>SJXQ01002906.1:166446-289102 GCA_006408695.1 Aepyceros melampus
ATTTCTTTTCCATGGGGATGGTCTTGATCCCTGTCTCCTGTACAATGTCATGAACCTCATTCCATAATTCATCAGGCACTCTATCTATCAGATCTAGACCCTTAAATTTGAGTAGATGGACCTTTGTTGGCAAAGTAATGTCTCTACTTCTTAATATGCTGTCTAGATTGGTCATAGTTACCCTAACTAATAATATAATAATATTTAAGATAACATTAAATTTAATATTTAATTTAATATAACAATATTGTAATAATTATTAGAGTTTCCCAGGTGGCCTAGTGCTAAAGAACCTGCTGGCCAATGCAAGAGATTAAAGAGACACTGGTTTGATCCCTGGTTTGGGAAGATTCCCTAGAGAAGGACATGACAAGCCACTTCAGTATTCTTGCCAGTATTCTTGCTCCTCCATGGACAGAGAACCTGACTGGCTACAGTCCTTGGGGTTGCAAAGTGTCAGACACGACTGAAGCAACTTTGCATGCACGCAATTATTATAGCTAACACCTACTGGGTAGTATCCAAGGGTTTGTTTGAGTATTTTAATCCCTTCAATAGGCACGTGTAATATGTACTATAGATGCATGCTTAGTCATGTCTGACCCTTTGCAACCCCATGGACTGTAGCCCACCAGGTTCTTCTGTCCATGGAATTTTCCAGGTAAGTATATTGGAGTGGGTTGCCATTTCCACCTCCAGGGGATTTTCCTGACCCAGGCATCAAACCTGAGTCTTTTGCATCTCTTGCATTAGTAGGTGGTTCTTTACCACTGGTACCACCTGGGATGCCCAATATGTACTATAATCATCCCATTTCATTGGTTGGGAAACTCAAGCTCAGAGACTAAGTAGCTTGCCTAGGACCAGGCAGCTAGAGAATAATGAAAACCCTGGGTACAAACAGTAGAGAAGACAAAACATAGAAATGAAGACAGGTGGGTAACAGATGACACAGTTTACAAGCTTCCTGAGTTCATGAGGAAGCCTTAGGGCTCTGTGGAGACATGCTGTGTTATATTCAAGGGGCCAGGCTTTAGCAGCAGATGGAAGTGGGTGCTGATCCTGAGTCATTCATAGGCCACCTATGTGCCCCTGCCCAGACACCTAGCTTCCACAAGCTTCTGCATCATCACCTGACAGTGGGGTCAGGGAAACAGACCCTCCTTGGATGTTTGTGAGGATTACATGAGATCAGTGTTCATTGCCTCTATGGAACTGGCTGTGTGGTAGAACTGAACGAATGTTGGTTCCCGTCTTGCATGGCTAGGAGGTATTTTTGATGGAAGAGGATTAATAGGGGCTGGTTAGGGGCCCGTTGTCCCCTATGCTTACAGGTCCCAGTTTCACACAGAGAGCCTTGAACCCACAAGAGAGGTGGCTAGTGGCTCACAGGGTCCTCAGCAATGCCACGAGATTTGTAATCCAACCAAATCAGCAGCACTTGCCTGATGCTTTCCTCTGGGATCCTTGCCTTGAATCTTTTCTCGTGTATTCAGTCACTTAATTCAGGTTTATTGAGTACACACCTGTGCCAGGCACAGGAGATACACACAGTGTGAACCACAGAGGGAACACACCTGCTCTCATGGACCTGGCTTTGTCAGTGGGGCTGGAGGATGAGCAGAGAGTAAGCAAACAAACCAATGAGGTAGTTATACTTGCTGTGTCATACGTTACAAAGCATATAAACAGAGACATGGGAGAGAATAAATAGAATGGGGCTGGGCTTTATGTCAACAGAGGGACTAGAAGAAGTGAAACTTCAAACTAATGTTTGAAGGATGAGCATGAATCTCCCATGCTGTTGGTGGGAGGAATGTTCCAGGTGAAGGGAACAATGTCAGCAAAGGCGCTGGCTTAGGAAAGACCTTGGTATGTTGGAGATAGAAAGAGGCCGGTATAATTAAGAGAGCAGGGGTGTGAGTTTAGCTTCTTTATTTTCCAGGAAAAACTCAGTATCACTCACATTCTAGGCTGTAATTAAAGCCATGGTAATGAAATTCTGCTGCAGACTAATCACACTGGGTTGTGTGGATTCCAGTTTATCCAGCAGCTTGTTACAGCGGAGGGGACAGATCTGAATATAGAATGAAGCTCCATGTCCAACCCTGTGACTAAGATGGAAACCAGATGGGACAGGCATCCCTAGGAACATCTGGATCCTTAGAAAATAGTTCCTAGCTTGAAAAACACATTTCCAGATAAAAATCATACTGCCATGAAGACACAGATACAATACATGATGTAAATGCAAGAGAGGAGTGGGTTTATTCCCTCTCACTCTTGACCCTATGTTGGGGTCTGGGCTCCTCTGGCCAGACTGGGCTATCCTCTGATCCTGGCCATTGTCTAGCAATTGAAGAAACTTGAACTTCGCCTTCATGGTCTGCCCTAGGGATCTAGGAGGAACTTCAGGCTGTGTCTGGATGTCTCTGTACCAATGCCAGAGACCAACTTGGCCTTCTGAGTCTTCCCAGATGTTACATGAAGGAAAATCTCAGAAAAGCACAGGAGGCTCCCTTTTCTCTTCCCTAGGATGTCTAACATAGAGTCTGAGCAATTTGACAGCAACCTGATTCTCTCCCTTTTCTCTACCCAAATGATAGTGGATCCAACATGATGAGAGGGGGAGGGTAGATTGCCTTCCTGAGGTGATGGCAAGACCAGGTCAGATCCAAGGGAAGGAAATGATTGAGAGCTTTCTAAGACTGAGATAATTTTATCTCAACCAACCTTATCACATTTAAAGAGGATAGGAGCCTTTTCTTCATGTAATAAAATGATGGTAATCATAACAGATCAATAGATGCTGATTCAGGCAGTAATATCAATGCTATCACTTTTGTGGGTGGGAATTCTAAGACACCCCCAAATGAGGAAGATCCCTGAATTATGCCAAGGAATTAAACAAACATAGGTCACATATGTTAGATTCAATTGCAGGGCCAGAATCTTTCCTGCCAGTTAGTTTAGGTTCACCATCGAGCATGGAGATTGCCAGGAGGGGAGACATGGGCTTTTTGTTGTTGTTGTTGTTTGTTTTTTAACTCTCATCATATAGTTTCTATCATGCAAGTTGTCTTTTTCCCTCCTTAGATCTTTGTGTTTCTGCTTCACATTTTATCCATAATGTATAAGCTATCTCTTGAAAGACTTGCTGACTTTGGTTCTCTTTTTGTTCCATTTTATTGACTGGTCTAAAGAAAAAAGTCCTAGTTCTCATGCATATGTGTTTTGGAGTCCTGAAGTTGACAGTGAGATCCAACATGGAGAACTTGAAGCAGAGCAACATGAATAAAAGGTGTATACAGAGCTCGGCAGCTGTACACTGCATTGTTTGAGTAAAACATAATGATTAGAATAAGATCCTGGAAACTATTTTCTGATTTTTAACCAGAGATTATCACTTGGAAGGAAATTGAGATAAACTATTTCAATGTTTAGTACTGAATAAAAGTGTGTAGAGAAGAACTCATTAAAATTCAGAAAAAGTGAAGTGAAAGTTGCTCAATTGTGTCTGACACTTTGTGACCCCATGGACTATATAGTCCACGGAATTCTCCAGGCCAGAATACTGGAGTGGGTAGCTGTTCCCTTCTCCAGGGGCTCTTCCCAACCCAGGGATTGAACCCAGGTCTCCTGCATTGCAGGCAGATTCTTTATCAGCTGAGGCACAAGGGAAGCCCAAGAATACTGGAGTGAGTAGTCTATCCCTTCTCCAGTGGATCTTCCTGACCCAGGAATCGAACTGGAGTCTCCTGAATTGCAGGTGGATTCTTTACCAACTGAGCTATCAGGAAAGCCCAAAGTTCAGAAATGTTTATTAATTAATGACAACAACAACAAAAAGAATGATGAAAAGAATGGATTAGTATTAGGAATCCTCAAAACTCTAAAGTCTGAGAAATACTTTTCTATAGCCTATGTTAGAGATCTGTTTTGTTGCTTTGGTGTTAACAAAACCCATACAAATGATAGTTCTATGAAGCCTGAGTAGGTTTAGGTTATGTCAAATGGGTGTCTGGTTTAAACAGAACAAGAAGTTTCTGCCTAAGAGGATGTATAATTTTTTATTTTTTTTTAAATTTGGTAAGCAACGCTGGTCGCTAAGTGGTAAAGAATCTACCTTCCAATGCAGGAGATGCATGAGATATGGGTTTAATCCCTGGGTGGGAAGATCCCCTGGAGTAGGAAATGGCAACCCATTCTAGTATTCTTGCCTAGGAAATCCCATGGACAGAGGAGTCTGGCAGGCTATAGTTTATGCAGTCACAAAAGAGTTGGACACGAATTAGTGACTAAACAACAACAAAGCATCTATTTTTCCTTCTGATAAAACAAGAAATGGGAACCTTATTTCTTCCACTGTTAGGAAGTCATAAGCAATGTCTTTTGACTCAAAGGTGGAAATGTGGCCCAGGCCTGGCCAATCCAGGTACTTCTTTCCCATGGCTACAGTCATGGATCAAAGGTAGCTGTGGAATCTGAGTGGGGTCCAGTCAAGACTAGTGAACGTCAGTCAGCCCTGGGAGATGTGATGACATTATGGAGAAAGACACCCTTTCTTTCTGTAAATGCTGATAGCAGCCATCTTACTACCGCCTCGAGTGTGCTGGCTGAAAAATGAAGGCAACACAGAGAAAAGCAGAGGGCAGAATTGGAGAGAATCAGACTCTGATCATCACTTGAACACCGGCAGCTGATCTGCTGGATTCACGCCTTGATCTTCCAGTTGTGTGAATCAGACATTCTCTTTATGACTTAAATCAATTTGGGATTGTTTACTCTAATTTCTCTGGAGATTTCAGTGTTTGTCCTGATGTTTCTACAACCATTTCCTCAAACCAAAATTTTATGGAGTCAGAGCTTTCTTTTGGAAGAACAGAAGGATATATTTGGGTTTTACAGAACATCCAAATTTTAGAGCTGAAAGGGACTTGTCCTCATCCTTTATTGCTGCATGGGAAACCACCTCAAAATGTAACGGTGTTAAAAAACCACTGTGGCATGATTCTCCTGGATCTTAGAGCACAGCAGGGATGGTCAGTCTCTACTTCATGATGTTGGAGGCCTCTTCAGACAATATGTCAATCATTTGAGGCCGGAATCATGTAGAGGTTTCTTTGCTTATACATGTGGTGCTAGGGCAGTTATGATTCAAAGGCTGGGCTCAGCTGGAATTTCCAAACAGAGCACCTATCCATGGCCTCCCCAAGTGGCTAGCTTGTGCTTCCTCACAGTATGGAGGCCCTGGGATAGCTGGATTTCTTACATGGCTGCTCAAGTTCCAGTGAATAAGATAAAATGTACAGTTAGGATAGGTGGAACATAGACGTCCACCTGTCTATGGGAAGAATGTCGAAGAATTTAGAGCCATGTTTTAAGAGCACCATGCATGTGTCTTTTTTTGTTTGTTTGTTTGTTTTTTCTCTCACTCTCTCACATTTCCTTGCCTTAGCACATTCTTCTCCTGCCAGGTAATATTCTTCTCTCTCCCTTGTCCTCTCAATGTCTCTCACTTCATCCTTCATGGCTCTGTACCATGTTACTTCCCAAACAAGCATCTCTTTAATGTCTTCCGAGTTGGCCTAGGGGTTGTTTTACTCTGCTGTATTCACACCTCTGCTTGTCTTGCCAAGTTGAAATTGTCTCATTCTTCTTTGTCCCTCTTCTCTAAATTATGCATATTCTAAGCAGTGCAGATCATGCTTTTTATATTACAAATACTTTTTGGCTCCTGGCATATACAAGATGCTAAAAAACTTACATATTTAGTGAGAATATCTAACCCCCTCACTTTGCAAATGACAGAATATCTGTCCAGAAAGGGAAGTACATTGTTCAAAGTCACAAGACTCATTTGTAGTCATCGAGAACTCAGGTCTCCTGTCTGGAATTCTCATGATTCTTCACCTGTACCAGCACAGTGTTTCAAACATAAAGCCCTTAGCAATGCTCAGAAAGGCTTGCATACGGTGGTCATGAACCCAGGAGCATCTGTGCAGTCAGTCTCTGCCAGGAAAATATCTGGCTTCCCAAACTAATTTGTGATGCTTTTAGACCAGGGAAAAAACACAATAGATTGAGAGTGGCATTGTACATTTGCAAAAATGAGAACCAATTGCGTTAGTTCACGCTTAATTACCTTATGCATTTTGTCAGCAGGCTCTGTACTTCTCAGCTGAAATGTGCAGTACAAACACCACTGGTTCCCTGCACATATGCGGCAGATGTTTGGCATGCCAACACGCAGGCAGGTTATCACCAGGAACAAAACAAAGGTGAACAGTTGTTCTGAAATGCTTTAGAAGTATACTCTGAGCAACTTTCATTTTCTATGAACCTGTCCCAAATGCAAAGTAGAACCATAATATCAAGGAAATCTACATATAAAGAATCTAAATAAAATCTAAATTAAATCTGCAAGTCAAGGTTATGAGAACCAAGCTTGATTACTTGACAACCATGAAAGTAGGTGAGCTACAGACTTCAAAAGGGCTTTCCAGGTGGCACTAGTGGTAAAGAACTTGCCTGCCAATACCGGAAATGTAAGAGACGTGAGTTCGATCCCTGGGCTGGGAAGATCCCCTGGAGGAGGGCATGGTAACCCGCTCCAGTATTCTTGCCTGGAAAATCCCATAGACAGAGGAGCCTGGTGGGTTACAGTCCATAGGGTCACAAAGAGTCAGACAAGACTGAAGTGACTGAGCACGCACACACACACAGGCTTCAAAAAGGAGAAGCTTGCACGCATAACAGTGTTTGAAAAACACAGATCATAAATGATTATTTGCAGTGTGATCTTACTTACACAATGTGCAAAACCTTGTAAAACTAAAACCATGTTGTTCAGGAAGATGTAAGTGTTAGCTAAAACTATAGATAATGGCCAGGGAATCATCAGATTCAGGAGATTGATTAGCTTGGCTGAGGTGGGGAAAGGGAACTAATTAGAGTACTGGAAATGTTCCATTCCTCAAGATGGGTGATTGGTACACAGGAGTTTGTTTTATTATATTTTATACCTCTCATAAGTATCTTTTTTACATGCATGTAATATTTCATAATTTCTGAAAAAAATGGAAGGATTATATGGAAACATCCTTAAAAATTTGTAACATCCATGACAATATGTCTTATTAAAACACTTATACTAAGTGTTCTGAAAAACTAATTTTAAAAGTTCAACAGTCCAAACAATATATGTGCAACGTCATGAAATGGCCATAAAAACAACAAAAGATACCAAATTTTAATCTATGGAATTAGCAGAGAATAAAAATGGTGGTCATACCCAAAACTGGATGGGTGAGTAAGAAGACAGGCACACAGCTAGTGGGATGTCCTATTTGCCAACCTGAATATAAAGCCCTCGTGTATTGATAGACTTTGACCTAGTGATTCTATCTCTAGGACTTTATCTCAAAAAAATACTTGGAAAAGTAAGTACACAGGGATGTATGTTTAAGAATGCTCACTGCAAGGATTGTTTATCACAGTGAAAAATGTGAAACTGCTGAAGTGTTTAATTCAAGACTGGCTAGATAAATTATGATACAACCATGCAAGAGACTAATACAAACAGATTAAAATTATGATAAAGCTCCATATTTATTGATATGGAAAGATGCAGATGACATATTGTTGAGTAAGGAGTACAGTGATAGAATGGAATATGTGAGCACAAATTCATTTTGTTGCAAAAGTGTAAGTGTATGCACACGTGTGCTCCCAAACTGATGCCTGCCTTCACCCTCCCTGTCAGGGTGAAGGTCAAAGCCTCCTAAACAGTCTGCTGCCATGTCTTCCTTCTCAACACAATAGCCAAAATGGACCTTCTAAAACACAAGCCAGATCATGTCACTCTTCTGTTCAAAATGCTCCAAGTGCCCTCCGAGTGTCAGCTCTTGGAAGTCAGATCTTTTTCTTCTTCTGCGGTATTTCCAGAATAGCGCTCAGCACATGGTATGCCTTCAATAAATAGCTATGGCATGAATAAGTCACTAAATAAAGGGGCAAATGAAGAAAGTCAATTCAGATGGTCAAATGTAATGAAGAAGGTAAACAGATTAGAGAGTCCCTGTGAGGCCAGGCAGGCAGGTTTCTTCTTTAAATCAAGTGGCCAGAGGTGGCTTCTCTGACAAAGTGTCATTGGAGCATGACATGAATGAAGAGAAGAAGCCAGGTGTTCAAAGACCCAGAGGGAGAATGTTCCAGGCGGAGGGAATAGTGAGGCACAGGTATCTCAAGCCAGGAGTATCTGGAAGTGTTTCAAGGGACTAAAAGAAGGCAATTCAGTACCCTAGGAGGTTATCTTGTTTTCTATAAAAGCTATGACAAACCTAGACAGTGTATTAAAAAGCAGAGACATCACTTTGCAGACAAAGGTCCTTCTAGTTAAGGCTATGGTTTTCCCAGTAGTCATGTATGGATGTGAGAGTTGTACCATAAAGAAGGCTGAGTGCTGAAGAATTGATGCTTTCAAACTGTGGTGCTAGAGAAGACTCTTGAGAGTCCTTTGGACTGCAAGGCGATCAAACCAGTCAATCCTAAAGGAAATCAGTCCTGAATATTCATCAGAAGGACTGGTGCTGAAGCTGAAACTCCAATAATTTGGCCACCTGATGCAAAGAACTGACTCATTGGAAAAGACCTTGATTCTGAGAAAGACAGAGGGTAGGAAAAGAAAGGTATGACAGAGGATGAGATGGTTAGATAACATCATCAACTCAACGACATAAGTTTGAGCAAACTCTGGGAGACAGTGAAGGACAGAGAAGCCGGCATGTTACAGTCCATGGGGTGGCAGAGTCGGACAGGACTTAGCAAAAAAACACAATGACAACATTGCACGTGATTATGAATGATTCTTTTTTCTCTATTTAATGGTTTTTTCCACTGTTTTAGCAATGAACATGGATTAACTACAAAATCAGTAAGCTCAGTTCTACTCATCTATCTGAGACTGAGCTCTGGGTCAGGAAACCTGGGTTTTATGGGCCCTGAGGGTAGCTGTCTACCTAGTGATTGTGCATAAACTACACAATCCTCTGCAAGATGACAAAATCAGGCTCCACTGCCTATCTAGTCTGAAAAACCCGTAATTACATGTTTTCCCCATTCTCCCCAGAGTGAGATTAGAAACTCCTCTCCCCTGTCATGGAGCACAGACCCTATCTTAAATTTACAAAGAGATAAATAATGTTGTCCCTAGCAACAGCTGCAGACATTCCTTTACACACAGGTTCCCAGAGCCAGCAAATTCTATTAAGTTATTTGTTTGTCTCTTTTATTGATGTAAGAACACTTAACATGAGATCTTTCCTCTTAACCAATTTCTAAGTACACAATAACAGAGCATTGTTGACTACATGTAAATTTCTAACATGACTTTTGCAATTTCCTTCTCTCTTAGATTCACTAGGATGAGTTCACATGGAAGGAAGAGTTATGTGAAATCAAGACGCAGTATGGCTGCTTTGACGGTCTAAATGAAGGAGCATAATTTTTTTGGTCGATGTTGTAATAAATCACTCCATTCTCTCCCCTTCCTTCTTCTCTTCCTCTCCCTCCTCCTCCTTCTCCCACAGATGGGATGGGGTTGGGAAGGAAGAGAAAAGAAGGAGGTTTTGCCTTCTGCCTGTGGGCTAGGGCAGGGCCAGCCTAGGAACCTACAGGTCAGCAGACTTATCTACTTGATGCTTCAGGGTTTGCAGGAGCTCTGAGAGAAGAGAGTGAATGTGTGCTCCAAGAAAAAAGAAGGATGCTGAGTTTATGGAGGTGGCCCAAGAGGGAAAACAGTTTAAACAAGAGAGAAGCAAACAGAAAACAGCAAAGCATCGTGTGTGTTGGGGGGGGGCGGGGTGAAGAGTTGAGGAGCGGGCAGGAAGTTACTCTATAGTCCCAGCTGGCAGAGAGTGGGTACTCAGTAAATATTTTAATAAACATGCAATTTTTTCCATGGGTTTTCTTTCTCTTCTTCCTTGAGAAATGATGCACAAATATGCTGGAAGATAATTCTCATGCAAGTTGTATTTGACATTGACTGGGCTTCCCCACAAGGAAACCTCAGACAACCTCTCTGAATTTGCCCTCTGGCTTCACAGGGTGGTTTTCAGGTTGTTTTTTCTCCATCTGTTACCATTTCCCACAACTGGCAGCTACAAGGCGAGGTATTATCTGTTTATCTGTGTAACTCTCCTCTCGGTTGGACAGCTTACAATATTGGGATTTACTTCCTTCTCCACTATTTAGAATAAATTTTAAGTGAAGGAGTATGACATAACTTCAGAGGGAATCTGTGTCTTTTGGCCAAAGGAAAATGTGAGCTCAGGCCACACTTTCTGGAAAGCATCATGAAGATGATACTTCACGGAGCAACAGGTCAGAAAACAGAGCAGAGTCAGATCAGGCAAATGATTTGTGTAAACGACGCACGACTTCCCCGCAGCTGCTTTATGTAAGAGCCCCAAGCTGTTACCCACAGGGAAGAAGGTTTCACACACTTTAGAGGCAGGGTGGACAGGAGGAGATGGATAACAAAAGGCAAACATCATAACCACATTTTAAGAAAGTTTGGTCTCATATACACTGTTATATTTTAAATGGATTACCAACAAGGATCTACTGTATAAAACTCTGCTCAATGTTATGTGGCAGTATGGGTAGGGGGGTAGTTTGGGGAGAATGGATATATGTATATGTAGGGTTGAATCCCTTTGCTGTGCACCTAAAGCCATCACAATATTGTTAATCAGCTATAGTCTAAAGTAAAATAAAAAGTTTTTAAAAAATTGGGTCTCTTTGAGAAAATAAGCGTTGTGAAACCAAGTTCTGTTTTCTGACCCTTGCCAGGAATTCAATGTTTCTTTTAGAGCCCACTTTCTTTCTTGCTTCTGGACCACCCTCTTGCCATAAAGGTCCTGATCAAGTCCCTCTCTGAGCCTCTATCTCTATCTGTAAAATGGGCAGAATGATAATACCACCCCCCTCCCCACACACACATCGATTGGAAAAATTCAGTGAGCAAAAAGCATGGGAGGGTAACAGAATCAGTGCTGGCTCATGCAAGATGTACAGGAACCACCTGGGAAAGAGATGAGTACTAACAAGTTTTATTAACAACTTTTATCATTACCATTATTCTGAGTCTGCTTCTGTCTTCCAAAAAGGATTGCATCTGAAAGCTGCTTTCAGTGCTGTAACCCACAAGAGACAACGTGAACTTTTCAGGGCCACTAGAAGGTGAAGGGCCGCGAGGGCTTCTAGTGGATGGGGTGGTCACTTAATTGCTCCTTTTTAAAATACAAAAAAAAAAAAACCAGCCTATTGAAGTTAATTGATATTCTAAGAACTGTACATAGTATGTATAGTTTGATGAATTTGGACATAGGCAAACACCAGTGATATCATCACCACAAGCAAGGGAATAGACGTATGAACAACTCTCAAAGTTTCTTTGCATCCCTTTGGTTATATGTTTTGTTTTGTTTTGTGATACGAACACTTAACATGAGTGCTGCCCTCTTACCAAATTCCGGAGTGCATTATGCCATCATACTAACACTAGGTATTATGTCAAACAGCAGATCTTCTAGAACTTGGTCATCTTGTGTAATTGAAACTTATACCAACTGAACAGCAACTCCCCACTTCTGCCTTTCCCCAGGGCCTGGTAACCACTAATGTATTTGCTGCTGCTGCTGCTGCTGCTGCTGCTGCTGCTAAGTCACTTCAGTCGTGCCCAACTCTGTGAGACCCCAGAGACGGCAGCCCACCAGGCTCCCCCATCCCTGGGATTCTCCAGGCAAGAACACTGGAGTGGGTTGCCATTTCCTTCTCCAATGCAGAAAGTGAAAAGTGAAAGTGAAGCCGCTCAGTCATGTCCGACCCTCAGCGACCCCATGGACTGCAGCCTTCCAGGCTCCTCCATCCATGGGAGTCTCCAGGCAAGAGTAGTGGAGTGGGGTGCCACTGCCTTCTCCGGCTGCTTCTCTAGGTTTGACTATTTTAGATGATTCATACAGGTGGAATTATGTAGGATTTGCCCTGTGTTTAGCTTATTTCATTTAATATAATGTCCTTCAGCTTCATCCGTGTTGTCTCAAATGGCAGGATTTCCTTCCTTTTAAGGCTGAATAATATTCCTTTATCCATTCACTTAGGGGACGCTTAAGGGGTTTTCACATCTTGGCTATTGTGAATAGTGTTGCAATGCACATGGGAGTGCAGATATCTCTGTAAGGGACTGATTTCAGTTCTTTTGGATATACACCCAGTAGTGGGACCATTCACAGCTTTGAAGAGACAGAAGAACTTTGTAGTGGAAGCCAGATCATGGTAGAAGCCAGAAGTCGAGTCCTTGCACTGCTTCTTCGCTTCCTAGAATATGACCTCCCTGGACATTGCTTTCTGTATCTTCCAGATGAGACACACAAAAAACCACCTTAGCCCAAGCTTTCTCATCACACTTGACAGATGAGACGAGTGTGAGAGAACCCAGCACCCCAACACCTTAGCCTCTGTAACCTCCTTCACTTGGCCAGGGCTTAAATTAAGCAGCTGGCATGTATGATTTCATTTAAATTCCATGCCTACCCTATGAAGGGGGTACCACTGTGATCTCCGCTTTATAGATGAGGCAACGAGGTCTTAGAGAAATTTTTTAAAAACTTGCTGCAGGTTATATCCTCAGTCATGGTGGAGTTGGGATGTGAACTCATGAAGTGTGTATCCATGGTACTTCTGTTCATGAAATGTCCCTCAGTCAACAGGAATGGATTGTTCCTGATTTCCTGCAAAGCTGGCTCCTTTAGGAGATTCTATAACCTTCAGTCTAGACAGAGATAAAATGAGATGGCACAGCTATGGCCAGAAGGAAATGTGAGATCCCAAATGTGGACAATAGGCTCAACAGATGTGGATTTCCAAGTTGAAAAAAGACAGCTTCACATAATGGCCAAGCTTGTGGATGCTGATGAAGTAGGTTCAACAGTAGGGATCAGGGCAGTGGGGTCAGGGGTGGGGATGTCTGTCTGAGTCCTGTTATTCCTTTGTTTGGAGCACCTTGGGCCAGGTAGATGTCTCATCCTGGGCCAGCTATCATCACCCCTCCTGGCATCTCCATGAGGAACAGAAAGAGAAACCAAGCAGGCCCCTTTCTGGTGGCTGCCTGGTGGAAGTGTATGGAGGAGCTGAAATCTAGAGATGCCCTGCCTCTATCCTGTGCAGCTGGTGGGAATTCCATCATCTGGAGGATGGTGCCCACGGGGCAGCATGAGCATCCTTGTCACAGAGATGTTCCATGGGCATGGGAGGGCCTTGTACCAGGGAGCTTGTCCTTGCCCACATGTTTTCTGTCTTCTCAATCCTCAGTTCATTTTTGCTGCTGATGCAGTCTGGGCACAGAAATGCCTAGGATCCACGCCCTTCATCTCTGTTATCCCTGAACCCAGGTCCAGGCCTCTCAGACTTGAAGCACCTTCTCTGATCACTGGGCTATACTGTCTGTCTATGAGACCAAGTCTCACTGGGTAAGGCTAAGAGACAAAGGGCAGCAAGTTGATCATCATCACCACTGGTCCAGGTGTCCATTAGTATCTTCAGTAAGCATACGGTTCTGTCTCAACCTAAGCATGGTTGACATTTGGGACAAGAGAACCCATTGTTGGGGGAGGGGAGTTGTTGTCCTATGCTTTGTGTCATACTCAGCAGCACCTCTAGCCTCCACCTACTGTGTGGGTCATTCACTTGTGTCCCATTGTTTGTGATCCCATGGACTGTATGTAGCCCACAATGCTTTTCTGTTCGTGGGATTTCCCAGGCAAGAATTCCGGAGTGGGCTGTCATTTTCTACTCCAGGGGATCTTCCTGACCCAGGGGTTGAACTCAAACTCCTGCACTGGCAGGCATATTCTTTACCACTGCACACCTGGGAAGCCTTCTACCCACTAGATGTCTGTAACCCCATTACCTCTACCACCCAACCAAAAATATCTCCAGCAAATGTCCCCTAGAGGCAAAAATTGCCCTCACATGGTCTAACGAATGATCTGAAGAACTCCAACTTATGTTTTTAATTTACTGACAAGGAAAAAAAGTCAATTCAAACTCTCGCATCCTTTTTAGATTTTAGGTTCCCAAGCTTTGAGTGCTTGGAGAGCAGATAACAATGATACAGAGAAAATGACACTAGGTAAACCAGACTCCAGCAAGGCTTCTGGGGTGACAGCATGGAAAACAGAAATGATTAAAAATCACTCTTTTGCTGAAGACTAGAGTCAAGGTACTGTCTCTGCAAGTCCCTGTCCATTAAAGCAGACTATTGATTGCCACATTGAAGCAAAAAAAAAAAAAAAAAAGCATGAGTTCCTGAAAATAAGGAGTTTTTGCCTTTGTTCAATTTTTTAGTTTTTGGGTTGGAAAACCCACAGTTCAGCAATGGAGTGCCAGAAATAGAGAGAACCATTCATTTGAAATTGCTAGAGAATGTATGAAATCACAGCCAACGTTTTCATCCAACATGAAAGTAATCAAAATCCCAAAGCCCTTGGCTACCTGGGTGCTCACAGAAGTGACAGTTTTGAGAGCTTGTTTGCCATTCAGAAGAAAATGGTCAGCCTTGATGATGGATTGTTCCTCTGCCCAGGGTAACAAATGCAAGAGAGGTATTCGTGCTGGTGATTCAGCCACACATAAACACTCTAAAAATAATGCTGAAACTGGAAGAGCCTACACCTTCCATCCTCTCCCCATCAGGACCCCAAACAGAGCAGTCCATTTGGTTTGAAATACAACTGCTGTGCTTGGCCACATACCCTGTGCAGGCCAGCTGTACTGCTTTAGCAAATGAGAAACATCCAGAGGGATGTCTGGCCTCCATGGGCTCCAGACATAAGGGCTAAAAAGAACTAACTTAGCTTAACTATTGTTCATCTCAGAAGTATGTTGCTGCTTGTTTGTTTGTTAACATGTTGGTGTGTGCCCGCCAGCCCTAATGATACGCAATTTTGAATTTAATTCACCCAAGCTAGTCCCAAATGACTCCCATTGAGCCATTTTAGTTGGCTTGATATTGGGGCTGGAAAGAAACCCACTAGCTGTTAAGACAGACGGTCTGTCACTCCCATCTGGTAAGGATACCCAGGCAGTGGGTCCCACGTGCTTCTTTCCCCTCACATTTGGCTCCATCACCTCACTTTTTCCATCTTCCATGATACAATCCCCAACTGCAACGGCAAAACAATAATCTCCAGCAGCAAAATGCCTAAATGTCCTGCACTCTGTCTGATGCCTCATATATGTTATCTCACTGAAGCTCCAAAATGATTCAATGAAGAACTGGTGATGGTGGCTACTGCTGCATGAGTCTGTGAACATACTCAGCACCACTGAACTGTAGACTTTAAAATGGGTGTGCTGTCTGGTATGTGAATTATCTTTCAATAAAGCTGTTAAAAATGTTATTTAAAAAAATTTGGAGGCTGCCAAAGAGAGAAATGTAGAGCCTTAACTTTGCATGTCAGAGAAGAAAGAAGGCAGAAAATTAATGAGCTCAGTATCCCACTTTATATGCTGGGAAAAAAGAACTGCTTGAGGCAGAATTTATTCACCCAGCTTGCAAGCGCCACAGCCGGATTCCCAACCAGGCTTCTCTGCTCCTGTGGCTGACATTCTTATAGACCTTTGAGAGCTCTCGGTCACCCACAGTTCTGGCTCAGTCAATCATGAACTAGGAGGGTAGACTGAAGACCAGGATGCAGTATTCGTCTTCATATCCCCACAGCCTCACACTTAGTAGGCACTTAATAAATGTTTGTTGAATGGATTATCTGCTTGAATTATTTTATCACATTGATTACACCAATCCATTCTATACTCAATTGCTCCAATGCTTTCATGGGTGATTTATGCCGCCTTCTAACAGAGTATCTTTGTCACTGCCAGGGAGAGGGCATTTCTAAATTAAAAATACTTAGAGAAAACTTTCTGCAAACTGAGCTCTCCAAATGGGTTTGGAAATGAAAGAGGCCAAAGATCAGGGAAGGCCTGAAATGATTTTCCTGGGACTAGGAAATGATTTAAAGCAAAAGGTCAGAGCTGTTTGCAATTAGTTTCCTAAGCAATTGGTACTCAGGGGCTTTCTAGGCCTGGCTCTCCCCTTAGCTAACGATCATGTTAATGGGAAAGTACACTGACCCTTCTGTCCAGGTCACTCCAGAGATTCATTAGCATTTCCTCCCCTCTGTTTCTTCTGTCCTGAACTCAATTTTCATTTTAGGAACAGGAAGAACTTCTGAAGATTAGTGAGTGAGATGTTAAAGGTCTCCAAACAAATTCATATCCCTAGGCCCTCTCTTCACAAATCTTAAAAAGGGTGAGGGAAACACTGTAAAACAGGAAAGAGATTTTCTGATGACCGTGGGAGTTTTAAATTCAGACATTTCCCCCATTGGTTAATTTATTTTTGTTGTTTGTATGTTATTGTTTATTTTCTTTCTTTCTCTTTAAATGTATTTATTTATTTATTTATTTGTGGCTGTGCTGGGCCTTCATTGCTACACTTGGGCTTTCTCCAATTGTGGTGAGTCAGGGCTACCTTTTGCTGATGTACGCAGGCTTCACATTGCAGCAGCTTCTCTTGTTGCAGAACACAGGCTCTAGGCCTTCAGTAGTTCTGGCCCATGGGCTTAGTGGCTCCACAGCATGTGGAATATTCCTGGACTAGGGATCGAATCCACGTCCTCTGCACTAGCAGGCAGATTCCTATCCACTGCGTCACTCACTTTATTTTAATAACACTTCCTTTTGTTGATGCTTAATCATTATAAACTATGATGGTGGGTGGGACTAGCCCCAAACTCTTGAACCCTTGATGAAAAGTACCTTGGAAAGGGGCTGGGTGAAGCTGAGTAATGTGCTTCCTAGTCTGTTTCCCCCCCTTGCATTAAGTACTGAGCCAGCTATGCCATCATGGCTTCCCAAGTGGTGCAATGGTAGAGTCCCCCTGCCAATGCAGGAGATGAAAGAGATGTAGGTTCAGTCCCTGGGTAAAGAAGATCCCCTGGAGGAGGAAATGACAACCTTGCCAGGAGAATTTCACGGACAGAGGAGCCTGGTGGTCCACAACTCATGGGGTTGCAAAAGAGCTGGACTTCACTGAGCATCTGAGCACAAGTCACATACTAAAAAACTCGCCTTGTAAAGCATACAATTCAGAGGTTTGTAGCATATTGAGTTGTATAGCCATTGCCACCATCAAATTTTAGAACCTTTCAGTCATCCTCTAAAGAAACCCCTTACCTATTAGCAGTCACTCGCCATAAGCCATCCCCCATTCCCAGTCATTAATTTACTTTCTGTCTCTACAGATGGCCTATCCTAGACATTTGATATGAATGGAGCCATACAATATGTTGCCTTTTGTGACTGGCTTCTTTTACTCAGCACAATATTTCCAAAGACAATCCGTGTTTAGTACTTCACTCTTTTTATGATTAAATAATACTCCATTATATGAATATACCCCACATCACCAATCCATTCATCAGCTGATGGAAACATTTGTCTGCTTCCACTTTTCGGGTCTTATAAATAATGCTTCCATGAACATTTGTACACACGTTTTGGTGTGGACATATGCTTATATTTCTCTTGGGTATATACCTACAAGTGGAATTGCTGTGTTATATGGTAACTAGATGTTCAACATTGTGAGGAACTGCCAAACGATTTTGCATTTTTAATCCTATCAGCAATGGAGCTTTTCCCATTTTGAGGATTCCTTCCATACAATAGATTTCCAGAGGCGGAATTCCAGACTCTAAGGGCAAGCACATTTTAAAGTCTCTTGATACAGACTGTCAAATTTCTTTGCTGAAAGGTAGCATAAACAATTTTTTAATAGTTTTCTTTTGGCTTCATTAACTCAGATCCATCACCTTCCGAATCAGGCACAAGTTTCATTTGGTTCAGGAACCAAGTTTCCCCCAACTTGCCTTTCACTTTGCTCCCTGTGTACCACCCACATCTGCCATCATCCCTACCAACATCACACCCTGCCCAGATCCTCAAGCTCAGTTTGTAAATTAGTTGGGAATTTTCTCAGTCTTCATTTATATGTGCTTTTCAAGCTCCTTAAGGTCAGGTTCCATGCCTTCAATTTATTTTCTCTTTTGGCAGAACAATCAGAGAAAGGCTCCGCATACAAAAGTCACTTAGTGAAGGCTTTCTGACCAGTAATTTAAAAAGCATGTGAGTTGGGCAAGTGGCACAGAATTTATATTATTAAGAACACTGCCCAACAGGACAGAAGTTTCTGCTTCCAGGTCCTCTGCTGGATTGAGGACCTTTGCAGGCAGAGAATCAGCCTGCTTTGGCTTTGCAATTCCACCAACCATGTCAGAAGGTGGGGAAGTGATTCTGCAGTAGGCAACTACCACGTGCCAGATGCTTTTGCTATATGCTTTATAATTTTCCTCATTTAATCTTCAAAAAGTCAATGCAGAATTAGCAGCCAAGTACCACTGTTGTCATTTAGACATGAGAATACTGAGACCAAAAAAGTACATAGTCATGTAGAACACAGGATAGCTGTGCATGGTCCATTGTGTCCGACTCTTTACAACCCCATCGACTGTAACCCACCAGGCTTCTCTGTCCATAGGATTCTCCAGGCAAGAATATTGGAGTGCATTGCTATGCCCTTCTCCAGGGGATCTTCCCAACCCAGGAATCGAATCCGTGTCCCAGAATCTCCTGCATTGGCAGATGATCCTTTACAACTGAGCAACCTGGAAGCCCTGTAGAACACAGGGGTGACCACAAAACTGGATCTCATCTGATGTTCTATGCTGCTTATAGGTACCCATACAGACCCTTAAAAGTCTAGCCCCACCATTAAAGTTATAGAAAAAAAATCAGGTATTCCAAGTATGAAAGAAGATTCATTATTTTACCTTTTCTTTTATCTTTTCTAAAAGTTCTTTACCCTGAAAATGGTGACATATTTGCATGTGATATCACTGACTTCTTACCTAGCTTTTTCTTTGTAACTGTTATGAGTCTAGAGAAATTAGTATATGAAACTATTTTTATTTTAAAATATTTGTTTTC
The DNA here is from genome assembly GCA_006408695.1 of Aepyceros melampus. Classification (NCBI taxonomy): domain Eukaryota; kingdom Metazoa; phylum Chordata; class Mammalia; order Artiodactyla; family Bovidae; genus Aepyceros; species Aepyceros melampus. Next base: position 185,560 of record SJXQ01002906.1, read on the forward strand.
TTTAAATTAGAAGTCCTATGAAAGAAAATTAATAAACCAGTAATATACGAGAGAAAAATCAAGCAACAACAATTAAGAACAGGGACAGGAGTATACAAGAGAATTGGGATGATACAGAACATTCTTCTAAGCCAGAAAGAAATGCTTTAGAAGGATGCAGTGAGGAAAGGACCATTGTACCTCAGTTCTGTACCAGTTGGAATAAAGTCCTGTGAAAGCAACAAACTCAAAGAGAATCTGCACAGTCCTGCAAACCTAGAATGTGTGGCAGAGTGTTTGTGTTCTTGGTACCAGGTACTAGCAACAGGGGATGGAGTTTCTGGGTGATTTGTCAAGAGACTAAAATCTAAGAATCTACAAGAAGTAAAAAAAAAAAAATAATAATTCACCAACTATTTTCAACATTTCAAAAAGTTTAATAGAAATGTCATATCTCCAAGCCACCCATAGATAGATAAACATATACACAAACACACATACACACACAAGCACCAAACTACCCAAAGCTTCAAGTTTCATTGCTTTTGGCTATAATAAGAGAAAACGAGGGTGTGGAAAATTCTGAAAGAGATGGGAATACCAGACCACCTAAACTGCCTCTTGAGAAATCTGTAGGCAGGTCAGGAAGCAACAGTTAGAACTGGACATGGAGCAACAGATTGGTTCCAAACAGGAAAAGGAGTATGTCAAGACTGTATATTGTCACCCTGCTTATTTAACTTATATGCAGAGTACATCATGAAAAACGCTGGACTGGATGAAGCACAAGCTGGAATCAAGACTGCTGGGAGAAATATCAATAACTTCAGATATGCAGATGTCACCACCCTTATGGCAGAAAGTGAAGAAAAACTAAAGAGCCTCTTGATGAAAATGAAAGAGGAGAGTGAAAAAGTTGGCTTAAAGCTCAAATTCAGAAAACAAAGATCATGGCATCTGGTTCCCATCACTTCATGACAAATAGATGGAGAAACATTGGAAACAGTGACAGAGTTAATTTTGGGGGGCTCTCAAATCACTGCAGATGGTGACTGGAGTCATGAAATTAAAAGACGCTTACTCCTTGGAAGAAAAGTTATGACCAACCTAGGCAACATATTAAAAAGCAGAGACATTACTTTGCCAACAAAGGTCTGTCTAGTCAAGGCTATGGTTTTTCCAGTAGTCATGTATGGATGTGAGAGTTGGACTATAAAGAAAGCTGAGCACCGAAGAACTGATGCTTTCAAACTGTGGTGTTGGAGAAGACTCTTGAGAGTCCCTTGGACTGCAAGGAGATCCAACCAGTCAATCCTAAAAGGAAATCAGTCCTGAATATTCATTGGAAGGACTGATGCTGAAACTGAAGCTCCAGTACTTTGGCCACCTGATGCGAAGAGCCGACTCATTGGAAAGGACTCTGATGCTGGGAAAGATTGAAGGCAAGAGGAGAAGGGATGACAGAGGATGAGATGGTTGAATGGCATCACCAACTCAATGGACATGAGTTTGAGTAAACTCTGGGAGTTGGTGATGGACAGGGAGGCCTGGAGGGCTGCAGTTCATGGGGTTGCAAAGAGTCGGACATGACTGAGTAACTGAACTGAACTGAATTGAACCAAGGGTGTTAGCACTAGTCATCTAATACTAATAAGAGGCTTTAGCAAAGGCACTAGTTGTTTATGACATCTATTTCCTCTTCCTCCTGGGTGCTCAGCCAGACTATATTTCCCAGTCTCACCTTGTGATGAGATGTGCTAGTAAGCCTGAGTTCTACCAATGGAATGTAGAATGTAGTTCTACCAATGGCCTGGCCCATAACCCCTCCTCCAACTGCCCCCCACCAAGCCATCATTCAGAATCTTCCTAGAAGCTGGCAACACTGGTATGAATATTGAATACTTTAGGGTCACAAAGCAAGAAGAGCCTAGATTCCTGCTGCTGCTGCTAAGTCCTTCAGTCGTATCCGACTCTGTGTGACCCCAAAGACAGCAGGACACCAGGCTCCACCATCCTTGGGATTCTCCAGGCAAGAACACTGGAGTGGGTTGCCATTTCCTTCTCCAATGCAATGAAAGTGAAAAGTGAAAGTGAAGTGGCTCAGTCGTGTCCAAATCTTTGCAGCCCCATGGACTGTAGCTCACCAGTCTCTTCCATCCATGGAATTTTCCAAGCAAGAGTACTGGAGTGGGTTGCCATTTCCTTCTCCAGAGGATCTTCCTGACCTAGGGATCAAACCCAGGTCTTCCGCAATGCAGGCAGCCACTTTACCATCTGAGCCACCAGGGAAGCCCTTTACCATGCTCAGTTCAGTTCAGTTGCTTAGTTGTGTCCGACTCTTTGCGACCCCATGAATCGCAGCACGCCAGGCCTCCCTGTCCATCACCAACTCCCAGAGTTCACTCAGACTCACGTCCATTGAGTCCGTGATGCCATCCAGCCATCTCATCCTCGGTCGTCCCCTTCTCCTCCTGCCCCCAATCCCTCCCAGCATCAGGGTCTTTTCCAGTGAGTCAACTCTTCACATGAGGTGGCCAAAGTACTGGAGCTTCAGTTTTAGCATCATTCCTTCCAAAGAAATCCCAGGGTTGATCTCCTTCAGAATGGACTGGTTGGATCTCCTTGCAGTCCAAGGGACTCTCGAGAGTCTTCTCCAACACCACAGTTCAAAAGCATCAATTCTTCGGCGCTCAGCCTTCTTCACAGTCCAACTCTCACATCCATACATGACCACAGGAAAAACCATAGCCTTGACTAGATGGACCTTAGTCGGCAAAGTAATGTCTCTGCTTTTGAATATACTATCTAGGTTGGTCATAACTTTTCTTCCAAGGAGTAAGCGTCTTTTTAATTTCATGGCTGCAGTCACCATCTGCAGTGATTTTGGAGCCCAGAAAAATAAAGTCTGACACTGTCTCCACTGTTTCCCCATCTATTTCTCATGAAGTGATGGGGCCAGATGCCATGATCTTCTTTTTCTGAATGTTGAGCTTTAAGCCAACTTTTTCACTCTCCTCTTTCACTTTCAACAAGAGGCTTTTTAGCTCCTCCTCACTTTCTGCCATAAGGGTGGTGTCATCTGCATATCTGAGGTTATTGATATTTCTCCCAGCAATCTTGATTCCAGCTTGTGTTTCTTCCAGTCCAGCATTTCTCATGATGTACTCTGCATATAAGTTAAATAAGCAGGGTGACAATATACAGCCTTGACGTACTCCTTTTCCTATTTAGAACCAGTCTGTTGTTCCATGTCCAGTTCTAACTGTTGCTTCCTGACCTGCATACAGGTTTCTCAAGAGGCCATGCTAAGCCACTGAAATTTGGATAATGATATGAGAGTTGGACCATAAAGAAGGCCGAGCACCAAAGAATTGATGCTTTCAAACTGTGGTGCTGGAGAAAACTCTTGTGAGTCCCTTGGAATGCAAGGAGATCAAACCAGTAAATCCTAATAGTAATCAACCCGGAATATTCATTGGAAGGACTGATGCTGAAGCTGAAGCTCCAATATTTTGGCCATCTGATGCAAAAAGTCAACTCACTGGAAAAGACACTGATGCTGGAAAAGACTGAGGACAGGAGGATAAGGAGATAACAGAGGATGAGATAGTTAGATAGCATCACCAAGATGGTTAGACAGACTCAATGAACATGAATGTGAGCAAACTCTGGGATATACTGAAAGAAAGGGAAGCTTAGTATATTGCTGCCCATGGGATTGCAAAGAGGTGAACCACACTTAGCGACTGAACAATAATAATTATAGTAGCTTGCATTGCCCTAACTCACCCAGATATAATTAAATGGCTGTTAATAAAACAGTTTTTGAATCATGATTGGTATACTGGACACAAATAACCAGCTATGTTATCACCATGGAGTGTGTGAGGATTTCTGGGGTTTAAATTCTTTATCTCACAGATGGATCAACTGAGGACTCACATAATTTGCATGGAGCTGTAGAGCTGGGAGTTCCCCGGAGGCTCAGCAGTAAAGAATCTATCTGCAATGCAGGAGACATAGGATGCTCTGGTTCCATCTCTGGGTTGGAAAGATCCCCTGAAGCAGGGCATGGCAACCCACCCCAATATTCTTGCTGGGAAAATCCCATGGACAGAGGAGTCTGGTGGACTAGGTCAATGGGATTACCAAGGGTCAGACACAACTGAAGTGACTGAGCACAGAAGCAGATCTGGGACTCAGATTCTAGTTTTTTTCATTCTTCCACAAGCTCTTTCTATTTGGAATAGGCCTATTTCAAACTTGACCTTTCTTTATATTCTGCATGCTACACCAGCGTGGACAGATACAAGCTAGAGATGAGTATTAAATAGCCAAGAATCTGGGCCATGCTGGGGAAATAAAAATCACAAAGAGCCTCCTCTTCTTTGAGCATTTTGTTAATCACAAGGGAAACTAGAATTTTCTCATGTTTTTTCCCACTGGATACAAACCAGCAACTCAGGGACTCATTTTACTGTATTTACATCTCAAAAGAGAGAAAAAATCAGCTGACAACATCTCATTGGCTGTGATTCATGTGCATTCTATTGTCAAGCTCTTTTTTCCCTGCTAGTAAAAATCAGGTAAGAGATGAACAGTCAAGCCAGTATCAGCTGAAATGGATACAGAATAATAGTAATAACTAACCTTTTAATATTTACTGAGCATTGACTTTATATTAGACATTGTGCTAGGTACTTCAAATATATTATTTCATTGACTCACAGAAAGGGACTCATGAAGTAGGAAGTATTATGCCCATTTTACTGATGACAAAACAGAGGTTCCAAGGATGAAGTAACTTGTCTGAGTCTACACAATGCCCTTAATGTATCTTTGAGACCATGATCTGTGATCTAGCATGAAACTGGACTGCCATGTGACTATATAAATATGTAAATGTGATTATTTTTAGTATCTCAAGAGGTCATGGATGATTTCTATAATTTTTGTGCTGGAATAAATATGCCACTGAGGGGCTAGCAGACATTTCAGAAACTTAAAAATTAGAGTCTTAGGGTCACCACCAAGGTAGGGCTTATAATCCTATGAAAAGAATGTCATGTGGAAATAGAAATTTCCAATAAAAAGTTGCTCAGTCAGTAGACCATTTGGAATTTTTAATTAGAGGAAAGTGTGAATTCTGAAAAGCTATGGAGAAGGAAATGGCAACCCACTCCAGTGTTCTTGCCTGGAGAATCCCAGGGATGGGGGAGCCTGGTGGGCTGCTGTCTTGTGGTCACACAGAGTCGGACACAACTGAAGTGACTTAGCAGCAGCAGCAGCATGAGAGTTCCTTGGACACTAAGGTGACCAAACCTGTCAATCCTAAAGGAAATCAACCCTGAATATTCAATGGAAGGACTGGTGCTAAAGCTGAAGGTCCAGTACCTTGGCCACCTGATGCTAAGAGTTGACTCATTGGAAAAGACCCTGATGCTGGGAAAGATGGAGGGCAAGAGGAAAAGGGGAAGACAGAGGGTGAGATGGTTGGATGGCATCACTGACTCAATGGACGTGAGTTTAAGCAAACTTCAGTTCAGTTCAGTTCAGTTCAGTCGCTCAGTCGTGTCCGGCTCTTTGCGACCCCATGAATCGCAGCATGCCAGGCCTCCTTGTCCATCACCAACTCCCTGAGTTCACTCAGACTCACATCCATCGAGTCAGTGATGCCATCCAGCCATCTCATCCTTGGTCGTCCCCTTCTCCTCCTGCCCCCAATCCCTCCCAGCATCAGAGTCTTTTCCAATGAGTCAACTCTTTGCATGAGGTGGCCAAAGTACTGGAGCTTCAGCTTTAGCATCATTCCTTCCAAAGAAATCCCAGGGTTGATCTCCTTCAGAATGGACTGGTTGGATCTCTTTGCAGTCCAAGGGACTCTCAAGAGTTTTCTCCAACACCACAGTTCAAAAGCATCAATTCTTTGGTGCTGAGTCTTCTTCACAGTCCAACTCTCACATCCATACGTGACCACAGGAGAAACCATAGCCTTGACTAGATGGACCTTAGTTGGCAAAGTAATGTCTCTGCTTTTGAATAAGACAGTGAAGGACAGGGAAGCCTGGTGTGCTATAGTTCATGGGATTACAACTTCGAACATGACTGAGCAACTGAACAACAACAATTTAAGAATGTGGTCTCAGACCTGAGTTCACGGCCTCACTGTGCCCAAAACAAGCTGTGGTCTGAATTCCTTTAAGCCACATTTTTTTCATCTGCAAATAAAAAAGATGAGGGGAGATCATAATGCTTCCTTATAAGGAGGTTATGAAGGTTAAATAAACGAATAAAAGAAAAATGCTGCAGCTAAAGCTTTTACTTTACAACTTGCCTGGCTCTTGGATGGTGCTCGTTAAGTAGCAGTATTTCAAATGTTATTAGTTTCTTGAAAAAAGACAACCTCTCAGGTAATCCTGGAAGTTTTATTCAACTCAGACTGAGCTGATTATAAATATTAACCTTTGGGTCTTTCCCTCTCCCCACCCAGATTCCTGAACAGCATGGTCAATAGGTCAATATGGTAGCTTCACACATGAAGCTTTTTAATTTAAACAAATTCAGAAGTCAGTTTTTTGGTCACATTAGCCACATCCGAAGCACTCAATAGCCACATGAGGCTCATGGTTACTGTATGGGACAGAGCAAATGTAGAATATTTCCATCAGTATGGAAAGTTCTGTTGGACATCCTGGGTCCAGAGAAAGAAGAGAGTCAGAAAGAATTTAGGGAACATACTCATTTGCAAAGGGCAGTTTGTAGATAGCTCTGCTGAAGGACAGTCGATGGATCAGATAGGCCAAATAGATCCCTCTGCATCGCTGAGAATTTAATGCTCCTTGGAAAGTTAATCAATTTTTTTTTTTTTCAGAACATCTCTCTATGTGGATATTTCTTAATAATGACAGTAGATTTCCCAAGGCAGGAAATCTCATTGAAATCTCCCAAGTACTTGATTCCTGTTCAGGCCTTGGATCCTGAATGGATTTAAGTGACAGTCAAGATACAGCTGAGGACATCATCAAGGGGCCCTTGCATAAAGAAGATATGCATATATTTTGTGAGAATACCATTCAAGGAAAACAATACATTAGAGACATTGTGTGCCTTTGAATTAATGTTCCGAATGCAAACAGCAGTATGAGTTTTCTTTACATCTGTTCATCTTTCGCATTTTCCCCCACAATATGACCATATTTTTATATAAAATATGTTACATGGGCATAAAATATGTTATATTCAGGCTGTTTTTTTTTCTTTAATTCAGAGAACAACATCAAGTAATACTTATTTATAAAGATGTTGTTATATTTCTAAGAAGCGTTTGAAGACTTTTACAAACACACTTCTATAAAACAGATATGCAGTGTTAGAGCAGGATATGTTATGTGCCAAAAAAGCATTTATATTATAAATATTTTTTAAGCCAAAAGAGGAAATCCAGCCGGCTGCAATTGAATTAAAGAATGGTATGATATTTTTCTTTCTGTCTTTGTACAGTACACGGTGCAGTTTTATTTTTCCCATTTTTAAAAATTATACAAAATAGAGTTTATGAACCATTTTCTTGCTAAATGAAGGCAACTAACTCATTAGTAGATATGCTGGTGCATAAAATATTTCTACGGCTTTGTATTTTCTTCAGTTGAGCCATAGATCTTCAGAGCTCTTCCGCTGGCATGTAATGGTGAGACACATGGATAATATCCTGAGCGCAGTTCTGGAAATGTGGACCAGTGGAGATGAGGAGAATGGTCTAGGCAGGGATACCTTGTCTGCCTAATAGTACACAGAAAACATTGCAGAGACCTCCTTGGCCAGGCATCAATAAATAGACAAACATGACTTCCTTTTTCAAAACACCATCTAGAACTTTTCATCAGGCTAAAGTAGAAAAACTTCACCTGCCTCCTTTTGTCCAGTATTAGAACCACATTTGCTTTATTTTCCAGGATTTCCAAAGAATATGGGTGGGATTCTGCCATATTCTCAGAGAGTCTAGGAGATAATTTATCTGGTCCAGGAGAGCAGGCTAATGTTTCCTGCTAATTTCCACATCGATTTTTAAACTTTAATTTCCTCTCGCCCATTGTACCAGAGATGCTGTTCACTGTCCCTGCCTGTCTACAGCCCCTCTCTGGAGGGAATCACTCCCAGTTATATACAGGATACCACTTCTTTCCCCTCAGCCAAAGCCGATTGGACAGAATCTCAATGTCACCTGGCGTTGTCCAGACCCCTGGAGAACATCTTGATTTCCCAGTTTCTAACTTGTGATCTTATATAGGTTAAGTTTCCTAAGCTTAGTTTCTTCATCTGGAAAACAAAGACAATGATGCCTGCCTTACAGTTATTGTCAGTGTACAGTGAGATGGTGCACACCGATATAGTCCCTGGTGAAATGGAAGCCCTTGGGTAAGGTTAGCTGCTGCTGGCACTGTTTTGATCATCGCCAAAATCATCAACAACATTAATATCATCACCAATATAAATATCAGGATCATCACCATCACCAGCATCATTACCATCCTGATCATCTTCATTGTCATCACCATCATTGTCATTGCCACCTTCACCATCTGAATCCAGTTGACCAGGAGCAATAAACTGAAAGACTTGTAGATTCAGGGTTGAGAATGCCATTTTGGTCTATAAGCAATTTACTGAATAAGCAGAGGAAGCCAGTCTGCAGGAGAAACATAAATGACCATACTGACGGTACTGACATGTAGTGATCAAAGGTCAAGGATATACAGAATCTTGCAATGTACAAGAGTATTATATATAACAAGGAAGCATCCTGTGTCCTGCACAATCTTCAAAAGTCCTACTGGACAATGTGTATAAAGAGTCAAGCCTAGAATCTGACTCTATATTACATATATACATACCATATTGTTTACAAGGTTTTAATACGTGCTGAATTTCCCAGGAATGCAATTCATGTGTAACTTAAAGAAAGGCCCCAGTTTGTCTTGTCAGCAGTTTACTAAGAGCCAGTCACTGTGGTGGTTGCAAACAGAGCTGCAATTTCTGTGTCAGTCCTTCCATCTAGAGGTGGGATCTCTATAGTCACTTCCTCCTCCCTCCACCCCCAACCCTATGTGACTGCTTTGACTGGGACTATGAAAGAAATGATGTGACTGTTGAGGCTAAGTTAAAAAAAGGCTTAGGCAGCTTCAGCTGGAACACTTGTCCTAGGAACCCTGACTATTCTGTATGAAGCCTGAACGCCCTGAGACTGTCATGTAGAATCACCACATGCAGGCAGCACGCCCCAACCTTGCAGCTCAGAGGCCAGATGAGTAAGTGACGTGGAACCATCTGGATGTGATTCCTTCAGCTTCAGCTATTCCAGGGTCAACCACTGGAGTCCTCCCCACTGAGGCCCCACTGACATCACAGAGCTAGGCAGAGTCATTCTTGCTGTGCTCTTTCTGAATTCCTGACCTACCAGACCCATGAGCATCATAGAGTGATTGCTCAGGGGTGTTGAATTTTGATTTGCTATACTACAATAAATCACTGAAAGAATCACCCTTTGGGAAAATTATATCACGAGCACAATCTGACTTTATCAGTTTATATTTCAAGTCATTTATTCATGGTGATTCTATGCACAGGTGAAAATGTGGGGCTATTTCATTTTTTCCATCTAAATGTTTATACAGTAGGCTATTCCTTACTTTTTGTTTTAAATGAATTACTCTCCTAATATTTTATCTTTCAGTTAGAACATTGTATCACTTTTATTTATTTTAATTGGAGGCTAATTATTTTACTGTATTGTAGTGGTTTTGGCATACATTGACATGAATCAGCCATGGGTGTACATGTGTCCCCCATCCTGAACCCCCTCCCACCTCCCTCCCCATCTCATCCCTCATGGTCATCCCAGTGCATTGTATCAATTTTACTTTAAGATTATCTATGAAGTTCATTCCAAGACAGAGAAGGGGATGCTGTAAAAATATTTGTTACAAAAAGGGAGCATTTGGTCCAGTAGGTCAAAGCACTTTTCCCCCTGAGACCTGGAGAGGGCAGTCATTTTTGTTAGCATCTTTCTTTCTGGTTCTCCTGAGATCCGTCTGTACTTGGTTACCCTCCTCCAATTACTTGAGACTTTCGTTAGCATTCTCTTCTTATTTTTGCCTTTTTATTGGAGTTTCTTTGCTTTATAATGTGTTAATTTCTGCTGTACAATGAAGTGAATCATCTATGTGTGCCTGAGTACTAAGTTGCTTCAGTTGTGTCCAACTCTTTTGTGACACCATGGACTGTACTCTGTCAGGCTCCTCTTGCCATGGAATTTTCCAGGCAAGAATACTGGAGTGTATTGCCATGTCCCCTTCAGGGGATCTTGCCAACCCAAAGATTCAACCAGCATCTTTTATGTCTCCTGCATTGGCAGGTGAGTTCTTTACCACTAGCACCACCTGAAGTGAATCAGCTATATGTATACTTATATTCCCTTCCTCTTGGATCCCCTCTCCCACCATCCCACCCATCTAGGTCATCACAGAGCACCAAGCTGAGCTCCCTGTGCTAGACAGCAGGCTCCCACTAGCTATTTCACACATAGATGGAGAAGGCGATGGCACCCCACTCCAGTACTCTTGCCTGGAAAATCCCATGGATGGAGGAGCCTGGTCGGCTGCAGTCCGTGGGGTCAAGAAGAGTCGGACATGACTGAGCAACTTCACTTTCACTTTTCACTTTCATGCATTGGAGAAGGAAATGGCAACCCACTCCAGCATTCTTGCCTGGAGAATCCCAGGGACGGCGGAGCCTGGTGGGCTACCGTTTATGGGGTTGCACAGAGTTGGACAAGACTGAAGAGACTTAGCAGCAGCAGCAGCATTGTATATAGAAAGTGAAAGTTGCTCAGTTGTGTCCAACTCTTTCTGACACCATGGACTTTACAGTCCATGGAATTCTCCAGGCCAGAATACTGGAGTGGGTAGCCTTTCCCTTCTCCAGGGGATCGTCCCAATCCAGGGATCAAACCCAGGTTTCCAGCATTGCAGGCAGATTATTTAACAGCTGAGTCACAAGGGAAGCCCAAGAACACTGGAGTGGGTAGCCTATCCCTTCTCTAGCATATCCTCCTAACCCAGGAATTGAACCGGGGTCTCCTACATTGCAGGTGGATTTTTATATATGTCAATCCTAATCCAATTCATTCCACCCTCCTCTTTCCTCAGTGTCCACATGTGTGTTCTCCACATCTACATCTCTCTTCTTTCTCTGGAAATAGGCTCAGCTATACCATTTTTCTATATTCCACATGAATGTGTTAATATATGATATTATTATGTTTCCCTCTTTCTGATTTCACTCTGTATGACAGACTCAAGGTCCATCCACATCTTGTAATACCTTTCCTTAACTATCTGGGATACGTTCTTTCAACTCAAGGAGCCTTGACTAGGATGACCAATTTAGATCCAACCTCCATAGGCTTTTTCTTTCCCCTGACAGAGAAAATGAAAGCTCAAAGAGAATAAGGAAAGCTATGTTTTCTCCAGCATCTCTTGACATTTCTCAGTTAGATCCAGGTGTCCTCTTCCACCTTTATCTTCTTACTCCTGATATAACCCTTAAAAGTTAAATTATATTTCTTTTGGTTTCTCTCAGAATCTTCTACTCGTCTTTGTTTGATTTACTATTACCTTCAAAACTCAGACAATATTCCTCATGGTTTCTCTCAGCATGTTTCTGCTCTTTATTCTGTGCTCTGGTTTGCCTTTCTTCCCACTGGTTCCAGGCTTACATTTATCCTTAACTATGCCCTGCTCCTTTTATTAAGTCTGAGCTCATTGCATGTATCCTGGGTATTACATTAATATACCTCTTGACTTTCACATCAAAATCAGTGGCAGTTGGGGTGTCAGAAATTCATTTTTGACAGTCATTCACCCTTTGGAGTCTTTAAAAAAGTATCTCTGCCCGTGGACTTTTTTTTTTTTTTTTAAGCTTGCCTTGCTGAAATACAAAAAGGCTGTATATCCTGTTTTAGGAGGTCAGTGCCCATGCCCCAGCTGTCATAAATTCTAAATGGCACATGCAATCCCTCTGTGTTTGTTGAGGAGCCTTTTTGTGGTGTGTTCCCATCTTATGTGAATTGCTTTCCTTGTCTACTGATGTGGGATCCCAATGACACTGTTTGTACCAAATATGACTGTGCCCCTCTGACCACAGCAGTTTAGGTCCACAGTGGACCAATAACCAAGTTATACCAACAAGAATCCCTTTTCAGTGCACTTCAAATTGATTCTTAGAAATCAACAAGATTTTAGTGTAGTTTGGCCTGGTCACTTGAAGAAAAAAAAAAAAAAAAGGAAATACAGGGACCATGGTTCAGAGATGATCTCTCTCCAGAAAAAGAAGAAAGGTCAGATATGTTGCAAGAGGCTTAAATGAAAGATAGACAGACAGCCCTGGTGCCCTTGAGTTCCTGGTTTTAGTACCTAGCCAAGGACCAGGGACCTTGGGTTCCATTAGAAAGTTCATAATAATCTCCTCTTACTTTTTGTTCTCTCCCACCCAATCAATGACATTTCCCTCAGAGGCAAAAAATCTTAACTAATCCAGAGATTTCCATTTTGGATCAGTTCAAAGAAATTTAACAGCAGTTTAAGCACAAATTCCTATCAAATTTAACCTAATATTTGGAAAAAGAATAGCAATTTGGGAGACATTCAAATTTTGGAGTTTTTTCTTAGGGGAAAAAAAAGCGACCAAAGAATGCAAGGGAGTGGAATATACACAACGGTAAACTGCTGAGTTCTGCCACACCAAAAGGAGCATGGGCAGGCAGCTCATGCTGCGGGTAAGCCGGTATCTAGCAGCACCAAGCGGGTCTCTGTCAAGTGGCTTGTTGATGACGGTTCAGAAAACCTGGCTTCATGCACACCCCAAATAAGTTCCTCAGGCACTGATACTGGGTTCACGGCTTGTGCCAGGAAAAAGCCTACTATAGTTTTTTTTTTTTTGCAAAGCTTAAGGAAGGAAGCATATTCACAAGATCTTGCTGCTAAGTAACTATTCCAGGCTGCCATCTTCATTTCTGCAAGATAACAAGATAATAAGCTTTCCTTAACCTCTCAGGTTGTTTCTAATTTTTCTGATGACTGTGTACCAGCTCTGCTCTCAGTCACCCAGAAGACTTCTCCAAAATCCAGTGCCTGAAACCATACCTTCTCCAACATAAGCAGAACCTCATCCTGAGGGAGGGGCCCACCTCCCACGTTTGTCCTTCCAAAGCTCTCTTCCTCAGCCCAAGTATATTCTGCAGGGTTCTCTTTATATCTTGGGAGTCAGTCTCCTCCCATAGCTTAACAATACTTTTAATTTCTCCAGTTTAAATACAGACTGAAGTAAGCCAGAAAGAAAACACCAATACAGTATACTACACATATATATGGAATTTAGAATGATGGTAATGATAAGCTGCTGCTGCTGCTAAGTTGCTTCAGTTGTGACCGACTCTGTGTGACCCCATAGACGGCAGCCCACCAGGCTCTGCCATCCCTGGGATTCTCCAGGCAAGAACACTGGAGTGGGCTGCCATTTCCTTCTCCAGTGCATGAAAGGGAAAAGGAAAGTGAAGTTGCTCAGTCGTATCCGACTCTTCGCGACCCCATGGACTGCAGCCCACCAGGCTCCTCTGTCCATGGGATTTTCCAGGCAAGAGTACTGGAGTGGGGTGCCATTGCCTTCTCCCGGTAATGATAAACCTGTACGCAAGACAGCAAAAGAGACACAGATGTATAGAATGGCCTTTTGGACTCTGTAGGAGAGGGAGAGAGTGGGATGGGTTGGCAGAGTGGCAGTGTAACATGTATGATATCATAAGTGAAACGAATCGCCAGTCCAGGTTCGATGCAGGATGCAGGATGCTTGGGACTGATGCACGGGGATAATCCAGAGAGAAGGTGTGGGGCGGGAGGGGGGAGGTGGGGATCGGGATTGGGAGTTCATGTACACTCGTGGCTGATTCATGTCAATGTATAGCAAAATGAATACAGTATTGTAAAGCAAAACAAACTAAAAAATAAAAATTAATTAAAAATAAATAAATAAATAATGATGATAAAAGGTTTTGGTTTTAGCTCACTAAATACTAAATCATAAAATTATGTCAAAATATCTAGGCATCATGACATTTGCAAATTCAAAATACAGACGGCATAGGACCTTGGTCAATTCAAAGACCAAATCTGTCATTTGAAGACTGCTATCCTTGGATTTCAGAACAAATAACCTGACATCCCTCTTGAGAGATCTGTATTTGATCCTCAATGCCAAGACTTCCTCTGTTTCACAAAGGAAATTTATTTTAATATTGAAGAGGGAGACCATACCAGCCAGATAATATCCCACAGTACAATGAAGTATCATACTGATGTCCAGAAGGTTCTACAAATGTTTGGCATGAAGCCAAGTCTGATGGCCCCAAAGGTAAGCTGAACCATGACTCATAACCATCACCACCTTCACCCAACCCCACCACAGACAAAAAGCTGGAAAATGTGTTCCTTTATGAAGGAACAGTAGGCAATTAAGCAGGCAATTACTAGATATTGCAAGGCATTTATGGAGTTAAGTGTTACCATTAGTATTAGTCACTCAGTCATGTCTGACTCTGTAACCCCATGGACTGTAGCCCACCAGGCTCCTCTCTCCATGGAATTCTCCAGGCAAGAGTACTGGAGTGGGTTGCTATTCCCTTCTCCAGGGGATCTTCCCAACCCTGGGACTGAACCTGGGTCTCCTGCATTGCAGGCAGATTCTTTACCATCTGGGCCACCAGGGAAGCCCAAATGCAAAGAGGGGAGTGTAGAAAGAGGGGAGTGTGGAAAGAGGCTCTTAATGTTAGCTTCTAATAAAGCATTGGCCTCCAATCCGTTCCTTTCCACATCTCCCAAGGGCAGGGCTGCAACCAGCTGGAGCATTAACCTTGCAGGTATAATCTTATCACACGGAGGATGGAACTGGTACCCTGTGAAGAGATATCTGGAGCCAGAAATTATGAGATTTTATACCTTCCAGGCCTAAATTTGTCAAGGAACCCAGAGGAAATTAACCTATTTCTCTACTCAGGAGAGAAGACAAAATATTTCCATCTTCACTCACAAGGTCTTCTGGCAATTTGGATGAATGACGCTGAGAGCATAAAACAATGGAAAGTGAACTTCTTAAATGAATTTCAAAAGAAACCCCAAACATCACGAACCACAGCTGCTTTGTTTTCTTATTCATGACCTTCATCCACCTTCTCTTCCATAAAGCAAACGGAAATGTGTCATTCTGATTAACGGTGATTGCCTCCTTGTCATACATCACCTAAAATGAGATGTTTTATTGTGACAGATTTAAGGGGACATGGGCATATATTTAAGAGGCACTTAAAGAAAAACACTCTTGATTATCCACAGCACTTAAAACATCCTGTATCTTCTTCCAACCCTCCCTGCTTCCTGAAAATCCTTAAAGGTAGAGAAATTACATGGCATTCAGTAGTAGCTGATGACTGCCTTGTTTGTGTAGCTGTACGGTTTAAAACACTGCTCTAATAATATTGACCAGTATCAGGACTGTGATTAACCAGACTATAATCCTGCCTGGCAAGCTCTGCCGTGATTTTTCCTATAGAAAAAATATCCCCAAATCCTGTTTTTAAGGAGAATTTTTGTGTGATGCATTATTTCCCTTCTTGGAAATAAGAGAAAACTAAAACAGTTTAGACTGGTCAGGGTTACAGCAGGTATGATTCTTTAACATAACTTCCTAGAAGGCAAGGAGAGTATGGAAGCCTGTATAATGTTCACAGAAAACCATTAGGCCTGGATCATGCTATTGGTTTATTACCGCTTTCTCAAGCTCTTGCACCGCATCTGTATAAAGTTTGGGACCCAGTAATTATCTGCTGAATGTACTTGTGAAGGTCAAGCAAGGAATCTAAACACACTGAAACATCTACAAAGGGAGAGTAGCTAAGGATAAGACAGAGGAGGAAACTGGAAAGGAAGTGAATGGAGGAATGAATGAGTGAGTGAGTGATTACATCCTCAAGGCCAATAACCATTCAGCAAGCAGATAGAATTAGTATAACCATGACCTAGAAAAGGAACTCCTTAGGGCCAGGAAAAGAACCATCCGATTGACCATCATCAAGCACCAAAGTCAGCTTTCATTAATGCTTGTTGAATGAACAAAGAGATGGATAAATGGATGAAGCTGATTCAACCTAAACCTTTACATCCAGGCACAAACAACACCTGCTGTGCCTGTAATAAATCTTTAAAAAAAAAACAATGTAAATTTAGGCTACTTCTTCTGTAGGAAAAGAAAAACCTGATAAGTATGGTAAGAAACAGAAGCCTTGAAGACTAACTGTGGGACTGTCCATGCTTGACATCCACCTTCATAGAGAAAGCATTTGCAACTTCGTTCATTTTAAGCTCGTTAGGTAGCTTGCTGGTCATGATAACTCTGGTACTCATTGCCTAGGCCAGAGCTATAAAATACATAGTATTTATCTGGAATCTAAGTACACCATCACCAAATGAGAGGCAGACATGACATGATCCAGCAAAGAATGAGGGTAGATTTTGCCAACTGAGCCACCACAGGGAATCTTTTCATTGGGTTTGGATGAAGTCTGTTTAAAGCCTTGCATAGGGAGGCTCCAAAGAGCTGATAAACAAACTTGATACAGAGAAATAGAAGCTGTCCACTTTGGGAACAGCAAACATATTCACAGCATAATTAGGGATGAGTCACAAAACCATTCGAAGTCAAGACCAGGAAGGTGGAGAAGCTATTCACTGAACTGGCAAGGTCAGGAGGACGATTTGTTTCAGGGAAGAAAGTGGATTCAATTTGGGGCATGTCAATTTTGATGTGACAGATGAACATCCTGAAAGAAGTGATGAGTCAGAAGTGTATGTCTGGGGCTCCCGTAGGGCAAGAGTCTGATAGATATTTCACTGTTGATAGCATATGGGATGGCAGGTGAAGCCAAGGGAAGGGAACAGAGAGAGAAAGAGCAGAGGGCATAACCATGGAGGTGGAAAGAGCAGCCAAAGAACCCTAAAAGGGCAGTTGGAAGATAGGAGGGAGACCAGGGTATGTGATGGTTCAGAAGAGTTTCAAGGAGGCAATATTCAACACTGGTGATTTTGGCAGTTTATAGTGATAAGATTTCACTTGGGCAACAAGGAGATCAAACCAATTAATCCTAAAGGAAATCAACCCTGAATATTCATTGGAAGGACTGTTGCTGAAGCTGAAACTCCAATACTTTGGTCACCTGATGCAAAGAGCTGACTCACTGGAAAAGGCCCTGATGCTGGGAAAGACTGAAGGCAAAAGGAAAAGAGGGCAGCAGAGAACTGGTTAGGTCTCTATCTAACCAGAGATGGTTAGATAGCATCATCGACTCAATGGACAAGAATTTGAGCAAACTCTGGGAGATAGTGAAGGACAGGGCAACCGGCATGCTACAGTCCATGGGGTCTCAAAGAGTCAGACATGACTTAGCAACTCAACAACAACAACGCTGTTACAAAGCCAAAGCACAAGTCCCACTGTCATTGGCCAAAAAAGATCAATCCTGTGCAACAAGTTAAGGTCACTCAAATGACACTCAGTGAAATATTAAAATTCCTTCTTAAATGATACTGCCAATCCATGGCTTCAGAATATCAGTAGGTATTAGAATACTTGGTTTAAGGACTGGTGGTACTAAAGCAGATCTAACATTGCAATGATATTCACATAGCTCTAGGTCTCTTCACCTCATATTAACTTAATGGGTTGGTGTCAAGTACAAAAAATTACTGGAAGATTTTCTGAAGCATTTTGTCACTCCAAATCTAAGCTTTGTCTATTTTATAGCTTCCAACACTAGAAATGACTCTTACAGTGAATGCCTAATAACGAATTACTAATTAATAAATAAAATGAATTAATCATGGGGTTTCTCAGGTGGTGCTAGTGGTAAAAGATCCCACCTGCCAATGCAGGAGGCATAAGAGACTCAGGTTTGATCCTTGGGTCGGGAAGATCCCCTAAAGGAGGGCGTGGCAACACACTCCAGTATTCTTGCCTAGAGAATCCCATGGATAGAGGAACCTGGTGGGCTACAGTCCGTGGGGTCTCAAAAAGTCAGACATGGCTGAAGTGACTTAGCACACATGCCCGAATCAATGAGTCTCCAAGAATACTTCAATTAGAAACAAGAGAATTTGTTTATTCATTATTTCAATAAACGCTTACTGACCACACAGTGTTTCAGATGCTGTCCTTGTGCTGGGATAAAGCTGGGCACGAAACTGAGGCCCCACCTGCATGATCTCACCTTGAGCTGGAGGACACTAACAGAAAGCAAGTAAGGAAAAGCATATGTCCCTCCATCTCAGGTGACTACACACACTCTGAAGACGGAGCCAGAGGAGGTGCGGTGGAATAGCAAGGCCAAAGAGTGACCCTCTACAGGAGTGAAAATTCAGCAGAAGAGGAGTGAAATGAGGAAGTAACCCACACACCTATTTGGAGAAACAGGGTTCCAGAGAGTGGGAACAGTAAGTACAAACACCCTAAGGTAGGAATGTGGGCCAAAGCAAGGTTCTTGGAGCATTTTTTCAACTCCTTTACACTCACGGTTTTCATGATCTCATCCACTCTTAAGGCTTGAAGCACCAATGATACATTTACAATCCTCAAATTGAAATTTTCAGACTTACATGTCCAATTGCCTACTCTGACATCTTCCCTTGGCTGTCTAACAGGCACATCAAACTTGGCATTTCCAAATCTGACTTCCTGAACTCCACACCCAACCTGCACCGTCTTGACTCTCTTGGCAAATGGCCAGTTCCTGGCCACCTCCATCCTTTCATTTGTTCCTGCTCTTTCACATTCCACAAACTGGACAATCCATCCGTAAACCTTGTTGGTTCTTTAAAATAGGCCTAAACCCCTTCTTTGACTGTTACTGTGCTAATCCATGTTGCCACCATCTCCCCTCTGGATTACCATCGAAGCACCTTAACTGGTCACCTTGCTTCTCATCTTCTTTATTCTCACATCGTGTAGACTCCACCCAACACAGTTAGAATGTTATTTCTAAACCTCAGTCAAATCATGTCACTCTGCCTCAAAACCCTCTACTAGTTTCCTGGAGTAAAATCCAAAGCCCTCATTAGGGCCTGAAAGTGACCTTTGCACCTGGCTCATCTCTTCATCCTGTCCAGTTTTTTCTGCTTCAACCACACTGGCCTTCATACTGCTCCACAAGCATAGCAGGTGTACTCTGGCCTCAGGACCTTTGCACTTGCTTGTCTCAGTGCTAAATACACCTACCCATACATTTCCAGGAGCCACTCCTTCATCTCCTTTAGGTTCAAAAGAAGGCTTCTCCCTCATACCTGTCAGAACAACTTTCATCAACAAGTCCACCGATAACAAATGGCAGTGAGGATGTGATGAAAAGGGAGCTCTAGTACACAGTTGGTGGGAACATAAATTGGTGCAGCCTGATGAAAAGAGTATGAAGGCTCCAAAAAAAAAAAAAACCTAAAAGAACTACCATATGATCCAGCAATTACACTAGTGGGTATATATCAGAAGAAAATGAAAACACTGAATTGAAAAGATACATTCACCCCAATATTCATAGCTATTTACAATAGCCAAGCAATAGAAACAACCTAAGTGTTCATCAAGATATGAATAAGGAAGGTGTGCTATATTAATAAAGTGAATACTACTCAGCCATATGAAAGAATGAAATTTTGCCATTTGCAACAATAGGAATGGACATGGAGGGTATCATGCTTAATGAAATACATCAGACAGAGAAAGACAAATATTGTATGTTTTTATTTATATGTGAAATCTAAAAAAAATACAACAAATAAACATATAACAAAAAAGAAACTGACTCACAGATAAGAGAGAACAAGCCAGTGGATGCCAATGGGGAGAGGGAAGATGGGAAGGGATAAGAAAGGGATAAGAGATAGGAGATACAAACCACTGTATATAAAATGAATAAGCTACAATGATACATTATACAG
Organism: Aepyceros melampus; assembly: GCA_006408695.1. Classification (NCBI taxonomy): domain Eukaryota; kingdom Metazoa; phylum Chordata; class Mammalia; order Artiodactyla; family Bovidae; genus Aepyceros; species Aepyceros melampus. The sequence goes on from SJXQ01002906.1 coordinate 205,626, forward strand.
CACAAGTAATATAGTCACTATTTCATGATAACTTTAAATGAAGCATAGTTTAAAAATACTGAATCATTATGTTGTGTATCTGAAACTAATATAATATTGTAAATCAGCTATTGTTGTTTTTGTTGTTCAATTGCTAAGTAATGTTCAACTCTTTGCAACCATATGGACTACAGCACACCAGACTCCTCTGTCCTCCACTACCTTCCAGAGTTTGCTCAGATTCATGTCTACTGAGTGACTGATGCTATCTAACCATCCCATCCTCTGCCACCTCTTTCTCCTGCCCTCGACCTTTCCCAGCAGCAGGATCTTTTCCAATGAGTCGGCTCTTCACATCAGGTGGCCAAAGCATTGGAGCTTCAGTTTCAGTCCTTCCAATGAATATTCAGGGTTGATTTCCTTTAGGATTGACTGGTTTGATCTCCTTGCAGTCCAAGCGACTCTCAGGAGTCTGTGCTGTGCTTAGTCTCTCAGTCATGTTGACTCTTTACAACCCCATGGGCTGTAGCCTGCCAGGCACCTCTGTCCATTGGGATTCTCCAGGCAAGAATATTGGAACAGGTTGCCCTCTTCCAGGGGATCTTCCCAATTCAGGGATCAAACCCAGGTCTCCTGAATTGCAGGCAGATTCTTTACTGTCTGATCTACTTCCATGACCATAATTTGAAAGTATCAGTTCTTCAGCACTCAGCTTTCTCCAAGATGCAACTCTCACATCTGTACATGACTAATGGAAAAACCATAGCTTTGACTATATGGACCTTTGTCAGCAAAGTAATGTCTCTGCTTTGTAATATGCTGTCTAGGTTTGTCATAGCTTTCCTTCTAAGGGGCAACTATACTTCAATATTAAAAAGGAGGCCTTCCCTCCTTTTTGGATAGATTATCCTACCTAAAATTGCATTTCTACCTCTGTGGTAACCTCCACCATGCTTCCTGCCCTAGCTTCCTGTAAGAATGGGAAGAAAACTAGTAAAAGAAATATATTGGTAGCATATAGAAGTGCCCTGCATGGACCAGCAATGATGTAGCCAAAAACTGGAGCAGTACAATAAATTCAACCCTGCACATCTGATATTCTTAAAATAAGGTCCAAGTGCTGTAAAAATAAATGGCTTTCTCTACCTACTTAAGAAATAATATGCTAAATAAATAAAGAAAATATTTATTCTTTAAATAAAGAAAAAAAAATTATTCTTTAAATAAATAAATTTACATGTAAGGAAATTTTCCCAAGTGAAGACCTTTAAATACAGGTGTACACCCTGCTTTATAAAATCAACATGTTCCTGAAAAGTAGAGTGTACATTTAATTTCTGAATACCAGATGTCATTTTGAATTCATTTTAAGAATTTATTACATGAAAGAATTCTCTAAGAATCCTAATGTAAAGTGAACCATCAGTATCTTCTTCATGTATAAAACTAGATTTTCATGCATTCACATTGCATAAAATCAGGGTAGATAGACCCTAGAAGTCACTCGATGTGAAGAGCTGACTATTGGAAAAGACCATGATGCTGGGAAAGATTGAGGGCAGGAGGAGAAGGGGATGACAGAGGATGAGACAGTTGGTTGACATCATTGATTCAATGGACATGAATTTAGGCAAACTCTGGGAGATAGTGGAGGACAGAGGAGCCTGGTGTGCTACAGTCCATGAGGTCTCAAAGAGTTGAACATGATTTAGCAACTAAATAGCAAAAACTGAAACTAGATTTTCATGTATTCACATTCAGGGTAGATAGGCCCTAGAATTGACTAGGTGAGGTGGTGTGTTTTCACAGAAATTTTAAGGACAAAATTCATAAGATTTTCTACTAGCAGAGACAGACACGTATAATCTGCTTCATTCCTGGAGGCAGGAAGTTAGAAACAGGAAGATTTCCTGATTTGGGATGGTGTTGGCATCTGGTGACTAGATAGAATGGAATTCCTTCAGATTTATCCTACCTGTTCTCATTTCCCTTCTAGCACAGGGAGCCTGCAAAATTTATCAAATGGATCTCAGAGCTAGCTGATGTCACTTTCCATACATTCAAGAGAATCATTATTTGGGCTTAATTAAAAACAAACCCAAACAAAATCTCAATTTACTCTTTTTCCCCTGGTTTATCATCTGTACTATATCGACCCACAGAAAAAGCGCTAGTCCTTCTTAAAAGCCTTCTTTTGTTTTTCTCCAAAATGAAATTTTAAAGAGAATTTGTGATCATTTAACATAATTTCCCTTAATTTCTAAGGCAGTGAAAGCAGTGCCTAGAAGCAAATGAACAGATGGTAAGTGAGAGATCTGTAAATCACAGCTACCCATTCCCCCTCCTGAAAATATGGAGCTCTCATTAATTTCCAAATAATAGTAAATCCTTGCAGGGGATAATGCCAACCGTCTGCGTAAGGTAACCCATGCCAGGCCCTGGTGTGACTTTGTCTTCAAGCGAAGAGGGTGGGCTGCAGTTCTTAAACCATTTCACCAAAACATCAGAGGCAAACACCATCCCTATGACATGGACAGGAGTAAAAGCCATTGACTTTTCAGAAGAGACGTTCTAACCCCGACACATAGAAGGGACACTTGGAACCACAGAGAAAAACATAAATGCCTACGAGGTCAGGCTTACAGGAAAAGTATACACATCAATGTTTGAATCAAGCTATGGGTTAGGACAAAAAAACTGTATGAGGGAGCTTGTCTGCCTATGCACATGGCAGATTAAAACAGTAAAAACAAAATAAAAATCTACTATACCCCGTTAGCTCCGTGGGTGAAGAATCCACCTACTATGCAGGAGACACAGAAGATACGGGTTTGATCCCTGGGTCAGGAAGATCTCTGGGAGGAGGAAACAGCAACTCATTCACAATATTATTGCCTGGAAAATCCCATGTACAGAGGAGTCTGGCAGGCTACAGTCCATGGGGTCACAGAGTTGGACGTGACTGAGCATGTGGAAAATGCACACGCACGCACTAACAGCAAACAACAAGAAAAGCGGGGTGGGCTCTGTCCTTGGCCAACGTGTTGGATCTCCGAGTGCAAGATCTGTACGTGGCGGGCTGCTAAGGCAGCTCTCTGCAAAAAAAAGGCCGGATATGTGAAGTTCGCTCATTTCCACAGTATAAATACTCCCACCATGGCAAATTCCCAGCTACTAATATTGATGCTTTTGAACTGTGGTGTTGGAGAAGACTCTTGAGAGTCCCTTGGACTGCAAGGAGATCCAACCAGTCCATTCTGAAGGAGATCAGCCCTGGGATTTCTTTGGAAGGAATGATGCTGACGCTGAAACTCCAGTCCTTTGGCCACCTCATGCGAAGAGTTGACTCATTGGAAAAGACCCTGATGCTGGGAGGGATTGGGGACAGGAGGTGAAGGGGATGACCGAGGATGAGATGGCTGGATGGCATCACAGACTCAATGGACGTGAGTCTGAGTGAACTCCGGGAGTTGGTGACGGACAGGGAGGCCTGGCGTACTGCGATTCGTGGGGTCGCAAAGAGTCAGATACGACTGAGCGACTGAACTGAACTGAACAGTGTAACAACGGCAAAATTCCTGAATGTTCAAAAATCAGCCAGCTCCAGAACACCACTGTCCGCCATTTTCTGCTATCAATCTTTTGTCCAATCTCATTTTTCCTATCTTGGTAATGAAAATTAAAAATTAAAAAAAAAAAAAAGGTTTAAACTTTGAACAAATATGTGAATACTGTAAGTCAGTTCCAAAGAACCCTATCACTTCTGGGTTCATGAGTACCTTCAGTAAATGCCCACCTGTGATAGAATTCCATACAGCTGGCATTCCCAGAGTGTCATCTGGGCAACACTAAAGGGCCCCCAAATCCTTGCATGGTATCTGTGAGATCAAAACTATATTTATGATAATTCTAAGATGTCCATTTGCCTGTTCACTCTTATTCGCTCATGAGTTTACAGTGGAGTTTTTCAGTGCCTATATAACGTGATATTGCAACAGAGTAATTGTAGAAGCAGATGTAAGAATCCAAATGTCCCCCATTAAGCCACACATTAAAGAGATTTGCAGAAACATAATGACACTCTTCTCAAGATTTTTTGTTTAGAAGGATAGCAATTTTTCATAAATTTTTTATATTAACATAATACAGGTTTTATGTTTATTGTTTTAAAATAAATTAATAAGCAACTATAAAATTCCTCAGGTTTGATTGCTATGATGGTAAATTTAATGGACATAAGCAAAATCTTTTAGGGGCCATCAGGGTTTCCCTGGTGGCTTAGATGGTAAGAATCTGCCTGCAATACAGGAGACCCAGGTTCGATCTCTGGATTAGGAAGATCTCCTGATGAAGGGAATGGCTATCCACTCCAGTACTCTTGCCTGGAGAGTTCTAGGGGGTCGCAAAGAGTCGAATATGACTGAGCAACTAACGCTTTCACAGACAGACAGTAATAAAGAGTATAATGCAGTTGGTTTTAAGATCAAGTTTAAAAATCATTGCCACATAGTAATGTCTCTCCAATTAATAATTAACATCATTAGAAAAAAGATCTATGTTCCCTTGCTCCAGGTGTTTCACCTTTGCTGAGCTGGCATCCCAGTGGAGGATGATTATAAATGGAAGTGTCTTCCACTCTCTCTAGGTTACAAGAGCCAGCACCACCACTGGCCCAGAGCAGGTATTCCAGTGCTCTTGAAGGCATGAACAGGAGCAGGAAGAAAATAAATTCACATCATAAGCAAATATCAAACCTAAGAATCATTCACCCATTCCCATCATCCCAGCCTCTTCATTCTTTCTGGAGCTATTTCTCCACATAATAAGGAAGGCTGAGCATCGAAGAACTGATGCTTTTGAACTACAGTGCTGGAGAAGACTCTTGAGAGTCCTTTGGACTACAAGGAGATCAAACTAGTCAATCATAAAATAAATCAACCCTGAATATTCATTGGAAGGATTGATGCTGAAGCTGAAGTTCCAATACTTTGGCCACATGATGTGAAGAGCCAACTCATTGGAAAGGGGGTGACAGAGGATGAGATGGATAGCCAGGATCACTGATGCAATGGACACAAGGCTGAGCAAACTCCAGGAGACAGTGGAGGACAGAGGAGCCTGGTGTGCTGCAGGCCATGGGATAGCAGAGTCAGACATGATTTAGTGAATAAACAACAACATGATTCCTGATCCTGAATACAGTAGTGTCTCATCTGAAAGGAACATCTCTCAAGGGTAGCAAGTAGAGAAACTGGCCCCATGTAAATGCTCACAGTCTCATCCTTGTGGGGCTGGCATCACTCAGGACACAGCACCTCCATGCAGGCCACTTTTGCTGGGTCTACCCAGCCAGACGCATGTTAACTGGATCAAACTGCCATACAAAGAGCTACAACAATCCATGTCAGGTCCTGCTGCTGCTAAGTTGCTTTAGTCATGTCCGACTCTGTGCGACCCCATAGATAGCAGCCCACCAGGGTTCCCTGTGCCAGGTACATACACTGTTATTTTGTCCATCAAATTGGAACTTGGGTCCAGACCTAAAGATAAATTGTTAGCAGTAAATGTACTATTGTACTACAGTTATCTACAAAAATCACTTACCTATTTAAGTGATGTTTGTACCTTTATTTATTATTGTACTTGTTGCTATGAAAGAAAACACTCATAATTTCAGAAGTGTCTGTCAATGGCTGGCAGATTATTTTCAAAAGAAAAAAATCCAGTTGACATAGAGTTTTACTTATTGTAAGCAAGACGGGATAGACAGAGATGGATGTATGTTGAGGAATAAAATCCTTCACTGATTCTTGTATTTCCATGTGGAGGGATCTCTAGGCCTTGTGGAACATTCCCTTATATGCCACACCAAGGAGTAATGAGCGAGTCACTTAATCCATAGATGAAAAGTCAGTGGTCCCTGCTTCTCAAAGAGTGGAGCTAATCTAGAAAAGCTGTAAGCACTTGGGATGGGTTCTCGTTTCAGTGAGTCAGAGTGAGGGGATTCCATAATTACCTGATGATCTACCCTCCATTCTAGAGTGGCATCATGGTGGGAGTACACGGGGAAGGGAGCAGAGGGTAAACAAATATATCAGTTGCACAGGAAAAGTGTTCTCCAACAGCTTTGTGCAAAAGGGACATTGTGATGTCTGCCCACTAGTCTTCTGTCGTCAACTCTCAGGGTAGTTCCAAACACAAAGGCAGGGAGGCAGGAAAGTCATTTGTAGACCTCTTAGAACCTCAAAGGGCTTCCCCGATGGTGCCAGTGGTAAAGAATCCAATTGCCAATACAGGAGACTCAATAAATGTGGGTTCCATCCCTGGGTTGGGAAGATCCCTTGGAGAAGGAAATGGTAACCCACTCTAGTATTCGTCCCTGTGAAATCCCATTGACAGAGGAGCCTGGTGGGCTACAATTCATGAGGTTGCAAAGTGTCAGACATGACTGAGCACACACACACACACACACATGAACCTCAAAAGGGAGATAGGGTGGGAATCGGCTGATGAATGATTGGAGAGAAGCCCATAGGGAGATAAGACAAGGAGTCAGTCCGCTGGTATAAACCCACCTGTACTTCTTCCTGGTTCCAGGAGACCCAGGCATGTTGTTGGCCTATACCAGTCTTTTTTTCTCATCAGTTAAATGCATGAAATTATACCTACACCATTGGCATTACTCCGAGGATGAAAACACAAAGCACTAACAGCAGTGCACAGGCCATCTGAAGGCTCTCAGAAGACTCTGCTCTTTTCTTAGACTCATTAAAACCTGTGATCACAAAGTGATGGTTACAGTTGCTTATTATCTCTCTCTCCCACCCTACTGTCAACCCTGTGAGGTTAGAGACTAGTGACTTTTTAGTTCACCCCCATTTACCCAGACTCTAAACACAGTCCTGGCATGGGATAATTGCTCAGTAAATTTTGAATGAGTAATTTAATGAATGGGAGTTATTATTTACTGTCCCATAAATTACCTTTATGGAGCATTTTGTAATAGCTATTTTTTAAATCGGGGTATAGTTGTTTTACAATGTTGTGTTAGTTTCTGCTGCAGAATGAAGTGAGTTGGCTATATGCATACATATATCCTCTCCCTCTTGAGATGGGAGCGGGTTGGAAGGAGGTGTAATAGCTATTTTTATATATAGCCTTGAGCACTGACAACTATGTAGTATATATTTATATGAGAAACACGTTGGGATTAGAATGAGGTCTTGATTTCTAAATACAAGATGATCTTTTCCTTTTTTCTAGTTTGTTTCACTTTTTCTATTTCATATTCAGTGCTCCCATTTCATCTAGTTTATGTTTTTCAATTTTCTTCATCACTTTTTTTTGTTTTAATGTTCTTTCTTAAGCTATTCCGAGAGATAGTGAAGGACAGGGAAGTCTGGCATGCTGTGGTCCATGGGATTGCAAAGAGTTGAGTCAGACACTACTGAGCAACTGAACAACAACTCAAGCCTTTATGAGGCATAGTAGAAAAGCTTTTGCATACATATATATACACATACTATCTATAATATATATATATATTTTAGAAAGCTTGTGAATTTATGCCTAACTAAAAAATCTATGACAATTTGATTCCACTTGTTTGACTTAGTATGAATACTAGATTTCTAATTTTAAAAATAGATATGCAAAACGGCTTATTGTCTAGCAGAGGGAACTGTAGTCAATATCTTGTGATAACCTATAATGGAAAATAATCTCAAAAATAATACTGTGTATATGTGTAACTGAATCACCTTATTGTGCACCGGAAACATTTTAAGTCAACTATACTTCAGTAAAAAAAAAAAAAAAAATATATATATATATATATATATATATATATATATATAAAATACAAGACAGCACAGTATAACCAGCTAGCACCTCTCTGCTGTCCATTAGCCTCTGCCTCTTCCACGCCAGGGGATGGAGAAGCATCATTAAGGGCACAGGAGATAATCCTCATTTTCTTTGTTGTTAAATCAGCGCAAACAGCAAAGCAGCTCTTTTAGTCTGTGATCAGATTCAAAGAGATCAAAGCTGAAACTAATAGGGTACATGGCTCCAGTAAACGATATTTTTAATGGATGAGAGGGGAATGGGAGTCTCGGGAGAGATCTTTGTGAAGTGTTTGCGTTGGGAGAAGAAACCAGCTTGTTGCTAAAGCTTCAGGGCAAGTAGTAGTGAACTTCCATTCTCTGCCATATGCTGATTTAACCCCTCCTTAGCCTGCCCACGCTCTGCCACTTAGATAATAAGTGTGCAAACACATCCCTAAAGAAGTCTCAGAAAGCCCTCTGGTATTTGACTCTCCTTGATCTTTGCTTCTGCTTAGTCATGCCTCTTCTCTGGTGCTATGTCCCTGAACACATCAAAACACCTATTGTGGGACTTCCCTGGTGGTCCAGTGGTTGAGACTTCGCCTTCCAATGCACAGGGTTTGGGTTCAATCCTTGGTTGGGAAGCTAAGATTCTACACGTTTCATGGTCAAAAAATCAAAGAATAAATAACAGAATCAACATTGTACCAAACTCAATAAAGGCTTTAAAAACAATCCACATCAAAAAATAAGAAAATCCACTTATTGTATGTCCCGGTTTCAAACCACTAGGGTCAAGACTACAGAGAGGTAAATGGGGGAAAAAAATGTAAAGGATACCAACAACCTCATAATCAAGATAAATAATATTTTAATAAAATTTTTTAAAAGTCAAGATTAATGCAAAAACAACCCATGAGATACAAAATATCACAATTTGAAATAAAGATAGGATCCAACACAGTCAGAATTAGGTAGGGGTGAGTGAAGTCCAATTGAACAACTGTAGTTTTGGATCCTGAATTTATTTCAGTTTTGATATTTTGGTCATCATGACAAAGCTTTACAAAACATGAAGGTCTGGAGAGGATATTTACAACTGTTACCAGCAAATGCAAGGGCATTCTAAAGGTCTGGAACTTGGCAATAAGCAATTCATTCCCTTTGACCTCCTAGAATCACCTTTAGCAATTTATTGGAAGGAAAGATTAGAAATGCACACAAAGATCCATTTACAATGAAATTTACCACTGTGTTATTTATAGCAATGAGAAACCTGGGGGGGAGGGGACCCTTAGTGCCCAGATTCACGGGAATGGTTCACTAAATGCTGGCACAGCCGCATGATGACATGTTACGCAGCTGAAACACTAGAAAACACCTACAGCTTTCTTCCCGAATAGGGAGGAATCCATTTCTTCTCTACTGCGGCTATCTCTTGTGACTCTTGTCTACTACTTAGAATACGTCACTTCCGACACTTTCAGTCACCAAATGCATATGGGTTTTTCACCACATCAAGTAATTTTCTTCAATGGCTGTTGGGTATCATACAATCTAATTTACCTGGAAATAACCAGACCCCACAGGTTAAGGGCTCAGACCTGTAAGGCTACTCCCAACTCACATCAGATGCCAACTGCATAGTAGGTCCCCAGGTAACCCACAACTTCTGTCCAATTTGGCTACAAATTGGGGGTTCTCTGCCCTGACCTCTTCCTCAGTTTGATTAATTTGCTACAGTGGCTCACAGAATTCAGGGAAACACTTACTTAAACATGTCAGTTTATAAAAGAATATGATAAAGGATACAGATGAACAGCTAAATAAAGAGATACACAGGGAGGGCTCTGGGTGCAGAAACTTTTGTCCCTTAAAGTCACAGTGTGTCACCCTGCCAGTGTGGAAGTGTTCACCCATCTGGAAGCTCACCAAGCCTCATATTTCCGGGATTTTTTAAAATAGAGGCTTCATAACATAGGCATGATTGATCATTAAGTCCATTTTTTCAGCCCTTCTCCCTGATCTCAATAGAAATGAAGGTTTGGGGCTGGAGATTTTAAGCTTGGTTTTCCTGGTGACAAGCCCTCATCAAGAAGCCACCCAGAAAATCACTCAGAGTCACTTCATTAGAACAAAAGGCATTCCTACCATCCAGGAAATTGCAAGGGTTTCAGGAACTCTGTGTCACAGATCAAGGTCAAAGAACAAATATTAGAACAAAAGATGCTCTTATCAATTAGGAAATTACAAGAGTTTCAGGACCTTTGTACTATAAGCAGAAGACAGACACCATATATTTTCTATTGTCTCACAGCAGCCACCAATTATATTCAATTTTGAGAAATGCTTAATGACATGGGGAAAATGCTCATGACATTAGGTAGAAAAAACAGTACAAAGTGTATATACAGAGAATACTTAACCAGGGTGCAGGGTGGTGGTGGTGGTTTAATCTCTGAGTCATATCTGACTCTGTGTGACCCTGTGGACTGCAGGGGATGATGTCTAATCACTGCAGACTGTAGAGCAGTTTCCATGACACTCAAAGTAACGATAGGGGAGGGGTTGTTAGCGTTCACATCAAATCACCAAACAGCCCACAAAGAGAACTGCACAACTATGCCCAAGATTTCCTTTCCTCCACTGGTACACGGCAAGGTTATTGCAATAAACAATAAGCAGGGAGCACTATAATTTTTTCTCTTATTATCCACTGAAAACCAAAACCGCACATAAGGTATAAATGCAACCACATGTTTTTGGGTGTTTATGCAGACACTTATATTCCTTCAGAAAAACAAACAAACAAAAAACACCAAACTGACTCTATGGACTAGAAAACAGATATGATAAGTCATTAAATCATGAAAGCCAATCCTCCATGACCCCCACTCTTGCTTTCTCTTCTAGGTCTCCCTGAGTCCCAAGGAACAAATTTAGTCAGAGGAGTAAGAAAATACAGAAACAAAGGAAAACAGTCAAGTAAGACAAAATAATAATTGTTCAGCCATAAAACAAAGTCAAAACCTTTAGTTCCTTCTCAAGGTCTGTAGATAATATCCTGAGACATACCCTTGAGTTGTCTTGCAGAGACTAAAACCATCTCCAGGTGAAATAAGTTAACTGCTAACTATTAATACGTAGGGGCTTCCCACAGGTGGATAATCCACCTGCAAATACAGGAGACACAGGTTCGATTCCTGGGTCGGGAAGATCCCCTGGAGAAGGAAATGGCCATTCTTTTTGTTCAACTCCAGTATTCTAGCCTGGAGAATCCCATGGACAGAGGAGACTGATGGGCTATAGTCCGTGGGGTTGCAAAAGAGCTGGACGTGACAGCAACTGAAGAAAAACAGCAGCCAGCACATAGATCCAATACTGGTTGGAACCAGAAGGTTGATGACTGAGATTTCTGAAACATCACCCTATTACCTCATCAACAACCAATCAGAGAACTGTGTATAAGCCAATCAGGCACCCTGCAGCCCTCTCCCCCACACTGTCATTGAAACCCTTCCCCAAAGGCATTGGGTCTTTTGAATATGTGTTGCCCATTCCCCTTGCTTGGCCCTGAAATAAATGCTGTATTTTCCTTCACCACAATCCAGTGTCAGTCGATTGGCTTTGCTGCATGTCACATACATAGATCCAGGTTTAGTTCTGTAACACCTGTATTTTCCAAATTTTCTTTTACAGTTAGAGCACTGAAAGAAATGAAAACATAGATGGATGTGGACTGGATTCTGTAATTATTCCATTGCTTTCCCATTAATTTTATGTGTGAGTATATACTGCCCATGCAGTAATGCTTACTTATCTTTGAAAGGAATTTTAATTAGATATATGTGTTTACCAATAGAATAATGTGTTCAAGTAATGTTAGTTATAGAGAAAAATCCTGTTTTTACCAATGCATGTATCATTTCCATTAAAAAAATATTTACAACAAACTAAGTTGGAAATTTTTATTTAGAAAGAATGAAGATGCAAGGCTTAAAATTCAACATTCAAAAAAACTAAGATCATGGCATCTGGTCCGATCACTTTATGGCAAATAGATGGGGAAAATGGAAATAGTGACAGGCTTTATTTTCTTGGGCTCTAAAATCACTGTGGATGGTGACTGCAGACATGAAATGAAAAGATTCTTGCTCTTTGGAAGAAAAGCTATGACAAAGCTAGACAATGTATTAAAAAGCAGAGACATCACTTTGCTGACAGAGGCACACATAGTTAAAGCTATGGTGTTTTCAGTAGTCATGTACAAATGTGCAAGTTGGACTATAAATAAGGCTTGAGCACCAAAGAACTGATGCTTTTGAACAACTGTGGTGCTGGAGAAGACCCTTGAAAGTCCCTTGGACTGCAAGGAGATCAAACCAGTCAATCCTAAAGGAAATCAATCCTGAATAGTCATTGGAGGGACTAATGCTGAAGCTGAAGCTCCAATACTTTGGCCACCTGATGTGAAGAGCTGACTCATTGGAAAAGATCCTCATGCTCAGAAAGATTGAGGGCAGGAGAAGAAGGGGCCTACAGGGGATGAGATGGTTAGATGGCATCATCAACTCAACAGACATGAGTTTGAGCAAACTCCAGGAAATAGTGAAGGACAGGGAAGCCTGGTGTGCTGCAGTCCATGGTGTCAAAAAGAGTCGGACATGGCTTAGGGACTGAACAACAGAGATGCAAGGAGATCAAACCAGCCATATGATTGGATGATCTTTCTTTGAAGATTAAAGTCACTTGCGCTAACCCTTTCTCTACACCTTTGAGATTTCTTCTTCAGAGGGCAGGTGTGACAAATGAATCTTGGCACATCCTATACAAGGCATAGAACAGAATTGTTCTATTTGTTTATGAGGAGGAAGAATAACAGTAAAGAAGTAGTTTCTGGTGATTAGAAAATAATGAGGAAATTAAAGTGAAATGGGAAGAAACCTCAAGTTTAATAAAGCAAGCAAATATTTCAAAAGGGAAAAATGTGAAGAATGGTTTAATTAGTCTTACCTACACTACTCTACTCCCAGCCTTTCTCCTTCAAAAGAGTGATGACATTTAAGTTTATAAAATCAGGGTTTCCCTGGTAGCTCAGTGGGTAAAGAATCTGGCTGCAATGCAGGAGATGTGGGTTCAAATACTGGGTTGGGAAGAGCCCCTGGAAGAAAGCATGACCACTCTTTTTGTTCAACTCCAGTATTTATTCTTGCCTGGAGAATCCCCTGGACTGAGGAGCCTGACAGGCTACAGTCCATAGGGTCTCAAAGAGTCGGACATAACTGAAGCATCTAAGTACACACTTATATTAATAGTAAACAAGCCATCATGATCTAATGCAAAGGTTAATGAACAAGAGACAATATTGTACTATAATTATCTAATGGAATAAACATTATTACATCAGCAACCATATTACAACAAATAAATGGATCAAAGGGACAGGTTGTACACCTTAAACTTACACAATGTTGCATGTCAAATGTATTCAATTTTTTAAAAATAGCAACAACCCATAAAATAAATGGGTAAAGCTTCTATCTTTGGTTTTCTTTTAAAAGTTTAATTTGCCATGCATCCAAATATGGGTTCTGTTGCACTCTCTGGAGAAAATTGATGGACCCTCTGTCCTGGAAGGAGCACAGGTTGGTGGTTAAGGAGAGGCCCATTCATTTCCCTCCATGACAGGAGGCCAACCACAATGGTAGCTGCAACCATGCCTGTTCCTTTTGCTATGAACATTTGGGACACTAAAATAAATTGACTGCACAAAAAGATTCTTTCACTTTCCCCACCACATCATCTTAATGGGGAATTCATACCACTTTGAGCTGCATTTACTGCCGGAATGGAATAATGGCTTCTAAAATTACTTTAGCACATAATGAATTGTACCTAAGTTTACTGGGTTATGGGACAACATTTTGGTTCTAGTGAAGGCCATTTTCCAGAAGGCCTTGGCTCTGAATCAATTATTCATTCATCGAATTCAGAGATGTGAATCTTTCCTTTAGCTTGAAATCTCCATCTCTTCTTCTGCTTGAAATAGCTTCATTTCTTAAACTCACAAACATGTTCTCATAACAAAAAGTAAGACTGAAAAATGTTATAGATCTCAGAAGTGGGCAATTGATTCAAATAAAATACAAAAGAGAGGATAAAAGGAGTGAAGGCAAACAATTGCAGGGTAATAAGAGTAGACTTCAGTCCTAAGTACACAGACAGCAAAGGTCTTACAACTTAATTGGTTGTATACTGAAGCTGTTCCCTATTCTCCACTTTAAAATATTTATTGAGCCCCTACTGTGTGCAGGTACTAAACATTTCATCTTGCTCTCCCTTCTCGCAGGCAGATCTGCTTGGTGCATTACTTAGTATGATATGTGTCTCTATTTGAGCAACTCCTTATATTTTCAGAGCATTTAATTTTGTAAAATACTTTGCTATTGATGATCATGATTTTTAAAAATTTTATTTATTTATTTTTGGCTGTGCTGGGTCTTCATTGCTACATGGACTTTTCTCTAGTTGCAGAAAGCGGGGGCTACTCCCTAGTTGTGGTGCATGGGCTTCTCACTGTGACAGCTCTTCCTGTTTTGGAGCACGGGCTCTAGGGTGTGGGCTTCAGTAGTTGTGGCTCTTGGGCTTTAGAGCTGAGGCTCAGTAGTTGTGGCACATGGGCTTAGCTGTTCCGTGGCCTGTGGGATCTTCCCAAATCAAGGATCAAACCCATGTCTCCTGCCTTGGCAGGCATATTCTTTACCATTGAGCCACTAGGGAAGCCCAAATGATCATGATTTTTTTTTTATGTATTTATTTTTTTAATTGAAGGATAATTGCTTTACAGAATTTTGTTGTTTTCTGTCAAACTTCAACATGAATAAGACATAGGTATACATATATCTCCTCCCTCTTGAACCTGCCTTCCATCTCCCTCCCCATCCCACCCCTTTAGGTTATCTTATGGTTATTGCAAACTTCAGTGGAGAAATGTAAAAATATCTAGTGCATCAACATATGTCCTTCATAAATATTAGTTGCTTCCTTCATTACACTCTTGAGGCTGCTACCTAAAATAGTAGTGTCCCCATTTTTGCTGACATGAACACCAGCCCTGGAGACTAAAGGACATTTTAGAAAGTCATCTAGTAAATGAATCACTGCCTGGACCTGGAGCCTGTTCTCCCTCGCCTACCCCTTCCCTTTCCCCTGCGTTGGCTCCAAGTGCCCAGGGCATTTCAGGGCTCTGAAAGAATAGGGGAGCAGACCCCCTTCTGACCAAACTCATTCACCAATAACTCCCTGCAAAGGCAAAATCAGGTCAGAAATACTGTCTCAGCAAGTTGTGCAATATTTAGTATTAGAAAGCCTTCTCTGAAAACCTCAGGGAAAGAATGAGTGGAAATGGATGCCTGTTCCAAAGCCACCCCAGCTGTAGAGGAAGACAGCCAAGCCTCCAGAAGTTCTGACCAAGCTAAAGAGAACCTGGGGTAGAGTGTGCAGGTTAAACGCGGGAGCTTCTGAATCCAGTGTTTTGGTTCTAAGCATGCCTCCAGCACTTACTATCTGCTGTTGTTTGCACAGGTCAGTAACTTGCCTCTGCCTCTACTGTGCAATCATAATATGAGAAAATTTTACATAATTTTATTGCATTTAGCAGATACTGTGGTTTTTTTTGGTTTGTTTATTTTTTTACAAATTGAAGGTCTGTGGTGACCCTGCACGGAGTAAATCTTTTGATGCCATTTTCCAACAGCATCTGCTCACTTTGTGTCTCTGTGTCACATTTTGGTAATTCTCAAAATATTTCAAACCCTCCACCAGCAAGTGATTATGACTCACTGAAGGCTCTGACGAAGGTTAACATTTTTAGCAATAAAATATTTTAAAATTAAAGTACAGCAAGTCTCCTACATATGAACTTTCAAGTTGCGAACTTTCAAAGATGTGAACGTGTGTTCCATCGACGTCAGGCACAAGTGAAACTGCAGCTTGCCCTCCATCTCTATTGCTGACAATCCTTCCATTCTACCATCTTCCACCTCCTCCTCTCCCTCCTTGAGTCAGCAACTTCCAGCCTGTTCATTTGATGCCAAGCCCTTGTATGCCAGCTATTGAACTACACTGTTGTACTTTTCAAGGGGCTGTATTGTAATATTTAAAATATTTTATTTTTTGTGTTTTTTTATGTATTATTTGTGTGAAAAGTATTATAAACCTATTACAGTACAGTACTATATGGCCAGTTGTGTTATTAATAGTTGGGTACCTAGGCTAACTTTGTTGGACTTACAAATCGGACTTATGAACAAGCCCTTGGAATGGAACTCATTTGTAGGTAGGGGAATTTCTGTATATATATATTTTAAGATATAATACTATTGCACACTTAAGTGAAACACTACTGTAGAGTGTAAACACAGTTTTTATATGCACTTGGAAACCAAAAGATTCATGTGACTTTCCTCATTCACTTTATTGGGAGTGGTTTGGAACTTATTGCACAAAATCTCTAAGGTATGTCTGTATTTGCCTCATTGGGTTTTTAAGAGGATTAGATAAATAAACATCCTCAGAACAGACCTTGGCATTTAGGTAGCTCTTTGTATCTGTGAAAACAAAACAATTAAGTAAAATAAGGGAGGAACAATGTACCAGGGCAAAGAATCTCAGTTGGCTTCTTAGATAAAGTGAGTTGGTGCTGAAGGGAATTAAGTACGGAGTAAAATTATGCTGGAGCTTTGTGCATGGAACCCATCCACAAAGACCCCTTTCAGGAGCAGGTCAGGCTGGCCCAGGTGGGATGTTGGTGGGGGAGAGTGACCTGACCTGCAGAATAGTTCTCTGCCAGCTGCTCCAGGGCAACCAAGGCCACATGCCAACCAGCCACCTTGTCTGAATTACTAGGACTTTCAAAGGCCCCTGAACAAGAGAGCTGGGTGCCAGATTCAAGTGATAAGCACCCCAATCCACTCCCTGGATAAAGAAAGAAAGAGACTGGAGATGGAGTGGGAGAGATGAAGAAGGAGGGGGAAGAAAGGAACGAGAAAAACACAGAGCTTTACCTGAAAAAGGAATGGCTCAAAAGAAAGTCTACTACAGGCATTTGGAAGCCAAGAATGTATTATCAGTCAAGATGCAAAGTCAGCCCTCTAAAGGCTATTTTTGCTCAACATTCATTATCTAACTCATTGCGCACCCTTCCCCACAAGATTAATTGGGTTGAGAGAGGCCATGCACCAATCAAATGAGAGAAGCACAGGTGTGTTGGGAGCATTCTTAAGAAAAGATTGTGTTTGAGTAACAAATACTAATGATCCTGCAGCGGCTCCCTGGTCCTTGGTGGAGTGAGCCAGCAGCTGGGTTCATCACCTTTCAGGAAAGTCTTACCACCAACAACAAAAGAAGCAAAGTAAGATTATTGGTCCGCATTCACTTCCAGCCCAGGTGTGACAAGAAGGATTAGGCTATGAATAGATTATCTGAATCAGATATGTATTAAGCATTTCCTTTGAAAAATAAAAAATCAGCTTCCCTGGTGCCTCAGACAGTAAAGAATCTGCCTGCAATGCAGGAGACAGAGGTTGGATCCCTAGGTCTGGAAGATCCCCTGGAGAAGAAAATGGCAACCCACTCCAGTATTCTTGCCTAGAGAATTCCATGGACAGAGTCAAACCCACCTTTCTCCAGTAACTTTTCAATTTTTGTCTTTATTCTTGAAAACTGAAACGTCAATGTAATATTTCAACACACGAGTTGTTCCTACTACTGTTACTGCTTGTACTATTACTACTACCACTATTATTATTATTATCCAGCTCTGAGAGGAAGGTGGGAGCCAGTTTAGTCTGAGAATACATGACCTCATTCACTCCATGAAAACTCCAGCTGTGAAGCCTTCCCACGTCACCTGCTCTTCACCCCTCTGTTCTTTTCCCTGTTTCTCCTGTTACCTCTGGTCCACATTGCTTCACTTTGCTTCTAGAGTTTGCATTTTTCTGCCTTTATGCTGGGTTTTGGGAGAATCTCAGTCTGACATTCCTGCTGGCCTTCACAAGTGTTCATTCTTCTAGTCTCTTAGAAAATGAGGTGGTGGTTTTAACATTTGTGGTTTATATTTCCAGGATCTCTAATGGGTTCTTTCTTAAACTTTCTCCTCTTTGATAATCTATGCAAGGACATCACAGCTGCCACAATCCCACTCATTCCTGCATGTCAATCCTGCTTTTTCTGCTTGGTCTTTCTCATTAGCAGGATGTAATATACCCCATTAAAAATAACATTTTTAAGAAATTATCTTATATTTCTTCTATAAGAAATTTTTGTTTTAACAGAAAGTTTCTGTAAAAAGAAGTCCCTGACAGACTGACCTCTTTGGGCAAAATGCATTTTCCAGTCAACTGCACCAACAGCTTAACTGTGCTCCCTTGAAATGACGCTACTCTTGAATCAAAAAGACAATTACACTTATAGCTGATTCATGTTGGTGTTTGACAGAAAATGACAAAATTCTGTAGAGCAATTTTCCTTCAATTAAAAAATAAATAAATAAAAAATACAACAAATAATAAGCATTGTGAAGATGTAGAGAAAAGGGAACCCTCATGCACTGTTGGTGGGAATGTAAACCAGTGTAGCCACTTTGGAAAACAGTATGGAGATTTTTCCCAAAAATTAAAAATAGAGCTATGATACAATCCAGCAATTCCCCTCTGGTTATTTATCCAAAGAAAACAAAAACATTAATTCAAAACACTACCTGCATTTCTATGTTCACTGCAGAATTATTTACAACAGCCAATATATGCAAGCAACCTATGTGTCCATCAAAAGATGAATGGATAAAGATGTGGTACACACACACACACACACACACACTGGAGTATTCTTCAGATATATAAAGAATGAAATTTTGCTATTTGCAGCAACATGGATGAACTGAAAGGTGTTATACTAAATACAATTACTCATAAAGACAAATACTGTATGATTTCACTTACATGTGGAATCTAAAAAAAAAAGAAAAAAAGAACACATACAACCAAACAGAAATGAAATCATAGATACAGAGAGAAACAGGTGGTTGCCTGAGGGGAGAGGAGAAGGGGAATGAGAGAACAAGTGAAGGAGGTTAAGAGGCATAAACTTTCAGCTACAAGTAAATGAGTCACAGGTATGAAGGTACAGTGTGGGGAATATAGTCAATAATTATGTGAACTCTTTGTATGGTGACAGATGGTAACTAGACTTACTGTGGTAATCATTTTGGGATGTATAGAAATATTGAATCACTATTTTGTATACGAGGAACTAATGTAGGGTTGTAGGTCCATTATACTTTAAAAATAAACAAACAAACAAACTCAGGAAAAAGAGATCAGATTTGTTGTCACCAGAGGCAGGAGTGGAAGGAGAACTGGATGAAAACATTGAAAAGGAACAAACTTCCAGTTACAAATAAATAATATATAACATGATTTATATAACTAGTATATAAACATTACTGAGAGTAAATCCTAAAAGTTCCCATCATAAGGAAAAAAATTTTATTAAAAAATGTGTAATCTATATGAGATGATAGATATTCCCTAAACTTACTGGGATAATCATTTCATGATGTATATAAGTCAAATCATTATGCTAGACACCTTGAACTTATATAGAGCTCTTTATCAATTGTATCTCAATAAAACTGGAATTAAAAACAAATGCTATGCTTGAATACTCCAGCAAAATCCAGAAACAGGTTGACACAAAAGAAACAAGATTGTCCTACAGTTAGACTAAGAAGACAGTCACTTAATAGGATGAGATTTCTCAACCTCAAATCGCTACCTACAACAGACCTTAACGATGTCCACACTAGTTGGATTCAAGCTTCTTGGGAGTACTAGCCAGCATCCTCCCCTCTCCTGTCAGCTACTCTGACTTGGGTTCCTTACTCTCTTCCCAGCTTTCTGCATTTTTTTCTCCCATGCTTCTTTCCACACTGCTCTGCAGGACTAGAAAGAATGGGCAGCCACACTGTCCAGCACATTATGCTGCTGCTGCTGCTGCTGCTGCGTCACTTCAGTCGTGTCCAACTCTGCGACCCATAGACGGCAGCCCACCAGGCTCCCTTGTCCCTGGGATTCTCCAGGCAAGAACACTGGAGTGGGTTGCCATTTCCTTCTCCAATGCAGGAAAGTGAAAAGTGAAAGGGAAGTCGCTCAGTCGTGTCCGACTTTTAGCGACCCCATGGACTGCAGCCTACCAGGCTTCTCCATCCATGGAATTTTCCAGGCAGTTGTGCTAGAGTGGGGTGCCATTGTCTGCTCCGAGCACAGGATGAGCATGAAACAAACTCTTACTGGAAGGGTTCCATTTGTCCTGAGCCTTTCCTCCTTCAAAATGTAAATGTGAGAACAGATGGACAGCCTTCCCAGGGCTTGGTGGGAGAGTAAGGGTCTGGGGATACAGACAACAGCGTGGGAGGGGTAAGCCTGATTGAGGGAGGCTCATTAAGAGTCAGAAGAGACAGAAGCCTGATGTGGATGAAGGGGTGGCAGTCAGAGGAGGTGGAAAAGTCCAGGGGCAGAGACTTAATCCATGCCACAACTCCCCCAAAGGCAGAAGATGCTGGGGGGAAGAGTGACAACCAGTTTTGCCACACTGAGACAGATGCTCATTCCTGGGAGAGAGCCAGCATGCCTGTCTTGGGGTAGCAGCTGTGACTCTGTCTGAGGGCAACTGCACCAGTGAACTTTGCTAAATCTCCATTTCACTTGCTTATTTGCCCCCAGAGTCCTCCGAAAGTATCAAAGTTCAGCCGAAACTGATTAAGAGGCCCTCCTGATGATCTGAAATGTCAAGTGCTTCTCCATCCTAATAATATGCATCTGGAATACTTCCCAGATGAGAGAAGACACGCTTCCCTTTGATTTAGAGTTGGAAAGATGACAGAGTGGAGGCAATAATGATGATAAAAAGCAAAGCATAAGCCAGGTGACAACTCCCATAACACAGAGAAACCAACAATAGGGAATCAACAAATTATGCGAGATGTTGGCATCCGTGGCATAAACAACAGGGATAACACCTACAACAACTGCTGATAAAACACAGTCACCAGGTCCTATCAGACCGTTTCCTGAGATGAAATACAAGCTCCCAGGTCCAGCATTCAGGACTGTTACTGCTTGGAGAGGAAGGAAACATGCATGCTGGCCTTCAGCAGCAATCACCTTCATGCCATTAAGGAGCTTCCCCGGCGGCTCAGGTAATTAAGAATCCACCTGCAAGGCAGGAGACCTGAGTTTCATCCCTGGGTCGGGAAGATCCCCTGGAGAAACGAATGGCTACCCACTCCAGTGTTCTTGCCTGGAAAATTCCATGGAGGGAGGAGCTTGATGGGCTATAGTCTATTGGATCACAAAGAGTTGGACATGACTGTGTGACTAACACTACTGTATCATGCCATTAAACCAAAAACAAACAAACAAACAAAAAAAAAACCATAACAACAGAACCACATTGTACCCGGTATAAAAATGTCTCATTCTTTCTTAGTCTGTGATCTTTTCATCAGTAAGTGTGCATTAGTTTCCTGTGGCTGCCATAACAAAGTACCACAAACCAGGTGGCTTAAAACAATAGTAACTTTTAATATTTTAATGTTAACTAATAATTTAACTAATGTTATGTTAGTTTCTGCCATACATCAACATGAGTCAGCCATAGATATACATATGTTCCCTCCCTCCTGAACCTCCCTCCCATCCCTCTGCCCATCCAACCCACCCCTCTAGGTTGTCACAGAGCACTGGATTTGAGCTCCCTGTTTCAGCAAGTTCCCACTGGCTATCTATTTTACATATGGTAATATATATGTTTCAATGTTATTCTTTTTCAATTAGTCCCTCCCTCTCCTTCCCCCACTGTGTCCACAAGCCTATTCTCTATGTCTGCATCTCCACTGCTGCCATGCAAATAGGTCCATCAGTACTATCTTTCTTTCTAGATTCCATATATATGCGTTAACATACAACACTTGTTTTTCTTTTTCTGACTTACTTCACTCTGTATAATAGGCTCTAGGTTCATCCACCTCATTACAAGTGACTCAGATGCATTTCTTTTTATGCCTGAGTAATATCCCTTGTGTATATGTACCACAACTTCTTTATCCATTTATCTGTCGATGGACATCTAGGTCATTTCCATGCCCTGGTTATTGTAATAGTGCTGCCAGGAATTTGAGATACTGTGTGTTTTTCAGTTATAGTTTCCTCAGAATATATGCCCGGTAGTGGGATTGTTGGGTCATATGGTAGTTGTATTCCTAGCTTTTTAAGGAATGTCCATACTGTTTTCTATAGTGGCTGTACCAATTTACATTTGCACCAAAAGTGCAAAAGAGCTCCCTTTTCTCCACACTCTCTCCAGCATTTTCTGTTTGTAAATTTTTTGTTGATGGCCATTCTGACCAGTGTGAAGTGGTATCTCACTGTGATTCTGATTTGCATTTCTCTAATAATCAGCTATGTTGAGCATCTTTTCATGTGTTTATTAGCCATCTGTATGTCTTCTTTGGAGAAATGACTTTAGATATAGTGCCTACGTTTTGATTGGGTTATTGAGCTGTATGAGCGGCCTGTATATTTTGGAGATTGATCCATTGTCAGTTGTTTCATTTGCTCTTATTTTCTCCCATTTTGAGGGCTGTCTTTTTACCCTGCTTATAGTTTCCTTTGCTATGCAAAAGTTTTTAAGTTTAACTAGGTCCCACTTGTTTATCTTTGTTTTTATTTCCATTATTCTAGTAGGTGAGTCATAGAGGATCTTGCTATGATTTATGTCAAGTAGCTGCCTGTGTTATCCTATAACAGCCAAAAATATTCCAACAAATAAAAGCCAAGGGCCAGATGGCTTCATAGATGAACTCTACCAAAAGTTTAGAGAAGAGCTAACATGTACATTGCTCAAACTCTTTCAGAAAATTGCAAAAGAAGGAAAACTTCTGAACTCATTCTACAAGGCTGCCAGCACCCTGATACCATAAACCAGCAAAGATATCACAAAAAAAGAAAACTACAGGCCAATACCACTGATGAACGTAGACACAAAAATCCTCAACAAAATTCTAGCAAACAGAACCCAGCGACGCATAGAAAGGATCACTAGCATGATCAAGTGGGCCTTATCCCAGGGATGCAAGGGCTCTTCAGTGCACACAAATCAGTCAGTGTGACATACACAAATCAGTCAGTGTGACATACACAAATCAGTCAGTGTGACATACCGCAGAAACAGATTGAAAGATAAAAACAATAGCAACTTATAGGCTCACTGTCTTGGAGGTCAGAAGCCCCAAACCAAGGTGGTATTGGTTTTGGTTCCTACTGAAAGATGTAAGGAATAACCTGGTCCATTGTCTTTCTCTTAACTTCTAGTAGCTCCAGTGATATCCATCACTCCAATCCTTCTCCTTATGGAGGTCTCTCTCCATGTCTTCACATTGTCTCCTATCTGTGCCTGTCTGTCTCTGCCTCCAAATTTCCCCTTTTTATGAAGACACCAGTCATATGTAATTAAAGCTCGTTCTAATGACTTTATTTAACTTGATTACCTTGGTAAAGACCATATGTCCAAAATAAGTTCACTTTCTGAGATTTAGAGGGTAGCACTCCAAGACACCTTTCTTTATAGGACACAATCCAACCCATAAAAACAAGGAGTTGGTCCATTTTGATGAAGCTAGAAAAAAACCGTGTGGGCCATCCATGTCCAAATTGTATTCTGCATAACTGTGGGGTTTTGAAGAGATATGCCAAAAGTTCTACACACATTGATTCAACTTTCATTTAAAAATACATTGAAAATTGGGACTTCCCTGGTGGTCCAGTGGTTAAGATTTTACCTTCCAGTGCAAGGGGTGCAGGTTTCACCCCTGGTTGAGGAGCTAAGATCCCATGTGCTTTGTGGCCAAAAAACCAATACATAAAAGCAGAAGCAATATTGCAACAAAGTCAATAAAGACTTTAAAAATGGTCCACATCCAAAAAATGTTTAAAAAGTACGTCTAAAACCCACCAAAGGCATTCAAATGTGATGTACATCACTCATAAACACCAGAGTACAGCTTGTGCTTCCAGAATAACACATGTTTTTTGATTGGTTGGTTTTTTGCCCAGGTCCAGAAAAAAACTCTTTGTGCCACATCTGTGCATATATTCAAACTTCAAACTAGTAGGTTGTTGCTTTAATGCAATTGTCACACTGT
Source organism: Aepyceros melampus (assembly GCA_006408695.1). Classification (NCBI taxonomy): domain Eukaryota; kingdom Metazoa; phylum Chordata; class Mammalia; order Artiodactyla; family Bovidae; genus Aepyceros; species Aepyceros melampus. The sequence continues at coordinate 229,692 of SJXQ01002906.1, forward strand.
ACTGGTCTTCTTGGGATTCAAGCCCTGTGCTTGACTGCATAAGTATATAAACAAAGTGTATAATATCACATGAATTTGTAAACGCATAGGCAAGAAGTATCCTAGAACTTAATCCAAAGTGCTTAGATGCCTCTGCTTAGGGTCCTCCCTTGGCTCCATTGTTAATCATGTAAGAGGACGCATGGCATATTGACGGGTGACGCTGGGTACACTGGGTAGGAAGGACAGCATTTCTATAAAACTCAGGTACCCTATTAATCAAGCCTATTTAGATCACAAATAACAGATACTCAGGTCAATCTAGTTTAAGTGAAAAAGAGATTTTATTGGCTGCTCCCCAGAGTGTTTCTTCTTCTCCTCTTCCTCACTGTGGAATTCCTCTGTGTAATTACCCCTATGCTTATGTTGAGTGGGGAGGTGGGGACCATGCATTGGCACATCCATACACATTCCAACTCTAAGGTCCATGTCCTTGGACTACAGAATATAGAAAGCCAAAACTACATTTCCCATATTTCCCTGTGGTGAAGGTTCCCAGGTTCTTGCTGAATGAGGTGGAAATGGATAGAGAGACAGCCACTGCAAGGGAGGAGACTGTCTCTTTCAGTGAGCTGCAGGCATAAGCACTTGGTTCTTCAGGACATTCCTGGAGAAGGCTCTATAGAGTCCTGTGCTCAGTGTCAGGGGTGCTATGCTGTGTGAGGCAGTAGCTATGGGAGTTAGATGGTGTCTCCTGGCTACTTTTATTCCTGTTTGCTGCTACTGCTAAGTCGCTTCAGTTATGTCCGACTATGTGTGACCCCATAGACGGCAGCCCACCAGGCTCCACCGTCCCTGGGATTCTCCAGGCAAGAACACTGGAGTGGGTTGCTATTCCCTTCTCCAATGCATGAAAGTGAAAAATGAAGGTGAAGTTGCTCAGTCGTGTCCGACTCTTTGTGACCCATAGACTGCAGCCTACCAGGCTCCTCTGTCCATGGGATTTTCCAGGAAAGAGTACTGGACTGGGTTGCCATTGCCTTCTCCTTATTCCTGTTTCAGTTCAGTTCAGTTCAGTTCAGTCACTCAGTCGTGTCCGACTCTTTGCCACCCCATGCATCGCAGCACACCAGGCCTCCCTGTCCATCACCAACTCCCGGAGTTCACTCAAACTCATGTCCATTGAGTTGGTGAAGATATCCAGCCATCTCAAAACCTAGCTGTCAAGACCTTCTGGAGATTCTGTGGACTACCAAAATATCTCAAAGGCTTTTATTTTTTCTTCAAAGGCTTTTTTACTTAAGTTAGAGTAGATTCTGTTGCCTGCTGCTCAGAACTGTGACTGATAACTCCAATTACCAGTACATACACTGATGACACCAGCTCTCTCTCTACAGCCCACAGCTTTCTCTAAAGCTGGAGAGAGATATTTGACTGTTTCCTACCCAATGCCATCTAGAGGTCCCATAAGTTCCTCAATCTTCATAGACCCGAAACCAAACTCCCCCTCGAAGCCTGCTTTTCCTACTTCCTTTATCAGATGCTACCATTTTCCTAAGTAGGCAAGCCAAAATCTAAGATCGATCCAAGACATGTTTTCTTTTTCCCATCTAAACATCAGTTAGTGACAGTACTACTTAAATAATTCCTTCTTCTTTAATCTTCCTGCCCCATGCCACAGTTTCCTGTCCTAACATCCCTTGCCAAAACAAACTGTCTCCTGTCTGCAATCTCACTCTAATCCACCCATCACACCTCCCCCATAGTGATCTTTCAAACACCCAAATATAATGGTGTCATTCCTTCGCTTGAATGCATTAAAGATTTCTCCCACCATTATTATGGTTTCAAGCTGGATGAATGGTATGAAACCAGAGGGCATGTGTGGCAGAGACTGACTGCAGACTCACCAAATCTAGTTTCTCTTTCTCCTGAGCACATGGCTAGACCACATTTCCCAGCCCCTCTTCCAGTCATAGGACTTATCATCAGTCAAACTGACTTCAGATACTGGCTCTTCTATATCAGCTAGTTCCTGCCATGTAACAAACCACCTTGAAACTTAGTGGGTTACAACCACCACCACTTGTTATTTCCTACAGGTCTACATGAGGATTGGTGATTCTGCTGCTCTGGACTGAGTTTGGGTGACTTTAGCTGGGCTTGCTCATACACTGACACTTTAGTAGGTCAGCTGGAGGCTGCCTGGTCTGGGATGGGCTCAGCAAGGGGATTCATATCTGCTTCATTCTGGAGATTTCCTCTTCTAGTTGGCTAGCCCAGAAGCAAGGTTTCAAGAAAGAGCAGAAAGAGGCATGCACGCCATCTTGAGGTCTAGGCGTTGAACTGACTCATCTTTTTTTTCCAGTCAGATATTTGTTTTTAATTGGAGGATAATTGCTTTACAATATTGTATTGGTTTCTGCCATACATCAACTTGAATTGGCCATAGGTATACATATGTCCCCTCCCTCCTGAACCCCGCTCCTGTCTCCCACCTCATCCCACCCCTTAAAGTTATCATGAGGCCATCATCACCCTGATATCAGAACAAGACAAAGATACCACACAAAAAAAGAAAACTACAGGTCAATATCATTGATGAATATAGATGCAAAAATCTTCAACAAAATTCTAACAAACAATCCAACCACATCATGATCAAGTGGGCTTTATCCCAGGGATGCAAGGATTCTTTAATATACACAACTCAATCAATGTGATACACCATGTTAACAAATTGAAAGATAAAAACCATAATACCTTCTCAAGAGAGGCAGAAAAAGCTTTTGACAAAATTCAGCACGCATTTATGATAAAAATTCTCCAGAAAGTAAACATAGAAGGAATATATCTCAGCATAATAAAGGCCATATATGACAAACCCACAGCAAACACTTTTTTCAATGGTGAAAAACTGACTCACCCTTTTACCACATTCTTTTGACCAAATCAAATCACAGGCCAACTCAGATTCGAGTGGGTGGGGAAACAGACTCTGCTTCGGATGAGAAAGGCTGCAGAGTCAGGGTGCAAGAGAAGAAAGCAAAGGAAGGCAGCTATTTTTATAAAGTAGCACACCTACTCCCAGGATGCATAATCTTAAGTAAGTTTCCTCTCTGGGCCTCATTTCCTCTTCCATAAAACAGAGGAAATAACATGTACCTTACAAATGAGATAATGGAGGTATAAGATAAAGTCCTCATCAGAGGCTTTGGCACATAGTAAGTACGCAATGATCTTTTATTACTTATATTCTTCATATCTCCTTGCAATGTTTACCATTGTTCCTTTCACATGGTTGGAAGCATTTGTTGAGCTAATCAGTCATGCACCTGGCTCCAATGCCCAGCTAGAAAAATGGTCTCTAAATGGCTCATCATGTTTCTAGAGCTAACATAAACCCACACTTCTCAACTTGGTCACGGGCCCATTTGAAATCATTCCGTCCAAACTTGACATAGATCCCTCCTAAAATATATCCTCCAGCTGTTCAAACACAGTCTGTCTTCTGTGCGTATACCAGGACAGGAGAATACAATTCATGTCCCTCTAAATAAACTGACTGGAGCAGTCTTTCCAAAAGAGAATGTGCATGAAGCTTGCTAATTAGGACACTTCAAACTCCCATTTCCGACCAATCAAAAATCATCCAGAATTATGTATGCTAAGAAATCATCTGATTTGCTTTACGTGATAGACTGATTGCATTGATGGCCCATGCTTCACTCCCTTTGATGTTGTCCTTTCCACATTCAATGGATTTGCTCTGGCTAATGCAAAGGAAGCAAACTTGATACAGACGTGGTCTGGAAATGTAGTTGCTTTTGTCCATTTCCTCTTTATGGACCTCTGTCACCACAATGAGAATACTCCAGAGTTAGCCCACCAGAGGGATGTGAGAGATTGTGTAGAAAAGCTAAATCGTACCACATGAGGCTACCATAGACCACCCAGTAACCACAAATATATGAATGAGATCAGTCAAGACCAGCCACCCATGTCATTTTAGTGGAATGACCTAGTCAACCATAGACTTAGGGACTTCCCTGGTGGTCCAGTGACTAAGACTCTGAGCTCCCAATGCAGGGGGCCCAGGTTCAGTCACTGATCAGGGAACTAGAATCCCATGTGATGCAACAAAAATTGGAAATCTTGCCTGCTGCAACTAAAACCCAGAAATGCCAAATAAAAAATAAGTATTTTTTAAAACCCCATAGACTTATAAGAAGCACATCAATAGTTATTGTTTTAAGTCATTTTGTTTCAGTATGGTTTGTTACACAGCAGCAGTTAACTGATTCAAATCTATGCCATGATTCTCATTATCAATTCTATCCTGAGAGTCTGCTCTTTGTCTTATACTTTGGGGGCCTGAGGGGAAAGGAATTAGGTTCATTTCAGTAACCTGAGACAAGTATATTCACTCAGAAATTAAATACCTGTACTACAAAGCTGGCTAAAATGAGTACATTTGTTTCAAGTTCCCCATGAATAAATGAGAACTTGGAATAGCTAGGTCACTATATCACACTAAATTGTTTTTAAGTGTGATGACTCCAAGACAATAAAGTGAAAGAACATGAAATCTTGGCTTGAGTTGGCATTTAGGAGAACCTGATGGCTCCACTCCAGATCTAACACTGAATTTGAACAATGACCCTTAGCAACACCATGCCTCAATTTACCTGGCTGTTCTATGGGAAATGTTTTAGTTAAACACAATTGGGAAGCCCCAAGAGCTCTGTACAAGAACTACTGTTTTAAATGTAAGTTAGTTTAGAATTATAACTATCTGGCATACACTAGACTTTCTATTATCTGACTAATGGATGGGAGCCACAGCTTAAAAAAATACTGAATAACCAATACTAAAAGTCTGTATTGAATTCCATAATGGTGAAAAAAAATATATTGACAACAAAATTACCTTTCAAATTATGTCTCATTCAGAAGAGCACTGGTTTACATTTCTGGAGAGCATGCCACCAGGAAAGGAATGCTTTGCCTACTGGTGATTTATAAAGTTACTAATCTACGGGTGTATAATTAGAATTGACTATTGACCAGGTGCTATACAGCAGCTCTTCAGTTAAGTAACTGTGGCTTCAGTTCATCATTTTCTTGTTCAAAATAATTCTATATCTTCCCTCCTTTCCCTTCATCTATTCTGACCCTATGTGTTAAGTAGCTCAGAGAAAGCATGCTAGCCTTCTGTTGTGTGTCTCTATGTCCTTAGACAGCAAGGAGATCAAACCAGTGAATCCTAAAGAAAATCAACCCTGAATATTCATTGAAAGCTGATGCTGAAGCTGAAGCTCCAATACTTTGGCCACCTGCTGAGAAGAGCCAACTCAGTGGAAAAGAGCCTGATTTGGGGAAAGATTGAGGGCGGGAGGAGAAGGAGGTGATTGAGGATGAATTCAAACAAACTCTGGGAGACAATGAAGGACAGGGAAGTCTGGTGTGCAGTAGTTCATGGGGTTGCAGAGTTGGACACAACTTAGCAAATGAACAGCTATGTCCACAGCATCCAGCAAGAAAAGACAGAGATCCTGGTTCCTCAGTGAACACCCATAGGCAAAGGATGAAAATTTTTCTGTTTTCAAGGGACAAGATGGAATTTTTAAAATCTCTAACTTAAATGTAAATTTCTGGAATAAATAATATGCTCAGATATTTATGCAGCACTCCAGGAGATCTATTTCCAGTTACTCATGGAGTAATGTTAAACATACACAAACACTAGAAGAGGCTGTGCACTTTCTCTCTCCCTTTCTCATCTCAGATCTCAATTTAAATGTCACATTCAAAAGAGAAAGCATTTGAACCCTTATCGAAATTAGGTCCTAATACATCTTTAAGACAAATATTGAAACTCATTATTTGTTTGCTTACATATTGAGTCATTCTTCCCCACTTGAATGCAAGACCTGTTGAGAGCAAGGATCTCTTTTGTGTTCACTGATGTTCCCCACAATGTTCTAGCACAGAGCTCAGAACACTGTATCAGTTCAGTTCAGTCGCGCAGTCGTGTCTGACTCTTTGCGACCCCATGAATCGCAGTACGCCAGCCTCCCTGTCCATCACCAACTCCCAGAGTTCACTCAGACTCACGTCCATTGAGTCTGTGATGCCATCCAGCCATCTCATCCTCGGTCGTCCCCTTCTCCTCCTGCCCCCAATCCCTCCCAGCATCAGGGTCTTTTCCAATGAGTCAACTCTTCTCATGATACACTTAATGAATGAGTGAATGAGTGAATGAATGAATGAGAAAATGAATAAATAGATAAGTAAGATATTCCCATGGACGGAGGAGCCTGGTGGACTGCAGTTTATGGGGTCGCTAGGAGTCAGACACGACTGAGCGACTTCATTTTTACTTTTCACTTTCATGCATTGGAGAAGGAGATGGCAACCCACTCCAGTGTTCTTGCCTGGAGAATCCCAAGGACGAGGGAGCCTGGTGGGCTGCCATCTCTGGGGTCGCACAGAGTCGGACACGACAGAAGTGACTTAGCAGCAGCAGCAGCAAGATATATCTTGAGGGTCAATTATGATCAATTGTAGGGCTTCAGAGAAAATGGTTCTAAGGCTGGAAGAGTCCCATGATCAATGAAAAAGTCAGCCTTGGGTCTAAAAGCAGGCTTTCCCAATGTTTACACTATTGACTTTGAGGCTGGGTAATTCTTTGCTGTGGACAGCCAGCCTGTGCATTGTAGGAGGTTTAGCCAAGAGGCCTGGCCTCCATCAGCTAGATTCCAGTAGTACCGCTACCTCTCCCACTTTTATTGTGATAATCAAAAATATTTCTAGACCTTACCAAATGCCCCCAGTGGGGGCTAAATTGCTCTCTTCCATCTCAACTCATCTAAATGGTAATGGTGAGGTTGGGTATTATTTTAGGAGCCAAATATTTGCCAGTGTGACAATGGGCACCATGAGGAGATAATAATATTTTGGAGGAAAAGGTAATACCTTTTATATTCTATTTAAAGATTTTTGAAAACCATGTTCTTGGTTCCCTAAACCTTCTAGAATTCTGAGGGGGTAAGGTTAGGCTTTGGGAATGTATATTTCCTACAATAGTTTAAACATTTGAGTTATGAGTGCTGTTGTATATCTGAAGCCAGGTTTTAATCTTTTTCTTTCCCCAAATTACACTCTTTCTTTCTCCCTATTTAAAAACCCCTTCAGGAAGCAAAGACTCTGAGGGTCACCAAATCCAAGTAGAAAATCAATTACACTTCTTTTTTGATGGGCTGGATGGAACAATATTAAAAAGGGCTATTTTATTAAAGCTTAATAGGTGGTTTGCAAGACAGAAATGATAGTAATACCCAACCTCCTGTACTTCTCTCATGGTTGAGTGGAAAAGATGAGAACATGCTGGCAATGATGCTTTGTAAACAAGGACCTGATCTACAAATATAAATATAGCTGGGTGTTTCTCTGAGATGCCAAAGCCACCCACGCCTGACCACAAGACTCTGGTGTCTGGTTGTCTGCCCCACTATATTCTGAGCCCTCTAGGGCAGAACCAATGTTCTGTCCCGCTCTGTCCCTAGACCTTAGTGCAGTGCCAAGCTCTGTGCTTTTTTCATAATGTCCATGGGGTTCTCCAGGCAAGAATACTGGAGCAGGTTGCCATTTCCCTCTCCAGCTATGGTTTTTCCAGTAGTCATATACGGATATAAGAGTTGGATCATAAGGAAGGCTGAGTGCCAAAGAACTGATGCTTCCTAACTGTGGTGCTGGAGAAAACTCTTCAGAGTCCCTTGGACTGCAAGGAAATCAAATCAACCAATTCTAAAGGAAATCAACCCTGAATATTCATTAGAGGAACTGATGCTGAAGCTCCAATACTCTGGCCACCTGATGTGAAGAGCCAATTCATTGGAAAAGACTCTGATGCTGGGCAAGATTGAAGGCAACAGGGGAAGCTGGTGGCAGAGAATGAGACAGATAGCATCACTGACTCAATGGACATGAATCTGAGCAAACTGGGGGGGAGATAGTGAGGACAGAAGAGCCTGGCATATCACAGTCCATGAGGTTACAAAGAGTCAGATATGACTTGCCCCTGAACAACCATAACAAACTCTGTGCTAGGACATAGCACCAGGTTTATGTAGGTGGAATATACGGTCAGTTTATTGTCTCCATCTGCCCCACATCCATGTACCTATCTTGTAGTAATAATGCCTCCCCACACTACATGTGGTTTTGGTGGGAACATCCATCAACGTGTCCACTCTCCCATGTCCAAGGAGGAAGAGGATCCAACAACCTAAGGTCAGTCAGACTCTTTAGAATCTGAATCTTTATCAAAGTGACACAAAGAGAGGAAATGCTTGGAGCCAGTTTATCCCCATGACAGCACCCTGCTCTTTAGTTCCTAATACCCAAATCTCCATAGGTCCCCTCTTTCCTGTCTTTTCTAAGATACAGTTCTGCAGGTTTTCCTCAGGGCTACTCTATCTACTTCTGTTAAATGTTTCACCTGTTATGTTAACCAGAGATCATCTTTGCAGCTGACCAAAGAGTTGTAGACCATTCCTCACCCATAATCTGCCAGGGTTTTGTGACTCTGTCAGATCCCTCTCATTGTAACATGAACCATCGATGGTTAGACCAACACGAAGTCCATTATGTTATCATTTTCTCAAGTACAAATTGGCACTTGCCATGGGGGCTTGCCATCTACCTCTACAACGAGACAGGGAAATCACGTGCTGCTATAGCTGCTGACCTTCAGCACCCCCTGAAATTAGTTCAGGGTGGAAAGTAGAAATGAGGCATTCTATGTATTCAGAAAAACTGGCAGGACAGGTCTTCAGATTGTTAGGTATTTCCAGGAGAAGATTTTATGAGCCCAATTCTTGAATCTCCTCTTATCTAGAAAAGCATCAATATCCTTCATGGTGATGACTGCTTCTGGTGACTAGCAGAAAGTTTCACCAGACTAACAGAAACCTTCTCAGAAAATGTGTGCTTGATTGCATGTACTCCCCCTTTACCAGAACCTCATACATGCTGTTCTTCTCCCCTACCTCTCTGGAGCAGGTCCTCGGAGCTATCTGAGGTACTCTCAGGGGGCAGTCCTCATTTTGCCTCATATAAACCTTAACTTTCAACTTTGTGTTGTGAGTTAAGTCAACAGTTTGAAAGGTATATCATTCAAATAAACACTCAGTACCTAAAAATGTAACATAAAGGTTCTATGACTTGAAAATAAATTCTCTAATTGCTCTTTAGTCCTATGCAGATTATTGGAAACTAAACCAGTTTGATACAGACTATTCCATTCAAATATTACCCATCCTGAGAGATTATCCTGAGTATTCATTGGAAGGACTATTGCTAAAGCTCCAATACTTTGGCCACCTGATTCTAAGAGCTGACTCACTGGAAAAGACCCTGATCCTGGGAAAGACTGAAGGCAAAAGGAGAAGAGGGCAGCAGAGGATGAGATAGTTAGGCAGCATCACGGACTCAACAGACATAAATTTGAGCAAGCTCTGGGAGGTAGTGGAGGACAAAGGAGCATGGTAGTGCTAAGTCCACGGGGTCACAAAGAGTTGGACACGACTTAGAGACTGAACAACAACAATATCCTGAGAGATGCTCCTTTCCATCACAATTTAGCGACAGAGAGAAGTCCCACTTTTTGAGCCTTATTTCCAGTTAAACCTGGACTTTTGCATGGTGAACACTGAAAGCAATGTTCAGCATTTCATAATTTCTCCTAAAGTTCTGCCTCATGGATTTTGCAAAGGTGCCAGAGGTCTCAGAAAAGGCTACCTTTCTCTATTATCTTAAAAAAAAAAAAAGAAAACCTAAACACAAGCTTTATAGAGCCTGTATTACAATTTCATATCTCACCCTCCATTTCTCCTGAAAAGGAAAGGTGATTGTAGAAGCTCTATAACTGATGGGATCACATTTAAGCCTGACAATGCCTGTAGGTTAAATTGTATTTATTTTTAAAAAAGACTTTAAAAGATCAAAACCCTCATGGCAGAATTGGAAGTGGACTTGCACACATAAGACACTACAAGCTTCATACCTGCTGATTTTATAGTTTTGAATCTGAGAATGGAAAATAGCATTGCATTTTCAAATGCACAAGGAGAGGATGGGTAACCGAGCCCAGGGATTCTGGAGGGGATAAGCTAAAACTCCTTTGAATAATCAGCTTACCATTGTAGCTTTCCTGTTAGCTGAACTTGATTCTTCAGCATCCATTTAAGTATTTCTTTCTTCTATGACCTTTAAGAAGTGAAAATCTGATGGCATGAGTAGACTTAAAAATATCCAAGGGTAATTTTCTTAGGATGAAAACTTTGCCTCTTTGCCCTCATTCTAATTTCAGAGTCTCTTCTCAGCTTGTTACTGCACTGGGGAGGGTTCCAGTTCTTGCCTAAGCCTGGTGTCACATTTCAGAAGATAAGCAAAAACTGCTCTTGGGTTGCTACTCATAGGCAGTGCTTGTGACCTTGAGAAGTCAAGCATCCATCTGGTGCCTCAGTTTGTGCAATGTAAGGACCAGACATTCTCCAGAGCTGTCAACAGGGTCTCATTCATGACTATGAAGCCAGTTGCAGCTCTAAAGCACCTGCATTAGTAATAACCACAGGGTCTGGACCATGAGCACAGGTTGAATTCAGAAAGGATGGAAAGTGCTGATAACAAGAAAAGTCATCATGATATTACCTCTGTAATGAGTGTGTGTCAACTGCCTGACACCCAAGGTCCATTTCCCAGCATGTGTTGAAACCTACTGCGCAGAACTCACTGTTTTATTGGTCAGGAGCCTGAGCCCAGGTTTGTTCTGGTAGACGCTTTGCTCCAAACCACACTTCAAGGTCAGTCTGATCTTAGATGGCCTTGGCCTGCAGCAGCTTGAAACAGGGCCTCGGTTCTCAGCCAGAAATTGAGGTCAGGTCACATCAGTGAGAGCACCGAATCATCACAACTAGACCAGTGGTCAGTGACACAAAGACAGAAAGTAGTGAAACAAGTAAAATATTTATTAGGAGGGAAAATGACAGTATGTATAGATAGGCTCACAGGAGGGCTCAGAGAGAGAGTAGTACCCTGGTGGTAGTTTCGGTCACTTTTATGGGGGTATTTCTTCCAGTTTTCCTTTGGACAATCATTTTGATTTACCTGGTTCATAGCCATATTTGGCATATCTTAGGGTTCTCCCATGTGTGTGTCGCATCTCTTAGCCAAGATGGATTCCACTAAAGAGGCCTGGGTAGTGAGCATCACTTAGCATCATTCCCCTCTTGACCTCCAAGGAGTTTTTCTGCACTTGTGTAGTCGGGGACGTCTCCTGAATTTAAGAATGAAAACTATGTTGTCTCTTCTCTTCTATCTGCCAGGGCCCAGCCTCCTCTCTCAATTGCCCTGCTCTTGATATTTGGGAGTATTGCTTCACAGGGAATGAATCTCCCATCACGTCACCCTGGGGGGCCCATCTACCTCCCACCTGAAGTCTAGAGAGGGAGGGTGTCCAGATAGCTCAAACAATCAAACCATTTCTGTTAAATCTGCCTGATTCTTGCCAGAAATCAATTAGAAAGCAAAATCAACCAGGGGAGACTACTCTAGAAAACAAAACAAGAAAGGAAAATGAAGCCACCTAAATCACATCGAGTCTCTGATCCTGGCAGGGTCCTCATTGACCTCCTTGAATGCCAGGCTGGTCTCCTGCCCATTGCCCCTTCCTGATGTTCTCCTTCTTGTCTGGCAAGGGAAATATAGGTCCTTGGCAAATATGCTCTCAAGTTCCCTGAATACAAATAACAGAAAGACAAATGAGAGACGAGAAGGGAAAGGAAGGGAAGAGGAGGGGAGAAGACATGGGGGAGGGGAAGGGAGGAGAGGAGGAGAAAAGAGAAGAGGAGATACAGGAAAGGAAAAGGGGAACAGAATCTCATCCCACATCTCAACTAAGATTTATTTTGTCAACTGAGAAATGAGGCGGCAGGGGAGGAAGGAGAGAAGTGAAAGTTGAGAGAGGGAGGGAAAATGCTGAGGCATGGGGAGAAGTGAAACAGGAGAGTGAAAAATATGGCTTAAAACAACACTCAGAAAACTAAGATCATGGTATCTGGTCCCATCACTTCATTGCAAATAGATGGTGACATAGTGGAAACAGTGACAGACTTTATTTTTTGGCCTCCAAAATCACTGCGATGGTGACTTCAGCCATGAAATTAAACGACTCTTGCTCCTTGGAAGAAAAGCTATGACCAACCTAGACAGAATATGAAAAAGCAGAAATACCACTTTGCCAACAAATGTCCATCTAGTCAAAGCTATGTTTTTTCCAGTAGTCACATATGGATGTGAGAGTTGAACTACAAAGAAAGCTGAGTGCCTAAGAACTGATGCTTTTGAACTGTGGTATTGAAGACTTCTGAGAGACCCTTGAACTGCAAGGAGATCCAACCAGTCAATCCTAAAGGAAATCAGTCCTGAATATTCATTGGAAGGACTGATGCTGAAGCTGAAACTCCAATACTTGGGCCACCTGATGTGAAGAACTGACTCATTTAAAAAGACCCTGATGCTGGGAAAGATTGAAGGCAAGAGGAGAAAGGGGTGACAGAGGATGAGATGGTTGGATGGCATCACTGACTCGATGAATGTGAGTTTGAGGAAGCTCCGAGAATTGTTGATGGACAGGGAAGCCTGGCATGCTGCAATCCATGGGGTCACAAAGAGTCAGACATGATTGAGTAACTAACTGAACTGGGGAGAAGGAAGGATAAAACCAATACATTATTGCAAAGTAATTAGCCTCCAATTAAAATAAATAAATTTAAATTAAAAAAAAAGAATAAAAGAAAAAAAAAAAGGCAAGAAGAAAGGGACAATGAGGACAGAGCAGGGAATAAGACAGCCCAGGAGATAAAGCAGGTTTCATTCCTCTTCTGCCTAACACTTGACTTTTGTCAGCCTGTACATGCAGACTTGCTTAGAGAAGATGGTTGTACAGTTTATTTTTGGGTGTAAAGACTAGCTCACTTCATTCTTAGAGATAGTCCTCTGGGAAGGATGTCCCAGGATTGAGTCTCACTTAAAGTGAGCTCTCCCTTCAGACCTGGATAAGCCACATTCCAGGCAGAGGAGGCTGAGACAATGTCAGGCCTGGCCAGTGGCCGAGGGTCAGTGGAGCACAGGACCTCCTTGACTGCTCCATATCCCAAGTCCGTGGAAAGAGATCCCACCCACAATGAGGCACAAAAGATCTCTGCTTTTCAATACCCAGCCTTCCAGAGAAGGACCTTACTGCCAACAAAGTGATCTTATTGTTTTCCCAAGCATTTGTTTACCCCTTAATAAATAATGATATTAGGTCTTTGGAGGAAAGAAGGAGAGAATTGCCAATAGGAGATTTAATTTGCTATAATCAACCCCTCTTAGCATGCAGAGTCACATAGTACAAGTAAAAGAATTAATGTGTACCAGAAAGAATTGCCTCTTTGGTGTTATGAATCTAATCACTTACAAAGCTGAGTCGGCATTTTGGATTTAGACAGAGCTCTCAGGAATAAAAGCCACAAGATCAGGTTTCAAATGTGATCTGAATGGTACCCTTCATTCAATTTGGGGGGCCTTTGGATTATACAGGGAATGAAATGCAAATAGAGGCACTGGGCCTCTTTTAGACACCCCTAAATGTTCAGACAGACATGTAGAGGATGAATAAACACTTGCAGGCCTCTGGGCTGCCTGTGTGAGATATTCCTTCTTGATTCCATTCTCTAGGATGGATTGTCAGACCTGCCAATCATCCCTGGCACCCCCATTATACTTGGGAGAGGTGTTTGCTCTGTGCATACTGTTTTATAATCCTCAGAGGTGGAATTTCATAGCCCAGCAATGCTTTTGCCTTTGACATTCTCCTAAGCAGGATTTATTGCTTCCAAGACAGATGTGACTTGAATCGATTATGTCTTTTCAGCAGTCTCTCTGGAAGCAGCTTCCAGGTTCTCTGGAATACTTTTTGCCTGACTTCATTCAACTTGCAAGCTGATGTCAGAGTATTTCATCATAATCTAATACTATTAAGAGTCCTCTGGGTATGGAACTAAGAAGGCTATTACACCAACTAAGTTCAGGATGTGGTTGCTACTCTTGAAGAGCTTACGGCCTGCAACACACAAACGTCTATTAATATCACAAAATGCAGCTGAACGGAAGGAGGTACCTAGAAGTTATATTTACCTGCTTTGACCTCTCATTACTGATGAACTTAGATAATGAAGTAAGTACATTTGTTCATCTTTGGAACTGAGACAAGAGGCAATGCCAAAAAAATGAATGAAAAAGACCCAAATTTCCAAAATGCTCAATAATGATTCTCATTAAAAATCATATAGCTATGGTTGTCTGTTTCAGAACTCAAAACTACACATCACTCCAGCCACTCCAAAAATGTTGGAGTTTCTCAGTATTTTATAAGTTTGGCAACATTAATCTTGTAGAGAGTTATTTCAGAGGTGATCCGAGCCTGGGGGTATTAGATAACATGAATCTAATTGACTTCAGCCATAGACCTAGATTCATAATCACAAATAATGTTTCAAAAAGTTAATGGCTTTAGAAGAAAATCAATTAAGTTAGTATTTTTAGATTGATCACAACCCACCTCATCCTATATGAGTCCAAAAGATAAGAGGGAGGGATCTTTGAAAAAATAAGAGGCAAAGAAATAACATTTCCAGTTACTATACCACTTTCTTACCTGAATTTCTATGATCATTTTTCTCTGGAGAAAGATCCAACTGATCTTCCTTTTAGAATGTATGACTTAGCAGAATATCCACTATATCTTGCTCCATGTTTCCCTAGCTATTTAAATGAGAAAATTCTAGCAGGCATTGATTTGGTACTAGGAGAGAATGAGATAATAAAATATTCCCACACAGTTCAGTCACTGTCCTGTCCGACTCTTTGTGACCCCATGAACTGCAGCACGCTAGGCATCCCTATCCATCACCAACTCCTGGAGTTTTACTCAAACTCATGTCCATTGAGTTGGTGATGCCATCCAACCATCTCATCCTCTGTCACTCCCTTCTCCTCCTGCCTTCAATCTTTCCCAGCATCAGGGTCTTTTTAAATGAGTCAGTTCTTCACATCAGGTGGCCAAAGTATTGGAGTTTCAGCTTCAGCTTCAGTCCTTCCAAACTGATTTCCTTTAGGATGAACTGGTTGGATCTTCTTGCTGTCCAAGGGACTCTCAAGAGTCACTCCAAAACCACAGTTCAAAACCATCAATTCTTCCCACACAGTAACCACATTATAAGATATTTTAGTCCCACTTGATAAATAAAGAAAAATTTGTAATCAAAGCCATAAAGGATACAAGTTGTTAAATGAACCCTGTACTTAGGGGGAGAAAATATTTCCTTAAGCAACATTAAATTCTCAAAATCCACTTCTAGGCACTAGTAAGCTCATATATGAAGGAGAGGGAAAAGATGAATGATTTCTTACTCCCTTAATATTTTGCAAACAGGAGTTTACACAACATCATCAATGATGCATTCAGATGGTTCCCTTGGCTGTTGTATTAGCTATAGGATTGGGTCCAGGCACTGAGGAAAGCTAATCCTTTCAAGAACAATTTGCTTTCTTTTATTTGGGAAATTGTTCTAAATTTTCCTTTTTTTCCCCTGAGTTTTAAAATTGGTTGTTGTAGCTTCACAATCTTCCCTTTCTTCACTAGTCAGGCCTGGGGAGAAAGGAGAGGCTGAATGGGTTGCTCATAATAAAGGGGAAAGGGGAGAACAGTGAATAAAAATGAAGGGCTTTGCATAATTTGGGCCACCTCAATACAGGGGCTCAAAAATGCCATGGGACAGCTTCAAGCATTGACAGGTGAGAAATGAACAAAACGTTGCTGGTTAAAGTCTTATTGGTGCAAGATCGAGGCTTCACGATTAATTTTAAATAATAAAACATAAAAAACCACCATGATAGAAACAAAAGCAAAGAAACCACAGTAGAAAATCTGATACAAAGCAGAACACAGGAAACCACCAACTATTCTGACCTCTCTGCTGCTGAACAGAAAAAACAGCTCAGGAAGAAAGCTCTATGAGAAAATAGAACAACATCACCAGACCCAAAGAACATTTTCTTAAACATTTCTAGATATGGAAGAGGCAGACATGAAAATAAAATCTAGTTCAGCTTGGCTTCACAAACACAGAAAACCATCAGTTCTCTTAAGACACCTGGTGTTTGTCCATCAACATATTGGGAGAGCCCACCAACAAAACCAGAAGGAGTAGATACATTATTTTTTAAATATTTCAATAAAAGAATGAACAAGGAATAATCTTGAAGAATCACAACTCAACAAAGCATTCAATGAACTAAATATCTTCTGTAATTAATTCACTGCTAGCATTAAAAAGAAAAAGAAAAAAAATAGTGCTGATTCGCTTACTGGTGGTGCACCAAATGTACCAAAATATTCATTAGTTACTCAGTGATGCTGTTTGGGATAAGTATTGCTCCACTCCAAAGCCTCTGCCAGCTTTGATGCCTGCCAAATTTGTATGTAAATGGGTTTTCACTTTCCAAGGCTAATGGGAGATCTGTTAAATTCTCAGAGACAACACATATATTATTTTAAGCCCTATTACTTTGACTTAAAAACAAGCCACTTTGATACTAAATCCAAAATAATACTTAATTAGAAATCCAATACTCAATATATCAGAATGTCCATTACGCAGCTTTTTATCACAAAGTTAGTCATAATGAATGTGACAGATGAGTGTTTTTGTGCAGCCTATACCAAGAAGAAAACAAAAAAGGTTATCACCTACTCTATATAGGATTTATTGATCTTTGTACCTGAGCATCCATTAAGAGGTGCCTCATCAATATCATGGAACTCTTGAGCGTCTCCTTTTCAGTGGGAAGAAAAGGGTCTTGGTCCTCCTCCAGTGCCTTTGACTTGGTGACAATAAAATGGGATATCTGGTCATTTAGGGTGTGCAGTGACTGGACTGCTGCAAAAAAAAAGAGAGAGAGAAAAAAGAAAGTCGAATCACAGTAGGTAACTTTCAAAGAGAAATTGGCTATAATTTTTGAAGGGAGAATTGAGGGTGAACACATAAGGTATAACCCAGGCAGGTGTCAAGAACCCTTATGTCCATGGGTCTTTCCAACACATGTGTTTAACAGGTAATAGACTGAACACTCTCCAAATCATGAGCTTATATGGAAATGCTTGGGGATGCAATTGTGGGCAAAACCAGACTGGATGCTTACTCACAGGAGAGTTCAGTCCTGTGCCAATCACAGAAAATAAACAAGTTAGCAAACACTTCTATAAAGATGACACGTAAGTGTTTATGAATTAGAGAGAGATTAGTAGGGCATGAGGGGAGAGCTCCATAGTAGATTTACATTTACAGTAATACAGTTGGTTATTTTACATCTTAACAGATGGCCTCTATCATTAAGTTTAATGAAGGCATAGTGGCCATGTTTTCCAATCAGTACCACATTTGTACCAAGAGGATTATTGTTTCTCTGTGATTCACGTGGCACTTGCCATCTGACATAATTTTAAGATTTCACTTTATTTATGCTTTTTACTTCATTTTCTGCTTTCTCCATAGTAAATGTGGTAAGAGTAGAGATTTTCAAAATAATCTCTTGGTTTATGTTTGGCATATGCCCAATAACTAGAAAAGGTCCTAAAAGTTAGAGGGTGCTCAATAAATGTTGGTGAATTAATTTCCTTACATTCCCTTGAAATAAAATTTCTTTCCTTATTGAATTTCTGTAACTTTCAGGTAAATCTATCCTTTCAAACCAAGAACAAGAAAAGCCTATACATTCTCAGGAAATCACTGCACTAATCACCATTCTGAGGATGCAAAGTAATAATCAAAAACTAATATCCAATAGAATCACTCTGAGAACATCTGCCTTTGACCATGAGGGAGTAAGAATATTCAGATTACCCACTTGCTGCAAATAACTAGAAAACTGTATAATATATCAGAAACAAATACTTTTAGACATTGAACAGCAGCAAAACACTGTGATCCTTTAGAAAAGATGAAAAAGTTGAGTTCTATCATCGCCAGCATTCTGCAAAAATGGAATGTCCAGACCACAGCATAGGAAGAGAAATTCAAGGAGAACCCACCCCTCACACTGAATTGAGAAGACAGAGATTAGAAAGACTAAGTCTGCTCTAATTTGCAAGATAAATCACTAAGAAAGAAGGAATTACACGGAGATCTCTAGAAATCTGCACAGAAGTCTCTCTGAGTTGTTGGCTAAAATCAATCCTATATATGGGTAAGATTAAACCCTACATATCTGGCAAGAGAAAGTTCCAGGAAAGGACAGTCATATTTTGGGGAGCTGTAAGCCTAATAATTCCAAGAGATCTTACAGGAAAACAAATTATTCTCATGCTCACTGGCCAAAGTGAAGGGTCTTGGTTGGAATTCACAGCACATTCAGCAGGGACTCCCAAAGGATAAAGGTTTAGAAATAAAGCTAAATGATCCTTAGAATAAAGGCAACTCCAGGTCTACCCAAAAGGAGTTTAAAAGTAAGCCTTGTAAGGATCAAACTAATCTGCCCATAACTAAAATACTTACCAGGAAAGAAAAATGAGCTTTTTTTTTTTGTAGAAGTGTAACACAATCTGGGCTTCCCTGGTGGCTCAGATAGTAAAGAATGTGCTTCTAATGCAGGGGACTCAGCTTCTATCTCTGGGTCAGAAAGATCCCCTGGAGCAAGGAATGGTTACTCAGTATTCTTGGTTATCCAATATTCTTGCCTGGAGAATTCCATGGACAGAGAAGCCTGGCAGATTCCAGTACATGGGGTTACACAGAGTTGGATATGACTGAGCAATTAACATTTTCACCTTTCATAACAAAATCTAGCACTCAAAATGCAAAATTCATAAGGCTCTGTATTCAGTAAAAAATTACTAGACATGTAAAGAAACAAGAAAGTGTAGCTTGTAGCCTGGAGAAAAATCAATTTATAGAAATAGACTCAGAAATAACAAGTGATAGCATTAGAAAATATGACTATTAAGATAGCTACTATAGATAGTCTTTGTATGTTCAAGGTTGTAAAAGAAAACATTATGATGAGGAGAAAAATATAATATTTAGACCAGAACTAAATAGAGCATCTAAGGATGAAAAATGCATACCTAAAATGAAATTTTTACTAGAGGAGATGCATAGCAGATTAAACAATGAAGAAGAAAATATCAATGAAATTGAAATTTTATAATAAAACTATCTATAATAAATAAACAGAGCCTCTTTGGCAATATAAGCTGTCTGAGAAACATGCACTTGGAATCTGAGGGGGTAGGGTAGTGGCAGGGATGGAAAAAATGAAGAAATAGTGAAAAATTTTTTTTCCAAATTTGATAATACTATTAACCTCTGAATATAAGAATCTCAACAAACTTCAGGCAAGACAAATACAAAGAAAACTACACCATGGCATATTATAATCAAATTGCTAAACACACAGTGAGAAACGGAAAAAAAAAATTTTTTTGGCAACAGCATGGAGGATCTTAGTTTCCTGACCAAGGATCAAACCCACACCTTGTCCAGTGGAAATACAGAGTTTTAACCCCTGGACTGCCAGGGAAGTCCACAGAAATCTTAAAATCAGCCAGAAGAAGAAGGCATACTGCAGTTGGAGGAAGAGAGAGAGGAATGATATTAGACTTGTCATCAAAATCTATGAAAACCAGAAAAGAATCTATGACTGCTAAAAATACTGAAGAAAACACTTGTCAATCTAGAATTCTATAACCAATAATAGTATCTTTCAAAAACTGAAGGTGAAATAATGACTTTAGATAAACAAAAGCTGAAAAAACTTCACCAACAGACTTTCATTAAAAGAAATGTTAACTGTCCTTGTTGTGTGCTTAGTCACCCAGTTGTGACCAACTCTTTGTGACCCCGTGGACTGTAGCCTGCCAGGCTCCTTCCATCCATGGAATTTTTCCAGGCAAGAATATTGGAGTGGGTTGCCATGTCCTCCTCCAGGGGATCTTCCCAATTCAAGGATCAAATCTAGGTCTCCCTCATTGCAGACAGATTCTTTACTGTCTGAGCCACCAGGGAAGCCCAAGAATACTGGAGTGGGTACCCTATCCCTTCTCCAGGGAATTTTCCTGACCCAGGAATCAAACCAGGGTCTCCTGCAATGCAGGTGGATTCTTTACCAGCTGAGCTACCAAGCAAGCCCAGAGTAAGCCCAGCTTCTGCTGCTGCTACTAAGTCGCTTCAGTCATGTCCCACTCTTTGCGACCCCATAGACGGCAGCCCACCAGGTCCCCCGTCCCTGGGATTCTCCAGGCAAGAACACTGGAGTGGGTTGCCATTTCCTTCTCCAATGCATGAAAGTGAAAAGTGAAAGGGAAGTCGCTCAGTCATATCCAACTCTTAGCAACCCCATGGACTGCAGCCTACCAGGCTCCTCTGTCCAGGATTTTCCAGGAAAGAGTATTGGAGTGGGGTGCCATTGTCTTCTCTGAGAGTAAGCACTACAGATAGCAAATAAATCAATGATGATTTTGAGCAATAGAGAATCAGTTTCAGACAACTGAGCATAGAGTTGCAGCTACAAGCCATGAAATAGGAAGAATACAGAATATGACATCAGAGCAGATTTTCATTGCCCAGGAAGGCTCTAAAATACTTCCCTAGACTAGGGAATAAGCTTGGCTAAAACAGAGAAAGATGAACAAGAAAAAGAGGAAGTACGGGACCTGATTCCTGTCTAATTTGAATCCTTGTACTCAGAAGGAGATGGTAGAAAAACACTCAGATTGATTTGGGGATCTGAAAGCAGAGTGACTTAATGTCTTATGTCCTACCCTGGGCAATGGCGGGGGAAAATCTCGCAATGCACCTGCAAGTATGAGGGTGGAAACAACAGTCGAGGGCATTTCAGGTCCAAGAGGATCTGAGATGGCACTACTGCCCTACCACCCTCACTCTCCCATCGCCAGTCTCCCTTAGCATCATGAGGACTGCAGATATCTCCAGCAAGTCAAGAAGTACTCAGAGGGAGATTCATGGACCCCAAGATAGGATAATCCACTAAGTCCCCTACATACAAACTTTCAAGTTGCAAACTTTCAAAGATGTGACCATGTTTCTGGTTCTAGCAAGAACTCAGAACTTAAGACCATCAACATCATGCATGAGTGAAATTGCAGATTGCCCCTGCCTCCTATTGCTGATGATCCTTCAGCTCAATCATCTCCCACCTCTTCTCCCTCCTCCATTCAGTAACTCTCCTTGCCTCTTCACTCAATGCCAGTCCCAATATGCCAGCTGACGTACTGTCTCTGTACTTTTCAAGGCACTGTACTTAAGATCAGAACATTTTTTTGCATTTATTTGTTGTCTATGTATTATTTGTGTGAAAAGTATTATTAACCTATTATAGTACAGCACTATATAGCCAACTGTGTTAGTTGGGTACCTAGGTTCACTTTGTTGGACTTGTGAACAAATTGGACTTAACACACTCTCAGAACAGAACTCATTCATATGTAGAGGACTTACTGTATATAAGCCTCCCAATAACCCAGAGAGAAGAGAAAGAGAATGGGCAGGGGAGTAATTTTAATTTATTTGATATTTATCCAGAAGGTACTAAGTTTTCAAACAGAAGGGACTCAATTGAAATGTTGGCTACAGATCCAAGTTGAATTTCATTATAGAAATGTGAAAACAACAACAAACAACTTTTTGGAGTTGTGACTATAAATTTTTAAACGCTCTATGTATCTTTTCTCTGTTACTTGGACACTGGAAATTTGGAGCACACTGAGCTATCAGTTCAGTTCAGTCTCTCAGTCGTGTTCGACTTTTTGCAACCCCATGGACTGCAGCATGCCAGGCTTCCCTGTCCATCATCAATACCCAGAGCTTACTCAAACTCATGTCCATTGAGTCAGTGATTCCATCCAACCATCTCATATTCTGTCATCCCCTTCTCCTTCCACCTTCAATCATTTCCAGCATCGGGGTCTTTTCAAATGAGTCAGTTCTTCACATCAGGTGGCCAAAGTATTGGAGTTTCAGCTTCAGCATCAGTACTTCCAATGAATATCCAGGACTGATTTCCTTTAGGATGGACTGGTTGGATCTCCTTGCTGTCTAAGGGACTCCAACACCACAGTTCAAAAGCATCAATTCTTTAGTGCTCAGCTTTCTTTATGTACAACTGTCATATCCATACATGACTACTGGAAAAACCATAGCTTTGACTAGATGGACCTTCGTTGGCAAAGTAATGTCTCTGCTTTTTAATATACTGTCTAGGTTGGTCATAGCTTTTCTTCCAAGGAGCAAGCATCTTTTATTTCATGGCTGCAGTCACCATCTGCAGTGATTTTGGAGCCAAGAAAATAAAGTTTTTCACTATTTCCATTGTTTCCTCATCTACTTGCCATAAAGTGATGGGACCAGATGCCATGATCTAAGTTTTCTGAATGTTGAATTTTAAGCCAACTTCTTCACTCTTCTCCTTCACTTTCATCAAGAGGCTCTTTAGTTCTTCACTTTCTGCCATAATAGTGGTGACATCTGCATATCTGAGGTTATTGATATTTCTCCCAGCAATCTTAATTCCAGCTTGTGCTTCATCCAGTCCAACATTTCTCATGATGCATTCTGCATATAAGTTAAATAAACAGGGTGATAATATACAGTCTTGGCATACTCCTTTCCCGATTTGGAACCAGTCTGTTGTTCCATGTCCAGTTCTAACTATTGCTTCCTGACCTGCATACAAATTTCTCAGGAGGCAGGTCAGGTGGTCTGGTATTCCCTTCTCTTTAAGAATTATCCAAAGTTTGTTGTGATCCACACAAAGGCTTTGGCATAGTCAATAAGGCAGAAGTAGATATTTTTCTGGAACTCTCACTGAAGTATGCTGCTGCTGCTGCTGCTAAGTCGCTTCAGTCGTGTCCGACTCTATGCGACCCCACTGACGGCAGCCCACCGGGCTCCCCTGTTCCTGGAGTATAAGGCATCCAAATAACCTACCAGAATCTAGGACCAATCTCTGCATGATTCATGCCTCATTTTCCATCCTGCCTTCCCTTCCCCTACCTTCCAGTACATGGACATAGTGTTCTCACCAACAAGCCTTTCTCCACATATCATTCTGAGGATACCTCAGTTCCCAAGCCCTTTGCCTATAGACACCGCTATTAACAAAACTCATGTCATTGCTTGGAAGGAAAGAATTATTGTCAATGTATTTCACTCTAACCAGGCTAGCGAATTTGCAGTTCTCAGAATGCATCTATTACAGGCTTTCTCTATTCTTTTTCCAGAAAATTGAGGCTCAGTAACTAAAATATGCACTAAATTTCACTTGTTCTAAATTCAAGGTGCATTGAAAGTGTCAACACTCCCTTCTCTTCTTTCATCGAACTTATCATATTATGTTGTAATTGCCTAAGAATCCATCTGTGGTGGATTTAATTATTGGTTCCCAAACTCTTCCTCTTGAACCTATTCTTGTAAAGCCCTCCCTAGGGACCCTTCTTTGTGAAGACACAAACTTCCTGTCCTAAATGATGTCAGGATTTGCCATTGACTTGCTTTAGCCAATAATTGTGAGCAGATATGAGTCATGCCATGTCCAAGCAGAAACTTTAAAAGTCATCATGTGGTTCCACTATTGCTCTTTCCCCTTTGCCAGAATGTAGAAGGCATACAAGTGAAAAGCAAACCCTTGCTACTATAAAGTACCAAAACTGGGGGAGAGCAGCATTTTTACTGGAGCAGAGCCTCATGGGGAGAAGGTGATGGCACCCCACTCCAGTACTCTTGCCTGGAAAATCCCATGGACAGAGAGGAGCCTGGTGGGCTGCAGTCCATGGGGTTGCTAACAGTCGGACACCACTGAGCGACTTCACTTTCACTTTTCACTTTCATGCATTGGAGAAGGAAATGGCAACCCACTCCAGTATTCTTGCCTGGAGAATTCCAGGGACGGGGGAGCCTGGTGGGCTGCTGTCTATGGGGTCGCAAAGAGTCAGACATGACTGAAGCGACTTAGTAGCAGCAGCAGAACCTCATGAATGCTGACTGCTACACAGTCTCTGGACTAGATGGTGACTTGAAAGCAATAATGGAATTTTGTTCACCATGTATCACAGGTGCTTGGCAAAGAAGAAACATTAGGGAAAAGTTTAATGGACAAATAAGTACAGTTGTTTTGAGAGTATGGATCCTACATAATAATTATTATAAGAATTACAATTTATTGAGTGTCTACCATATCAGGGGCTTTTAAAGCCTCTGTGTAGAATGATGGGGTGCTAATAATGTGGGTTCTAGGGCCAGAAGCCTGAGTTCACACCCAGCTCTGATATTTACATGACTGGCAGTTAATAACATAACTGCCCAGCACAATGTAAGTTTCCAACAGATATTGGCTGTTATTATTATTAAAGATAAATCATAGATGCAGAATTTGAAGCTCAGAAACATACACAACAGATGAGACCCAAGGCCGTGACATGACTTTCCAACTCCCATTCTCATAATCTTGCCACAATACCCACATTCCTGATCCAGAATAATGTCTGGTTAGAGAACACCACCACAAGTGGGGTGTTATACCACAAACACCAGCCAAGTGGGACACAATAAAAGGAAAGGCAGGGGAAAAGTCTAGAGGTTTTTGTTTTTTTTTCTTTGGCAAATGTAAAATAAGCAGATGGCAGAGTGCCTGGCACAGTAAACATTTCATGTACTAAAAATATCTAGGACTGAAGCCCTTCACTGATGCTCCCCTATCTATACTTCTTGAATCTTCTTTCTCCATCACATAGCTCCTTCACTGATAATAATAATTATTATTAATAATATTACAGCAAACACCTATGGGGACTCAATATTTGCAACCATGGTGTTACACGTTTAATAGGCATTACCTCACTTAGTCACCCCAATGATTCTACTGAAGTGTCATTATCATCGTTCCTATCATACAAATGAAGACACTCAGGTTAAGAGATTCATCAAGGATTATGCACTGGCCAGAAGAAGACAGGACTCATATCTACACAGAGCCTGCACACAGAATTCCTGCATTATACCACCTCCACCCCACACACCCCTTGTTGCTCCATTGTGCTGTGTTCTCCTTTGGGCAAACATACTGTCCTTCTGGTCCCCTACCTCTTGCCATTCCATTCTCATCATTTCCTTCAAGATGTAGCCAAGGAGGCTGAATTGATGTGTCTCCACCTAAGGTACCACACAGAGCAATCCTAGGCATAGAGTGTCAGGCTGGCTGTGGGGTATCACTTGGTGATATCCTCACAGTTTTAAAGGTGAGAAAACCGAGACCAAGAAAGATGAGCCAGCTCTCTAAAGATGCTCTGGCAGTCAGTTTGAGAGTATGGATCTAGAAGCCTGGTCTCAATCGTGTCCACCTCTCCAACTAGCTGTATAACCTTGAGTAAGCTGCTTAAGGCCTCAGCTTCCCCCATCTCTAAGTGGGGATAATAATAGGAACAATTTCACAGAGTTTCTGAGAGTTACAATAAATGAGATCATTTGCACAAAGCATGTGGCACATAACTATTACATGGTATTTACTATTATGATTATTCTACAGTTTGTACCTCAAGTCTTTAACTTACTGATATTAACTAGTTGCTATGCTTGTAACTGAGTATAATTACTGAATCTTTGTTATATAAATAAACCAAGATGCTCTCTGTGTATTAGTCTATGGTGTTTATTTCTTCACTGCAGGCTGAGACCCATTAGCTCAAAAGGCAGCAGGTGCCAAAAGCAAATGTTTTACATCCAAATATTTTAAATACAGACCAAATAAGCAGATTGTTAACTATTTAGAGCCTGCCTGCTTTGCAAGGGCTTCCCAGGTGGGCTAGTGGTAAAGAATCCACCTGCAATGCAGGAGACCTGAGTTTGATCCCTGGGTCATGAAGATTCCCTGGAGGAGGGCAAGGCAACCCACTCCAGTATTCTTGCCTGGAGAAACCCTTGGACAGAGGAGCCCGGCAGGCTACAGCTGAAAAGGGCGCAGAATCGGACACAACTGAAGAAACTTAGCACTCATACACGAACTGCTTTGCAAACCCCACAAAACTGTGCCCAATCTCTGCTAGCCATTGGTGAGATAAGCCCTGGTACATAAAGACCCTAAGACCCTACTGGTCTCTGACCCAGACTCCCCACTGTGCTGGCGAGTGACATCAGCTGGACACCTAAGTCCCCTGGAGGACCCCTCTCTCCCCCTTGAGTTCCTTGCCCACCTCCCCTCTGAGTATTGACCTTTTGCATTTCTGGATAGTCTCCCGCGGCGGTGCAGGATTTCACAAGCAAACTACCAAAGGGTCATTCAATAAAGCCTGTGTGAGCTACTGCCACCTAGTGGTCATATCTTTTCCCTTGATGAACCCAAGATCTCTTGAACACCCTCCATTATCCATTTGTCTGTTCATTTTATATCCCAGTTACAATGAGTCCAGTGCATCATACAAAATGAAAATGCAATAAACGTAAGTTGAATAATTAGAAGTAATAACACAAGGAGGAATCTCTTCTTCAAGGCAGGTCACTCTGTGTTTTTAGCCTCGTGTGTGCTAAGTCATTCTGTCATTTTTGAGATTGCATCCAAGTACTGCAGAGTTGGACTGTGAAGAAGGCTGAGCGCCGAAGAATTGACGCTTTTAAACTGTGGTGTTGGAGAAGAGTCCCTTGGACTGCAAGGAGATCCAACCAGTCCATTCTAAAGGACATCAGCCCTGGGTGTTCTCTGGAAGGAATGATGCTAAAGCTGAAACTCCAATACTTTGGCCACC
The DNA here is from genome assembly GCA_006408695.1 of Aepyceros melampus. NCBI lineage: Eukaryota > Metazoa > Chordata > Mammalia > Artiodactyla > Bovidae > Aepyceros > Aepyceros melampus. Next base: position 256,588 of record SJXQ01002906.1, read on the forward strand.
TCATGTGAAGAGTTGACTCATTGGAAAAGACTCTGATGCTGGGAGGACTGGGGGCAGGAGGAGAAGGGGACAACCAAGGATGAGATGGCTGGATGGCATCACAGACTCGATGGACGTGAGTCTCAATGAACTCTGGGAGTTGATGATGGACAGGGAGGCCTGGCATGCTGCGATTCATGGGGTCGCAAAGAGTCGGACATGACTGAGCAACTGAACTGAACTGAACTGCATTTCGGACTCTTTTGTTGACTATGAGGGCTACTCCATTTCTTCTAAGGGATTCTTGCCCATGGTAGTAGATATAATGGTCATCTGAATTAAATTTGCCCGTTCCAGTCCATTTTAGTTCACTGATTCCTAAAATGTCGATGTTCATTCTTGCCATCTCCTGTTTGACCACTTCCAATTTACCTTGATTCATGGACCTAACATTCCAGATTCCTATGCAATATTGTTCTTTAAAGCATCGGACTTTACTTCCATCACCAATCACATCCACAAATGGGCATTGTTTTCACTTTGGCTCCATCTCTTCATTCTTTCTGGAGTCATTTCTCCACTCTTCTCCAGTAGCATATTGGGCACTTACAGATCTGAGGAGTTCATCTTTTGGTGTCCATCTTTTTGCCTTTTCATACTGTTCATGGGGTTCTCAAGGCAAGAATACTGAAGTGGTTTGCCATTCTCTTCTCCAGCGGACCATGTTTTGTCAGAACTCTCCACTATGATCTGTCTGTCTTGGGTGGCCCTAACATGGCATGGCTCACAGTTTCACTGAGTTAGACAGGGAACAATACTTGAAGTGTGCTAAGTCACTTGAGTCATGTCCAACTCTTGTGAAGCTATGAACTATAGCCCTTCAGGCTTCTCTGTCCATGAGATACTGCAGGCAAGAATACTGGAGTGGGTTCCCATGCCCTCCTCCAGGGCATCTTCCAACCCAGGAACTGAACTCCCATCTCTTATGTCTCCTGCATTGGCAGGCAGGTTCTTTACCACCAGGGCCACCTGGGACACCCTCATGAGTACTTCATGTAATTTGCCTGGTTACATCTATTTCCTCTTCTTCTAATGAAAGCTCTCATTCCATCTTGGAGAAACACCCATCTCCACTGGTGGTTCATGTAGGGCTGATGCCATTCCCAGGTCACAGAGGTGAACACGTCATCCAGACCTTGCCATCCAAAGCATTTCATCTCCAAGGCAACAGTGGTTGGTCCAGGAGTGGCCTTGTGACCTAAACATGCCCAACAAGATTTAATTCCAGAATCATCTAATGTAACTATTAAGAAAGAGGAAGTCTCTTTTCCAGAGTTTGCTAAGAATGTGGAGCAGCTGGTGGTCTTCTTAGCTATCAACTAAGGAGCCCCAGCCTGAAAATAAAACCAGTGGGGTGAAAAGGGAATTCTTATCCACAGACAGGGAATGAGATTCTTGATATTATCAATACAGCTTTGGGATTCAGCCACAAACTTCTCAGGTGGATTGCTAAATTTCCTTCTTTTCATTACCACATTTGGGTTGGGTTTCTGTCATCTGCAATCAAGAAGTCCTGATTACTGGAAAGAAGCCTGTACTTTGTCTTCATTGTAATAGTTATTAATGTGAATGCTTTTTTAAAAGTCTGCCTCTCTGGCAGATGGTGGCTTAGAGGTTAAAGCGTCTGCCTCCAATGCGGGAGACCCGGGTTCGATCCCTGGGTTGGGAAGATCCTCTGGAGAAGGAAATGGCAATCCACTCNACCCTTGGACAGAGGAGCCCGGCAGGCTACAGCTGAAAAGGGCGCAGAATCGGACACAACTGAAGAAACTTAGCACTCATACACGAACTGCTTTGCAAACCCCACAAAACTGTGCCCAATCTCTGCTAGCCATTGGTGAGATAAGCCCTGGTACATAAAGACCCTAAGACCCTACTGGTCTCTGACCCAGACTCCCCACTGTGCTGGCGAGTGACATCAGCTGGACACCTAAGTCCCCTGGAGGACCCCTCTCTCCCCCTTGAGTTCCTTGCCCACCTCCCCTCTGAGTATTGACCTTTTGCATTTCTGGATAGTCTCCCGCGGCGGTGCAGGATTTCACAAGCAAACTACCAAAGGGTCATTCAATAAAGCCTGTGTGAGCTACTGCCACCTAGTGGTCATATCTTTTCCCTTGATGAACCCCAAGATCTCTTGAACACCCTCCATTATCCATTTGTCTGTTCATTTTATATCCCAGTTACAATGAGTCCAGTGCATCATACAAAATGAAAATGCAATAAACGTAAGTTGAATAATTAGAAGTAATAACACAAGGAGGAATCTCTTCTTCAAGGCAGGTCACTCTGTGTTTTTAGCCTCGTGTGTGCTAAGTCATTCTGTCATTTTTGAGATTGCATCCAAGTCTGCAGAGTTGGACTGTGAAGAAGGCTGAGCGCCGAAGAATTGACGCTTTTAAACTGTGGTGTTGGAGAAGAGTCCCTTGGACTGCAAGGAGATCCAACCAGTCCATTCTAAAGGACATCAGCCCTGGGTGTTCTCTGGAAGGAATGATGCTAAAGCTGAAACTCCAATACTTTGGCCACCTCATGTGAAGAGTTGACTCATTGGAAAAGACTCTGATGCTGGGAGGACTGGGGGCAGGAGGAGAAGGGGACAACCAAGGATGAGATGGCTGGATGGCATCACAGACTCGATGGACGTGAGTCTCAATGAACTCTGGGAGTTGATGATGGACAGGGAGGCCTGGCATGCTGCGATTCATGGGGTCGCAAAGAGTCGGACATGACTGAGCAACTGAACTGAACTGAACTGCATTTCGGACTCTTTTGTTGACTATGAGGGCTACTCCATTTCTTCTAAGGGATTCTTGCCCATGGTAGTAGATATAATGGTCATCTGAATTAAATTTGCCCGTTCCAGTCCATTTTAGTTCACTGATTCCTAAAATGTCGATGTTCATTCTTGCCATCTCCTGTTTGACCACTTCCAATTTACCTTGATTCATGGACCTAACATTCCAGGTTCCTATGCAATATTGTTCTTTAAAGCATCGGACTTTACTTCCATCACCAATCACATCCACAAATGGGCATTGTTTTCACTTTGGCTCCATCTCTTCATTCTTTCTGGAGTCATTTCTCCACTCTTCTCCAGTAGCATATTGGGCACTTACAGATCTGAGGAGTTCATCTTTTGGTGTCCTATCTTTTTGCCTTTTCATACTGTTCATGGGGTTCTCAAGGCAAGAATACTGAAGTGGTTTGCCATTCTCTTCTCCAGCGGACCATGTTTTGTCAGAACTCTCCACTATGATCTGTCTGTCTTGGGTGGCCCTAACATGGCATGGCTCACAGTTTCACTGAGTTAGACAGGGAACAATACTTGAAGTGTGCTAAGTCACTTGAGTCATGTCCAACTCTTGTGAGCTATGAACTATAGCCCTTCAGGCTTCTCTGTCCATGAGATACTGCAGGCAAGAATACTGGAGTGGGTTCCCATGCCCTCCTCCAGGGCATCTTCCAACCCAGGAACTGAACTCCCATCTCTTATGTCTCCTGCATTGGCAGGCAGGTTCTTTACCACCAGGGCCACCTGGGACACCCTCATGAGTACTTCATGTAATTTGCCTGGTTACATCTATTTCCTCTTCTTCTAATGAAAGCTCTCATTCCATCTTGGAGAAACACCCATCTCCACTGGTGGTTCATGTAGGGCTGATGCCATTCCCAGGTCACAGAGGTGAACACGTCATCCAGACCTTGCCATCCAAAGCATTTCATCTCCAAGGCAACAGTGGTTGGTCCAGGAGTGGCCTTGTGACCTAAACATGCCCAACAAGATTTAATTCCAGAATCATCTAATGTAACTATTAAGAAAGAGGAAGTCTCTTTTCCAGAGTTTGCTAAGAATGTGGAGCAGCTGGTGGTCTTCTTAGCTATCAACTAAGGAGCCCCAGCCTGAAAATAAAACCAGTGGGGTGAAAAGGGAATTCTTATCCACAGACAGGGAATGAGATTCTTGATATTATCAATACAGCTTTGGGATTCAGCCACAAACTTCTCAGGTGGATTGCTAAATTTCCTTCTTTTCATTACCACATTTGGGTTGGGTTTCTGTCATCTGCAATCAAGAAGTCCTGATTACTGGAAAGAAGCCTGTACTTTGTCTTCATTGTAATAGTTATTAATGTGAATGCTTTTTTAAAAGTCTGCCTCTCTGGCAGATGGTGGCTTAGAGGTTAAAGCGTCTGCCTCCAATGCGGGAGACCCGGGTTCGATCCCTGGGTTGGGAAGATCCTCTGGAGAAGGAAATGGCAATCCACTCCAGTATTCTTGCCTGGAGAATCCCATGGACGGAGAAGCCTAGTAGGTTACAGTCCATGGGGTCGCAAAGAGTCGGACACGACTGAGCGACTTCACCTTCACCTAAATTTTGTGAGAAAAACCAGAATCCAGACTTCCGCCATAAGCGAGACTTCAGACATATGGTTTCAGCCATCTCAAAGCACCCCAGATGACAGCCCAGCCACTCTGGAGCAGGGCTGAACCCCTTCTCTGGATGATACTCTAATTCCTGGCCCACAAAACTGTGAGCATAATGAGGTGACATCCTTTTGTTTGGGAATGGCTTGCTCTGTAGCAATGTTGTTGTTCATTCGCTTAGTCGTGTCCTACTCTTTGCAACTCCGTGGACTGCAGCACGCTAGGCTTCCCTGTCCTTCACGATCTCCCGGAGTTTGCTCAAATTCATATCCACTGACTCAGTGATGCCATCCAACCATCTCCTCCTCTGTCACCCCCTTCTCCTCCTGCCTTCAATCTTTCCCAGCATCAGGGTCTGTTCTAATGAATTGGCCGTTCATATCAGGTGGCCAAAGTATTGGAGCTTCCGCTTCTGCATCAGTCCTTCTGGTGAATATTCAGGGTTGATTTCCCTTAGAATTGACTGGCTTCATCTTCTCTGTGGGGCCTGCAATGCAAGAGACCCAGGTTCAATTCCTGGGTCAGGAAAATCCTCTGGAGAAGGAAATGGCAATCCACCCCAGTGTTCTTGCCTGGAGAATCCCAAGGACAGAGGAGTCTGGCAGGCTACAGTCCATGGGGTCACAAGAGTTGGACACGACTTAGCATCTAAACCACCAACACCCCCCATCTCCTCTGTAACAATTGATAGCCGAAAGTTCCATGAGGTCAGCAAGCAGGTACTTTCTGTTCATCACTGCTTCTCTAACTCTAAGCGCAACACCTAGCACACAATGGTGCTTGACAAAATAAACATTTATCAAAAAGAAAAAAATGAACAAACAAATGAAGAAAATAGCCAGCTTCTCTCCACTTTGTCTGCTCCACCAGCCCATCATCTTGGAATCAGCTGTTATGCACATTTTTCTCCATTTGGCCTATAAAAATCTCGACCAAATAATACTGTTCTTAAAATGTATGATGGATTATAGAATGAAAAGCGATATAATGCTTTCTTACCTACCTGAGTTTAGGCAATTGAATCATAAAACTCAGTTTATTTGGTTGGTGGTTCTGCATGTGAAATGATGTTTAATTTATTTCATGTTATTCTGGTCTACAAATTTGAAGAAACATGTATTTTTATAGCAGGCTTATTTGTATGAAGTGCTCATTTGAATTTCACTGTATATTAATGAGTATTTATTTAGATTTCAGATAAGGGTAGCACATTCATGGGTTGGCAGAGGGAAAAATAACAAGTTTCAATATTTTGTGTCATTAGCAAAAATTGAAGGTACACAGAAAATGTCTTCGTGTTTTCAGAAGAGGGATAGCAGCTTAGCATACTATGCCTCTGTTTTTATAGATCAGATGAAGTGTAGGCATGAAATAATATTATGACCCTAAACACTCATTTTATACAGATGAATCCAGAAGTCACTAAGATGGGCTATTGTACATTTTTACAGAAAAATATACCAAATGAATCATATCACGGGGCACAGCCCTGCCACAAGAAGCACCATGGATTTTATGATCTTGTCATTTATATGGTCCATAGATATAAACTAATGATCAAATTTATCCCTACATGTTAAGCAACCTTTGCTTTTTGTGTATCTCAAATTCTTTGATGCATTTTGCATTAAATTGCTAACCAGTTTCCAATTCTTGCTTTAACATAGCTCATTAAGTAAATGAAGCTTAAATAATTCAGGTATTTGCCCCCGCTGTTGTAATAAAGCTCATTCTGCAAGTCAAAAGTTGATAGTGGAGTCAAAGATGCAGAGAAATTGAAACCCTCACGCGTTGCTGGTGGGGATAAAAAATGGTTCAGTCACCAAGGAGCACAGAGTGGCCATTCCTCAGTACATTAAATGCAGAAGTTCTATGTGAACCAGTGATTCTACTCCTAGGTATATCACCAAAAGAACCGAATACAGGGGTTCAGCCAAACACTTACCCATGAATGTTCGCAGCAGCACTCAGTGGTCATATCAGCCAAAGATAGAAACAACCCCAAAGTCATCAACTGAGGAGTGGGTGTGCAAAATGTAGTATATTCATACAGTGGAATATTATTCCAGAATGTGGAGCATTCTTTAAAAGGAAAGTTCTCATACATGTTACAATGCAGATGAACCTCAAAAACATTATACTAAGGGAAATAAGTCAGTCACAAAAGCTACAAAGTGTATGATTCTATTTACACAAAATGTCCAGAACAGGCAAACCCAGAGAGAGAAAGCAGATTAGTAGTTGCCAAGAACTAGAGGGAGAGAGGGAAGGATGAACTGATTATTGGGTACACCGTTTTCTTTCACAGGGACGAAATATTCTGGCACTAGACAGCAGTGACGGTTAGACAACATCGTGAATGTACTAAATTCTATAGAATTGTATATTCTAGGATGCCTAAATGGTACATTTTATGTTATGTATGGGCTTTTTATGTATGGGAAATTTTATGCATGCATGGGCTTCCCAAGGGGCTCAGTGGTAAAGAACCCACCTGCCAGTGTAAGAGATGTGGGTTTGATCTCTGGGTTAGGAAGATCCCCTGGAGAAGGAAATGGCAACCCACTATAGTATTTGTGCCAAGGAAATCCCATGGACAGAGGAGCCTGGTGGGCTGCAGTCCATGGGATCACAAAAGAGTCAGATATGACTAAGTGACTAAACAACAACATTACATATATTTTACCACAATTAAAAAAAAAAAACAAAGCTGGGTGACCAGCTCAAGATTGCAGACATAAAAACAATGATATTGGAATACCCCTCTAAATCAGACAATTTAGTGGTCCCTGGAGAAGAAAATGGCAACTCACTCCAGTGTTCTTGCCTGGAGAATTCCAGGGTGGGGGAGCCTGGTGGGCTGCCGTCTGTGGGGTCACACAGAGTCGGATATGACTGAAGCGACTTAGCAGACTTCTAGGGATGACATTTTGGACCTTTTAACTGTGGTTTGTCTTATGGCAAAATGTAAACAGGACCCAATATACTATCCTGGCACCAATGGAAAAGACACAAATCACACATTTAGTCAGTTTGAAAGTAGACATTAAAAAAAACAAACAAACAAACCTTAAAACCAAGGATCTGAGATGCTCATAATAAATCCATCACCAGCTGCTTTAAGTGAATATGTTTTTAAGAGACCCAGAGTTCCACGGTGGCTGCTGAGAAATGCATGTGGACTTGGATGGAGAGCAATAATGCAGCAGGAGTCACAACACAGGCGGAGACAGAGAGCGCAAGGGCGTGAGGAAGTCCAGGCAAGGCGGCGGCAGAGTCAGGCCCTGACAGCGCCCTCAGGGCTTGAGAGCAGATGGCCGGCAAGTCGAGGGGGAGCTGGAACAAGTCCCAGGATGGGGGAATGCGGTTAAGGTTATATCGTGGAAGATAACTGTGGCCCGGGTCCAAATCCAAACCTATGGCCAGAGAGAAGCCTGGGGGAGCTCCGACCTGCCTCCCGTTGAAGAGGGGCCTTTCAAGAGCTGTGTGTTTTGGAGTCAGAGATGCAGAGTCCAAGTCCTGCCTCCATCTGTTACAAGCTATATAAATGACTTCGACTCTCTGGGTATCGCTTTTCTTATCTGTCACAGGGAGATAAAGCTATGTCTAATTCACAATCATGAAGCTTAGCCTAATTAATGCAAATAGAGGACTCAAACAGTGCCTAACCTAGAGTTAGTATTCAGTGATAGTACTCAACCATTCACCATGACTATTACCATGCCCACAGCCTTATTCCCATGAGCCTGGAGCAGGTGTGGTTCTGACTTGACCCTCTGAGTCTGCCTGCCACAAAGGGAAGCTCTAGGGGATTGATGCCCTGGTAACATCCAGGTTCCCTAGGAGTGAACTGTCCATGTCTACAGCCCTGGATTGCCCCTTACACCATGTCACCCTTTTTATTTCACTTGCAGCCACTGGGCCTGGACAACACTGCCCAGTGGTCTACAATAGGAGCTGAGACATGGAGTGAAGTCAGGTGGCTGGACATACAGCATGGAAATTCTGTATGAATGGGTGACCATATTCTAGTGTGTGGTCTGGTTGTCAGAAGGCATCTTGAGACTTCCCTGGTGGTCCAGTGGTTAAGGATCCGCCTGCCAATGCAGGGGACTAGGGTTCAATTCCTGGTCCGAGAAGATCCCACAAGCCATGGGGCAACGAAGCCCATGTGCCGCAACTACTGAGCCCACAGGCTGTAGCTACAGAAGCCCCCATGCCCAAGAGCCCATGCTCCACAATAAGAGCAGCCCAGCAGTCAGAAGCCCCCATACTGCAACAGAGTAGACCCTGCTCACCACATCTGGAGAAAGCTCGTGCACAGCAAAGAAGACCCAGCACGGTCAGCAATAAATGAATAAAAGGCGTCTAGAGAGACAAAGACAGAAGACAACATGAAGGGGTAAGGATTCAAAGCAGCAGAGCCGAGGCACACCTGACACCTTTCTCATCTTTGGTTTGAGTTCATTCTGAGATCAAGCTGCGTCTGCTTGACCCCTTATGATCGATCCCCTCCTTTCCCTAGTTAGCTTGAACCGATGTCTGTACCAAGAGAGCTCTTCTTAATACAAGACCCACATCTTGACTCCTTTGTACTCCTACACCATTTGCCTTCTATTTCTCAAGGCATTCAGACTACATAAGAACTATGCTAATTCCTTAGGCTGGTGCTGCCCACACCTTGCTCAGAGGAAGGCAATGGTACTAACAGAAACACCAGCACTATGGGTGATGGCAGCTGCTTTTAATACTTATTAGGTACTTACTGAATGCCAAGCATTTTGCTGAACATTCTTCATGTATCCTCACACTGGATCTTCATGCCATGCATGTTTTAGGTACAACTGGACTGTAAAGACGGAGAAGGCAGTGGCACCCCACTCCAGTACTCTTGCCTGGAAAATCCCATGGACGGAGGAGCCTGGTAGGCTGCAGTCCATGGGGTCGCTAAGAAGGACTCGACTAAGAGACTTCACTTTCACTTTTCGCTTTCCTGTTCTCAAGGCATTCAGACTACATAAGAACTATGCTAATTCCTTAGGCTGGTGCTGCCCACACCTTGCTCAGAGGAAGGCAATGGTACTAACAGAAACACCAGCACTATGGGTGATGGCAGCTGCTTTTAATACTTATTAGGTACTTACTGAATGCCAAGCATTTTGCTGAACATTCTTCATGTATCCTCACACTGGATCTTCATGCCATGCATGTTTTAGGTACAACTGGACTGTAAAGACGGAGAAGGCAGTGGCACCCCACTCCAGTACTCTTGCCTGGAAAATCCCATGGACGGAGGAGCCTGGTAGGCTGCAGTCCATGGGGTCGCTAAGAAGGACTCGACTAAGAGACTTCACTTTCACTTTTCACTTTCCTGCATTGGAGAAGGAAATGGCAACCCACTCCAGTGTTCTTGCCTGGAGAATCCCAGGGACAAAGGAGCCTAATGGACTGTTGTCTATGGGGTCACACAGAGTTGGACACGACTGAAGCGATTTAGCAGTAGCAGGACTGTAAAGAAGGCTGAGTACCAAAGAATTTATGCTTTCGAATTGTGGTACTAGAAAAGACTTCTGAGAGTCCCTTGGACTGCAAGGAGATCAAACTAGTCCATCCTAACTAAAATAAATCCTGAGTATTTATTGGAAGGACTGTTGCTGAAGCTGAAGCTCCAATACTTTGGCCATGTGATAAGATGAGCTGACTAGAAAAGACCCTGATGCTGGGAAAGTCTGCAGGCAAAAAGAGAAGAGGGCAGCAGAGGATGAGATGCTTGGATGGCATCACTGACTCAATGGATATGAATTTGAGCAAACTCTGAGAGATATTAGAGGACAAGGGAGCCTGGTATGGTACAGTCCAAGGGTTGCAAAGAGTCAGACATGATGTAGTGACTCAACAACAACTACTGGCTTCATTCTCCTGTTGAGGAAACTGAAGCCACTATCTTTATCCACCACTGCCATGAAAAAGGTCTGTGCCTGCCAGTCCTGCCTGTTTCTCCAGAGTCTGCATAAGAGGCCATCTTCCACTGGAACACAGCCCTGAGCAGGCTCAAGAAACAACAGATGAGCTCCAATTAGCACAAAGATGATTAATAGGTGCTCTCACTTTCACTGTCTCTCTCTTGGTCCCCAAACTCCATACAGAGCTAATGAATTCTCCACCATTCTGCAGTCACACCTAGACAGGATCTAACCAAGCACTGGCCTACTGGCCTTAAAAAAAATGCTCCTCTTCTCTTTATGTGCAGCCTCCAAGCATTACCAAGGCCAGCTCCACTTTAACTTCATGGAAGCTGCAAGGGGATAAGTTACAATAGAGTCACTCTGTGAGAAAGGAACTATTACAAAATCATGTAGCCAAAAGACCTGCCTGGGCATAATGTGCACATTTTCATTTCAATGCCACTGTTCAGGTAAAGACTGCAATGAGAAAATGGACTTTGGCTCAAGGAGGAGAAATCGGAGCCAAGGACACGTCAACCTTACGGTGACAGAAGATTGACTATCTTAACTGGGGTCCTGATGGAATGTGCACTCCATTGGTGGGAGGTTCACTTCACTCCTGGAACCAACTGATTTCCTGAGAAGAAGCTGAGAGGCCATCGTCATTTGATGATCAGTGCAGTTCACACATGATAGGCACCCTAAGAGAGGTTTTGGGGCTCACAGTCATGGCTGGGCTATTTCTTCCAGGTCCTGATTTCAACCTAGAACTTTATCCCAAGTCCTTTCTCTTCTCCCTTCCCTTATCCTTCCTTATTTTTCTAAATTCCATTTTCCAGATGTCCCTGGATTCTACTTTTGTATTCAGTGCAAGGGCTTGGCCTCTCTTTTCCTGTTAATACTGATTCACTGTGCTAGAAATGACTATGCCCCCATCCTCACCCTTGGTTCCCTGAAAGGGGATTAGGCCTTTTGGGGGAGGCCATTCTTTCCATCATAAAACAAACACCATGAAATATAGAAAGGAATGCAACATTCCTCTGAAATTTTAAGACAAAACACAAGATTTCCAGGAGATTCCTGCTCTGTTCTCTGCTTTGGGTTCCTTCCCTCTCCGGTAGCTGTCTTTTTCGTTGTTGTTGTTTCTTTTGGCTGCACTGGGTCTTATTTGTGGTGTGAAGGTTTCTCCTGTTGCAGAGCATGGGCTCCAGAGTGTGCAGGCTCAGCAGTAGCTGTATTTTGATGGCAATGTTTGAGGCTCCTGGAGATTATAACCTGAAGTCCTGGAACATCTCAAGCATTTCCCACAGTCAAGGGTGGGTTGTGGCCGTTGGGTTCTTCACACAGAATTTGTCACCTACTCTTCACTTTCTATGGTGCAAGAAATGGCAACCCACTCCAGTATTCTTGCCTGGAAAATCCCATGGACAGAGGAGCCTGGGAGGCTACAGTCCATGGGGTCGCAAAGAGTTGGACACTACTGAGCACGCACGCCCTGCACTTTCTAATTGAATCCATCACAGATATTCTAAGAAGTCTAAATTAAAGAAATTGATAAAGTGAATATATTCCCAAGTATATAAAACTGGAAATAAATCAAACATATGTGAATAAAACCCAAGGACTTTCTTTGGATAACAGATAGTATTTGCAATCAGTGTGTCAACAATACCTAAAGAAGTATTACTATAATGTTAGGGAGTAAAATATAGAAGCAATTTATTTACCAAACACTCTATAATAAAAATAACTCTTATTTCCTCATAGGAGAGGTGGGTTTGATCCCTGGATCAGGAAGATCCCCTGGAAAATCCCACGGACAGAGGATGGACAGAGGAGCCTGGCAGACTACAGTCCATGGGGATGCAAAGAGTCAGATATGACTAAGTGACTAAGCACTTGTTATCATAGTACCAACTTTCTGTAATAAAAGCAACAGCTCTTGCTCATTAAACACTTTCTGTGTCCCCAAATCCACGCTTATTCTGTGTAACATAAAAATTGCTACAAAGACATGACAGGGGTCTGATGACCTGAGTTTTGCAGATGAGAAACTTGAGGATAGAGACATGCCCTGTCCAATGTCACACAGGCAACAAGAGCAGAACTGGCATCAAACCCAGCTTTGTCCAATTCCAAGCCCCTGGGTCAGCTTGGGAAAGGATCACCCAAATATAAAGTGTTTAAAATTGTGAAATGAGTTACACTCTGTTAATTTTTTTTTCTTTTTCACTTTGGGATGTTAAGTATTCGTTCTCTAGCCTTACTATGTTCCAGACTGCTGTTGGCTCTCAGTATCATAGTGAAAACACCTGCGGGAAGGTGCTCAGTTTCCCAAAACAAGACAATAGTCACCCTCTGTGAAGAGCTTGTATGGCAGTTATAAAACTCCCCTCTTCCAGCACTGACTGTCTAACTGGCCCACCTGCAGAAATCACCCCATCATGAGATGTCTTTTAAGATGCTGAGCTGTGAACAGGGCAGACAATCCTAAGATTCCAGGCCACTATAAAGGACCAGTATTTGCCCAGAGATGAGGAGGACAAGAGGGACAGCTCTGAGTCTGAAGATGTGGGTGACAAGAGACGAGTCTTTCCTTTTCAGAATGAAGCCAAAGAGAAGCCATCCTGAGCGGCTTCCTGTGCTTTGAGGGGCAGCACCACTTCAATACCTGACATGAAGGGGCTGTGGACATCTTATCATGCAGGGCTGGACACAGAGTTGTGGAGCTCAAGGATGCTATCTGCATGCAAATACAATTTAGAGACTCCTAGAGACCTGAGTGCTCCATGGATGGGAGGCTTCCTGCCAAGAGTCCACGCTGAGGTAAAGAGCACAGAGCTGGGGAAGTGAGTTGCATGTTAAAAATGCTGTGATTCTGAATTCTGCTTCTGATGGAGTACAGGGATAAGGGACCCACACATAGCATGACAAAGGGGTGGGGGCCGATGAGAAGCATAATGTCCTGAAGTGGAAGAAAGGTTTAAAGCTGAAAGACAGGATTTCCACCTGGTGGTCCAGTGGCTAAGACTCCATGCTCCCAATGCAGGGGGCCTGGGATCGATCCCTGGTCAGAGAACTAGTCAGAGATTCCAGAGATCCTTGGTTAGAGATTCCAATGCTGAAACTAAAAACAGAAGATCTTAGTGCTGCAACTAAGAACCCAGTGCAAATAAATAAATACTAAATCAAAAGAAAACAAAACAAAAACACCAAAAAACTGAAAGACACATTCCGAGACGGTCAGAAATACATAAAACTATGTTGATGTGACTCCTGGTTCTCTGCATTCAGTGATTGACTTAAAAATTGCACGGATGGCATCAAGACAGACAGTTTTAAAAGGAAAAACTATGATCCTTTTGCTGTAACTTAACATGTAATTATGATTCTGTTGAACCATCTCACAGATAGACCAACACCATGGGAAAAGAATCCACAACCTTCCCTGTCAACATTTTATCTTAGCCAGAGCTGCTTCCAAAAATCCAAGTGAATATCCTTAGGACCAAAATGTTCCCAGTCATGAGCTGCTCTCCTTTATTTTAAGAGAGAACTCAAGGCTCCTGGAAGGCAGGCTGTGGCACTGCCCGAGTCCATCTCATGGCATGAATGCTTACACCACGTGTTTACAAACAAGATTTCCTCTCCCCACAAATCATTTTACTGTAATAGAACCGCATCACTAAGAGCCCGAGCAGAGGTCAATCTAACAAACAATCAACCAACTAATCAAGTTTCTTTGTGGCACTGAGCCAGGGGCCAAATTTCCAAGACTGCAGGAACCAATCTCACCCACAGAACTTTAAAGTCTCCGTAGGGGTCATGCAAATTGTTACTGTATAGATTAGGGTTGGGTGTGAGACTGGGGGCGGCAATGTTCAAAAAAATCCTATAATCATTGTAAGGAAAAAGAAAAACAATAGTAAATGGGTTTTCTCTTCTCCAAACAAAAGGTGTAATTTATGGGCCCATGACCCTCTGAAAAAATAAGAAGCACAAGCTAAATAAAAAAAGAAATTTGGAGATCCTATGATAGTTTATTGCAGCCCTAGAGATTGTTGTTAATTCTTGGGCTAGCAGAAAAAGTTTATCAAAGAAATCTTGTTCTTTTTTTCCTTGTTCTTGACTTTGATTCCCTCTATGCTACTTAATTGGGGCTTCCCAGGTGGCACATAATCTTTTAGGATGCACTCGATATGCCAGCAAATTTGGAAAACTCAGCAGTGGCCACAGGACTGGAAAAGGTCAGTTTTTATTCCAATCCCAAAGAAAGGCAATGCCAAAGAATGCTCAAACTACTTCACGATTGCACTCATCTCACATGCTAATAAAATAATGTTCAAAATTCTCCAAGGCAGGCTTCAACAGTATGTGAACCGTGAACTTCCAGATTTTCAAGCTGGGTTTAGAAAAGGCAGCGGAACCTGAGATCAAAGTGCCAACATCCGTTGGATCATCGAAAACGTGAGAGTTCCAGAAAAAATATCTACTTCTGCTTTATTGACTATGCCAAAGCCTTTGACTGTGTGAGTCACAATAAACTGTGGAAAATTCTGAAAGAGATGGGAATACCAGACCACCTGACCTGCCTCTTGAGAAATCTATGCAGGTCAGGAAGCAACAGTTAGAACTGGACATGGAACAACAGACTGGTTCCAAATCGGGAAAGGAGTACGTCAAGGCTGTATATTATTGCCCTGCTTATTTAGCTTATATGCAGAGTATATCATGTGAAACACTGGGCTGGATGAAGCAAAAGCTGGAATCAAGATTGCCAGGAGAAATATCGATAATCTCAGATTTGCAGATGACACCACCCTTATGGCAGAAAGCAAAGAAGAACTAAAGAGCCTCTTGATGAAAGTGAAAGAGGAGAGTGAAAAAGTTGACTTAAAGCTCAACTTTCAGAAAACTAAGATCATGGCATCTGGTCCCATCACTTCATGGCAAATAGATGGGGAAAAATTGGAACCAGTGACAGACTTTATTTTGGGGGACTCCAAAATCACTGCAGATGGTGATTGCAACCATGAAATTAAAAGACACTTGCTCCCTGGAAGAAAAGGTATGACCAACCTAGGCAGCATGATAAAAAGCAGAGATATTACTTTGCCAACAAAGGTCCATCTAGTCAAGGCTATGGTTTTTCCAGTGGTCATTATGGATGTGAGAGTTGGACTATAAAGAAAGCTGAGTGCCGAAGAATTGATGCTTTTGAACTGTGGTGTTGGAGAAGACTCTTGAGAGTCCCTTGGACTGCAAGGAGATCCAACCAGTCCATCCTAAAGGAAATCAGTACTGAATATTTACTGGAAGGACTGATGCTGAAGCTGAAACTCCAATACTTTGGCCACCTGATGCAAAGAACAAATTCATTTGAAGAGACCTTGATTCTGGGAAAAATTGAAGGTGGGAGGAGAAGGGGACGACAGAGCATGAGATGGTTGGATGCTAGCCAAGAATTAACAACAATCTCTAGGGCTTCAGTAAAATATCACAGGATCTCCAAACTCTTTTTTATTTAGCTTGTGCTTCTTATTTTTTCAGAGGGTCATGGGCCCATCACCAACTCAATGGACATGAGATTGAGTAAACTCTGGGAGTTGGTGACAGACAGAGACACCTAGCATGCTGCAGTCCATGGGGTTGCAAAGAGTCGGACACTACTAAGGAACTGAACAGAACTGAACTGCAGTGGCGCAGTGGTAAAGAATCCATCTGCCAATACAGGAGACACAGAAGACTCAGGTTCAATCCCAGGTCTGGAAGATTCCCTGGAGTAGGAAATGGCAGCCCACTTCAATATTTTTGCCTGGAAAATCAGAGCTTGGCAGGTTACAGTCCATGGGGTCACAAAGTGTCAGGAGTGACTGAGCATGCATGCATATGCTATTTAATTGTATTTGATTTGTTAACATTTCAAATATATTTTGTTTTACTGCAGACTATAAAGAAAGCTGAGCACTGAAGAATTGATGCTTTTGAACTGTGGTGTTGGAGAAGACTCTTGAGAGTCCCTTGGACTGCAAGCAGATCCCACCAATCCATCCTAAAGAGATCAGTCCTGAGTGTTCAAGAGAAGGACTGATGTTGAAGCTGAAACTCCAATATTTTGGCCACCTGATGTAAAGAGCTGACTCATTTGAAAAGACCTTGATGCTGGGAAAGATTGAAGGCAGGAGAGAAAGGGACGACAGAGGATGAGATGGACATGAATCTGGGTAAATTCTGAGAGTTGGTGATGGACGGGGAGGCCTGGCATGATGTGGTCCGTGGGGTCGCAAAGAGTTGGACACAACTGAGTGACTGAATTGAACTGATTACCTATATTTTAAAGTTCAGAAAACCACTTTGAATCTCAAGTAAATTTTATTTTTAGCTTAGGGTAGTTTACAGATTTATGGAAGAATGAAGAAACCAGTTAGTTTGGACTGATATTTTCTTCCAGATAAATATTTTGTGTGAAAGACTCTACAGTTATTTATTCAGTCAACAAACACGAAGGCATTGTGGTTAGAAATCAGGCTTTAGAATTTCAGATTATTGCTCCTCTACTTCCTAAGTACAGGCCTTGAACAAGTCAGCAAATCTTTCTGAGCCTCAGTTTCCCCATCTCTAAGGCAGAAATTATAATGTTCAGTTCAGTCGCTCAGTCATGCCTGACTCTTTATGACCCCATGGACTACAGCCCTGGCTTCCCTGTCCATCACCAACTCCCAGAGCTTGCTCAGAAAACTCATGTCTATTGAGTCGGTAATACCATACAACTATCTCATTCTGTCATCCCCCTATCCTCCTGCCTTCAATCTTTCCCAGCATCGGGGTCTTTTCCAATGAGTCAGTTCTTTGCATCAGGTGGCCACAGTATTGGAGCTTCAACTTTAGCATCAGTCCTTCCAATGAATATTCAGCATTGATTTCCTTTAGGATTGACTGGTTTTATCTCCTTGCAGTCCAAGGGATTCTCCAATGAGTCTTCTCCAACATCACAGTTCAAAAGCGTCAATTCTTTGGTGCTCAGTCTTCTTTATGGTCCAACTCTCACATCCATGCAGGACTACTAGGAAAAAAAACATAGCTTGACTATATGGAATTTGTCAGCAAAGTGATGTCTTTGCTTTTCAATACATTGTCTAAGTCTGTCATAGCTTTTCTTCCAAGGAGCAAGCTTCTTCAGAGAGCTTACATGGCAACAAGAGACTGCTGTGAATAAGTAATACATTGTAAGGAGTTCTTAGAATCAAAGTATAGAAAGCAGGAATGGGAGGCATGTCCACCTGCAAATAAGATCAGAAACATCCTGTGGTTTGACAGTGATAATTTTTTATTTCCTACCATTATGGTGTACTTATGCATCTATTCCCTTCCAGAGTACCAAGAAATCCACAACGAACATGAAGCTCACTTAATTTTTACTGCTTTAAAAATATTTATTTAATAAATCCATTTCAGATTTTCAGTTAGAGCTAGATGGTTGAACCCATGAATTTATCTCCTCACTCTCCCAACATCCAACAAAATGACACTAAGTAAAATATTGTTTAAAAAAAAAAATCCACAAGACAAAGGAAAAGGATGAAAGGTTACAAAAACAAAATGCTAGCAGCTGAAAATAGGACAACAGCCTGAAAAACCAGAACCCTCAGCCAGCGGAGGAGTAGGCTGAGAAGCAACCTGGTTGGCAGCGTCGGAGGGAAGTCAGGGCTGAGAACAGAAAAACTAACTCAAAGTCTAGTCCCTCCTCCCCATGTGTACCTGGCCACGTGACTCCCCACACCACCCAGACTGAACACTGGAAATTTATTCTCTGAAAAAGATGATAGAGTGAGTCTCTAGACTTGGAGACACCAGGCACAGTAGAAGGCAGGGGTGCCTTATTAAAAAGAAGGGTACATTGGCTGACATACTGAATGCTGAGATCCCCAACTTTGTTTATTTTTTACATCTCCATGTCATCTTCTTTTTTTTTTTTTTTTTTGAGGATAATTGCTTTACAATATTGTGTGGTTTCCACCATACATCCACATGATTCAGGCAGATTCTTTACCGGCTGAGCTGCTATGGAAGCCCTGAAATCAGTCACAGGTGTACATATGTTCCCTCCCTCCTGAACGTCCCTTCCCATCTCCCTCCCCATCCCATCTGTCTAAGTTGTCACAGGGCACAGTGTTGGGCTCCCGTGTCACATAGCAAATTCCCACTTGCTATCTATTTTACATATGATAGATATATGTGTCTGTGCCATTCTCTCAATTTGTCCCACCCTCTCCTTCCCCCTCTGGTCCACAAGTCATTTCTCTGTGTCTGCATCTCCACTGCTGCCCTGCAGATAGGTTCATCAGTACCATCAATTGATACAGGCACTATGGAGAACAGTATGGAGATTCCTTAAAAAGAAAAACTAGGAACAGAACTACCATATGACCCAACAATCCCACTACTAGGCATACACCCTGAGAACATCATAATTGAAAGAGACGCATGTACCCTAATGATCATTGCAACACTTTTTACAATATCCAGGATAAGGAAGCAACCCAGATGTCCATCGACAGATGAATGGATACAGAAACTGTAGTACATATACACAATGGAATATTAATCAGTTATAAAAAGATCCCCGACTTTATTCCCTAACACATCAAATGGGTTATTCCCATCTGACGAAGATAAGGGTGATAACATCATCTACTCAGTGTTCATTTTGTGCCAGGGACTGTTCTCAATGCTTGATGTACAGTAACTTATTTAATCCTCACAATGCTATTATTAGGTAAAGGTAGATTCTACCAGTGTTCTCCATTTTACATATGAGGAAATTGAGGTGCAGAGAGGTTAAATTACTTTTTCAAGATACACAGTAGGTGTTTGAATCAGGGTTTTAATCCAGGCCAGTAGCAGGAAGGATGATTCTACCTAAAATATGAGACTGACAATTGTTCTGGGAACTGAACCAGCTTAATAGACATGAGCTGGAGATGCTAACATAACAGATTCTCCAATGAAGCAACACAGATTTACCTTACAAAGAGACCCAGAATTATTAAGTGCTCCCTATGTGCTTAGAACTTCTTTTTTTATTTTGTTTTTTTTTTTAATAGCTTAGAACTTCTAATGACATATTTAGTGCCTTCCCTGAAATATGAGCAGATAGCAAAGGATGGCCAGATATATGAGGAAAACCTGTGATGAGAAAGGAATGAAAGAAGAAGGAAAGATAGGAAGAGAGAAGGGGAGGGAGAAAAGAAAGAAAAATGAAAAGAGAGCCAGGGAGGAAGAAAGAAGATAGGACGGAAAGTGAGGGAACAAAGATTTTGCAGGGTAATGAAAATGGCTTACAATTCATTTTCATTACTAATATCCATACAGAGTATATTAGTCTCAGATATTACAGGTGAAGGGACTAGGAGGCATAAACTATCAGGTATAAAATATTAATAAACAAGATACAAGGATGCAATGCACAAAACACAGAATAGAGTCAATATTTTATAACAACTTAATATGGAGTATAATCTCTAAAAATATTGAATCACTCTGTCATATACCTTATATTCGTATCATATTGTAAGTTGACTGTGTGTGTGTGCTTTCAGTTACTCAGTTGTGTCCAACTCTTTGCAACCCCATGGATTGTAACCCAGCCAGGTCCTCTGTCCATGGAATGTTCCAGGAAAAAATATTGGAACGGGTTGCCACTCCTTCTCCAGGGGATCTTCCCCACCCAGATATCGAACCCGAGTCTCCTGCATCTCCTGAACTGGCAGGCAGATTCTTAACCACTAGCGCCACCTGGGAAGCCCAAGTCAACTATTAAGTGAAAATCACTCAGTTGTGTCCAACTCTTTGTGACCCCATGGACTATACAGTCCACGGAATTCTCCAGGCCAGAACACTGGAGTGGGTAGCCTTTCCCTTCTTCAGGGGATCTTCCCAACCCAGGGATCAAACCCAGGTCTCCCACATTGCAGGCAGATCCTTTATCAGCTGAGCCACAAGGGAAGCCCAGGAATACTGGAGTGGATAGCCTTTCCCTTCTCCAGCGGATCTTTTTGACCCAGGAATCAAACCAGGGTCTTCTGCATTGCAGGCAGATTCTTTACCAACTGAGCTACCAGGGATTCAAATTTAAAAAATAAAATTAGAAACTGTTTCCCAAAAAAGCCATGGGTAATTACTCCAGATCCTTAAGTCCTAACAAGGAAGAGTCATTCTGTGCCTGCTGTGCTTTTAGAATTTGTATGGTCCAAGGATCTCCTTTAAAAACAAAGTGTCTACAGCAGTTTTCCTGTGTTTGTTCCATCCTTGTACATGTGGGAGAAAGACAACTTGCTTCTTAAATCTACAGGTCTTTAAACTGTGAAGAATGATCCTAACAAAACTGTACCTAAGAAGTTATAGCTGGGCCTGATTTAGATGACAGGTTGCAGACTTTGAACTAACGCTAATATATTCAGGCGGGGAGTGGGGAGGGCTGGAGGGAGTGTATTTTGTGCTTCCATCATTAGGCGCAGAAGGTGGCCTATGATAATCCACCTCCAAAATAGCACCCAGTGATTCACACTGATATTCACACCCTTGTCAGATCTTCCACACTAAACAGGCCAATCCTATCAACAGGATATTGTAGAAATGTGGAAGTTTGACTTCCAGAATGGGATTACAAAAACTTGTGGTTCCCACCTTGCTCTCTCTTTGATCACTCACTTTATGGAAGCCAGCTGCCCTGATGGAAAGATTCAAGCAACCTTAGGAAAAGGTCCTTGTGCTAAGAGACCAAGGTCTCCTGCTAAGAGCTAGGACAAACTTGCCAGCCATGTGAGTGCACCATCTTAGAAGCAGACCCTTCAGTTCCAGTCAAGTATCTAAGAACTCTAGCTAAGCCAGCCAAAAGTGTGACTGTCTTCAGGAGAGAAAGTAAGCCAGAACCCCCAGGCAAGATACTCCAGAATTCCTGCCCTATAAACATTGTGAGACAATAAAGATTTGTTACAGATTTAAGCCACTCAGTTTGGATGTAATTTTTATATACTGTAATAGATAACTTATGCAATGATTTAAATTCTATTGGAGTCTGAAGTTTTGACTTTGCTCCAATAACCTGACAAAAACCCATCTTTTGTGAAATAGTACTCTCAAAGCCTTATGTTTCAGAAGCACTTAATTCTGCTTATTCTTTCTTCATCTTCTTCCAGAGTAAATAAGTAGGGCCCCGTCCACCAGGGAAATGGTTTCAGCACTGGTGTGTTTGAAGGACAACTCATAACACAGCCACCAAGATTCCATCACACACATAGATAAGTCCTCTTATCAGCAAGGAATTATTTTCACTGATAGAACTGGGGAAAGATGGAGCCTTTTATTTGTCATCAGATGCAATCTTCTAAAAAAAAAAAAAATACTCATACAGAAAAAAAAAAAAAATGCAGCTTCAAGAAATGGTAGCAGTTGAATAGTCACCTATCTACCCAACATCATTTAGGAGGATTTATCCTCCCTGTGAACAGAAAGATAAAATAAACAGGAACCCCCGAATGAGTTCACAAATTCACTTCCAGATCAGCAAGAGCTGTAAGGCAAAACCTTTATTAAAGGACTTAAAAGAAATGGACAAAAACAGGAAACAAATTAATCAAATTCCCTTTCTTCAGGATATTATTATACTTTTTTTTTTTGTCTTTCTACAACTGTCTCTGTATCATCTATCCCATGTGAAGAACTCCTTCTTGCCTCCAAAAATAAAGTTTGCCATTAGAGAGCTCTTCAGCTTGAGACAGGCAAGGCATCAGAAATGAGTTACAGGTGTAACTGTAGCCTTTGATCCTCAGGGTGGCCAAAGCCCAAAGGTGACCCTAGCCTTCTTGCGACCCTGTCCGCTTCTTCCAATTTTCTATAAAAATAAAATCACTTCCTCTGCATTCCAAGAGTTGGGGAGTGCTGTTTGTTCATCACACTAGAAGTTCTATGATGAGCGGGATCATATTTTTATGTGTGACTGGTTGTTTTCCCCACATCCAAAGTGCCTAGCACAAGAGCTGGAGACTCAGTTAATGGTAGTTCAATTAATAGTTTAACTTCCTACAAGAGCAATATATGGAGTCAGCCAATTCCTGACAGGCAGGCATGAAAATACCAAGCTGAACATTTTCACTGCTTCTAGAGCAACACACTGTTCCTAACCTTTAGAAAGGAATTGGAACAAAGGAAACAACTCAGAAATGAAACAATCAAAGACCTTCCTGGGCATTAAATCATACAGAATGTGTCCTGAAAAACAATTAACCTGTGTTTCAGAACTATTAATTGAGTGTCTGCTGAGGATACTACTGAGACTATCAAAATTATCAATAGTTCATCTTGATCACTCATATTCCTTTAAAATTTCTTTTTACTCTGTAATAGAAGATAGAATTAGTAAATGAGATGAAACCCTATGATGCATTCAAAATTGATATTGTAGAAAAAGACTGCATGTCATGGGAAAATATGTTCAAACAATGGGAAGAGCATGATCTCAATATGCAGTTAAACTGAAAAGAGGCCACAGTATCCATACAGTTTTGTAACACAGATAACTATATATATAGTTATATATGTGTGTTCTCAGTTGCTGAATCATGTCCATCTCTTTGTGGTCTCATGGACTGTAGCCCAACAGGCTCCTCTGCCCGTTGAATTTTTCAGGCAAGAATACTGGAGTGGCATGCCATTTCCTACTCCAGGGGATCTTAGTGTGTGTGTATATATATGTATATATATAGTTATAGTTATATATTCAAATATAGTTATATATTCAAATATAGCTATATATACAAATATAGCTATATATCCAAATATATGAGTTATATAACCATAACTATAAATACAAATATAACTCATTTATCAGTTCACTTCAGTTGCTCAGTCATGTCCAACTCTTTTGTTGAATTTTAATATATTAATATATATGAGTTATATTTCTAATATATTAATAGTAATAATATATATGCTGTTGCTATTGTTCAGTCACTCAGTTGTGTCCCACTCTTTGTGACCCCATGGGCTGCAGTATGCCAGGCTCACCTGTCCCCTTCACTATCTCCCAGAGCTTGTTCAAATTCATGTCCAGTGAGTTGGTGATGCCATCCAACCATCTCGTCCTCTGTCATCCCCTTCTCCTCCTGCCTTCAATCTATCCCAGCATCAGGGTCTTTCCTAATGAGTAGGTTCTTTGCATCAAGTGGCCAAAGTATTGGAACTTAAGCTTCAGTCCTTCCAATGAATATTCAGGGTTGATTTCCTTTAGGATTGACTGGTTTGATCTCCTTGCAGTTCAAGGGATTCTCAAGAGTCTTCCCAACACCACAGTTCAAAAGCATCAGCTCTTTAGTGCTCGGCTTTCTTTATGGTCCAACTCTCACATCCATTACATGACTATTGGAAAAACCATAGCTTTGACTACAAGGATATTTGTTGGTAAAGTAATGTCTCTGCTTTTTAATATGCTGTCTAGGTTGGTCATATCTTTTCCTCCAAGGAGCAAGCATCTTTTAATTCTGTGGCTGCAGTTGCCATCATGGAGAAGGCAATGGAAACCCACTCCAGTGCTCTTGCCTGGAGAATCCCACAGACAGAGGAGCCTGGTGGGCTGTGGTCCATGGGGTCACTAGTTGTCGGACATGACTGAGTGACTTCACTTTCACTTTTCACTTTCATTCATTGGAGAAGGAAATGGCAACCCACTCCAGTGTTCTTGCCTGGAGAATCCCAGGGACAGGGGAGCGTGGTGGGCTGCCATCTATGGGGTCGCACAGAGTCAGACATGACTGAAGCGATTTAGCAGCAGCAGCAGGTGCCATCTATAGTGATTTTGGAGTCCCCCCCAAATTAAAGTTGGTCACTGTTTCCATTGTTTCCCCATCTATTTGCCATGAAGTGATGGGATCAAATGCCATGATCTTAGTCTTGTGAATGTTGAGTTTTAAGCCAGCTTTTTCATTCTCCTTTTTCACTTTCAAGAGGCTCTTTATTTCCTCTTCACTTTCTGCCATAAAGGTGGTGTCATCTGCATATCTGAAGTTATTGATATTTCTCCCAGCAATCTTGATTCTGGCTTGTGATTCATTCAGCCCAGCATTTTGCAAGATGTACTCCTGTGGTCATGTATGGATGTGAGAGTTGGATTGTGAAGAAGGCTGAGCACCGGAGAATTGATACTTTTGAACTGTGGTGTTGGAGAAGACTCTTGAGAGTCCCTTGGACTGCAAGGAGATCCAACCAGTCCATTCTGAAGATCCACCCAGTCCATCTCCATTCTAGAAGATCAGCCCTGGGATTTCTTTGGAAGGAATGATGCTAAAGCTGAAACTCCAGTACTTGGCCATCTCATGCGAAGAGTTGACTCATTGGGAGAGACTCTGATGCTGGGAGGGACTGGGGTCAGGAGGAGAAGGGGATGACAGAGGATGAGATGGCTGGATGGCATCACTGACTTGATGGACGTGAGTCTGAGTGAACTCTGGGAGTTGGTGATGGACAAGGAGGCCTGGCGTGCTGTGATACATGGGGTCACAAAGAGTCGGACACAACTGAGTGACTGAACTGAACTGAACTCTGCATATAAGTTAAATAAGCAGGGTGACAATATACAGTCTTGATGTACTCCTTTCCCAATTTGGAACCAGTCTGTTGTTTCATGTCTGGCTTTAGCTATTGCTTCTGGACCTGTGTACAGTTTCTCAAGAGGCAGATAAGGTGGTCTGATATTCCCATCTTTTTAAAAATTTTCCATAGTCTGCTGTGATCCACACAATCAAAGACTTTAGGTACTCCATGAAGCAGAAGTAGATGTTTTTCTGGAACTCTCTTGCTTTTTTGATGATCTAACGGATGTTGGCAATTTGATCTCTGGTTCCTCTGCCTTTTCTAAATTCAGCTTGAACATCTGAGAGTTCTATTTACAACTACATATTTATAGTTATATATATAACTCATATATATGTGAATATATATTTGAGTTATATATATAACTATATATTTAAATACATATTTCAGTATCTATATCTATAGGTATAAATATATACAGACATTATAGGATTTATCCCTACTTGATGTTATTACCTCTGTACATCCATCTTTGCTCTTTTTTTAAAAAATTTCCCAAGTTGACTATACATTGGTTATACTATGCAGTTAGATTACAGTTATTTATCGATTGCATTAAAAATAAAAATGAAGCTAATGCCAGTAACTATTAGGATGAGTATAAAGCTTGTCTACATCTGGTGATGTCTCCTTAGTTATCTCCAAGTAAGGTAAAAAAGCTGCTGTCACATTTCAGTGGTTTGAAGATTGGCAGTGGGAAAATGGAATTATCTCACTCCAGACATAGGTGCACGCTGTCTAGTACTTGATACCATCTTTTCACAGGCCCAGCTGTATTAACACACAAATGGATATGCAAGATGTAGGAACTGTTTCTCAGGGGATAATTCAGAGTAAAATGCAAAAGCACAGATTTGAAAGCATAGATTTCATGGGCACAAAGGAGTTGGAAGTTCAGAGGGCATATGGGTCTTTGTTATAAGGCCAAGTGAAAGAGCATCGGTTTGGTTCACATAAAGATAACTCCCATTGTTTCTGGAAACCTTCTACCATAGAGGGGAATAAAGTTGCCCCTGAGAAACAGTAAGCTGATACCAAGATATCAGGTTGTATAAAGTTACACAAGTTACTTGGCACCAATTTTAAGCTAAGTGATTCACAAGAGTTAATGCCATGCAAATAATTAACAAACAGAAGGGTAGGACTGTGGTACAGTAGAAATCACACAAGAGCAGTGTTTAGCCTGCTCTTGTGTAACCTTCAGCAAATCCTTATTTTCTGTGATCCTGGATTTCTGTAGCTGAAACATGTAGATAACAATGCTAGCAGGAAATATGGTGTCTTTATAAAGATGAGATGATGCTTGTGAAAATGCTTTGAGAACCCATAAAGTGCTGGGAAAATAAACTATGTTGTTGCTGTTATGACTACAACTGCTGTTGGCATCATCATTTTCTGAATTAATAGAGAAATACTTGGTCCAGAAGATTTCAGACTGTTTTAAGAGTTTTCCTCTAATAGGCCTCTGAGTTTCTCTGAATGCAAACCATACAAAAGTGTACATCTTTGAAAACAATAAATTTTCATTCTATGTTATAGTCTTAGTTCTTCAATCAGGCTTTAAAAACATCATGGTATTTGATCAAGAGGACAGACTAATATTTATTTATCTCCATGCCTTGCTCCTTAAAATGATGGTAGGGAAATTAAATGAGCACAAATCCACACTAAGGAAATGGTATGACTACAACTGCTGTTGGCATCATCATTTTCTGAATTAATAGAGAAATACTTGGTCCAGAAGATTTCAGACTGTTTTAAGAGTTTTCCTCTAATGGGCCTCTGAGTTTCTCTGAATGCAAACCATACAAAAGTGTACATCTTTGAAAACAATAAATTTTCATTCTATGTTATAGTCTTAGTTCTTCAATCAGGCTTTAAAAACATCATGGTATTTGATCAAGAGGACAGACTAATATTTATTTATCTCCATGCCTTGCTCCTTAAAATGATGGTAGGGAAATTAAATGAGCACAAATCCACACTAAGGAAATGGAGGCTATCAGCAGCTTAGAGATGACAACAAACTTTTGCATGATATAAAGCAGGTGATGTAGTGGGGACTAAAGAAGGGTGCTTCAGGAAATGTAGCATGAAATAGACCAGGCAGTAGTGACTAGGAAAATGAGAACACACTGGGCCAAAGCAGGAGCCTCTTTGCTCTGTGGATGCTTGGAATGACTCAGGACTGGGCAACATCACAATATAATGATCACTTCTTGACCTTTTGGCTAAGATCAAGCGTAGTAAGGGGGCTTCCCTGCTGGCATACTGGTAAAGAATCCACCAGCTAATGCACGAGACACAAGAGATACAGGATTGATCCCTGGGTCAAGAAGAACCCCCCTGGAGAAGGAAATGGCTACCTACTCCAGTATTCTTGCCTGAAAAATTCCATGGATAGAGGAGCCTGCTGGGCTACAATCCATGGGGTCACAAAGAGTCAGACAGTACTGAGAGACTGAGCAGACAAATACTTGCAACAGCAAGATTAACAGAAAGGTTGTGTGTGGAAGCGTCAGTTCCTACCTTCACTCCAACGACAGAACACCCTGCAGCTAGGCCTTAACTGATCGGGCCAAAAGATGAAAGCTGAAACCATATCCAGTTAATCAAACAAAAAGCACATTTTTTTGGTCAAAGGAATGAATTGAACTCTCTAAGAAGGGAAAGGGCATCTGACACGGGTGTTGGCGCCCTACAGCAGAACTGCAGAACTGCAGGAATTCTGGCCTTTGGGAGACTCTGGCATAATGGGTGGCCCCACCCATTCACCATAAAGCAAGCCTGCCATAGTCCCCCATTTGCTTTTTCACCCCCTTATTCTTCAACAAACAGACCACCAAGGATTTCTGACATTGAAGGACAGACTGAATCATGAAAGAGACATACACAAAGAAAACAATATGGCCCTAGGGAAACATTTTAGGAGCAGAAGGTGATATACAACAAACAAACAAACAAACAACAACAACAACAAAAAGAAACACAGAGATTCTAGATTCTATTTTATCCATAAAATAAGAATGGATACTATGACAATGGGACAATGGAGAACAAGAAAAAGATCTTGGAAATTAAAACTGTTATTTCCAAAATAAAAATTTAATATAAAGGCTAGATTCTGAAGGTATCATCTATCAAGTAAAACAAAAAGCCAAGGAAAAGATGTGGGGGCAATGTAAGCAACAGAGAGAATATACCAAAAGTCTCAGAGACAGAGAACAAGGATGATGAGAAAAGCAAAGATGAAGAAAATTGTCAAACAATAATGCAAGTCTACATCACAGAACTGAAATTTGTAATGTCTCAGGTTTAAAGACAGCCTTACAATAAATGGCAGTAATAGTAAAAATTGTTGTTGTCACTGTTCAGTTGATAAGTCATGTCTGATTCTTTGTGACCCCATGGAATGCAGCATCCCAGGCTTCCCTGTATAGTAAAAATAGCCAAAGATTGAGAACCAATTCTTAGCCAGGCACCACTCTCTATAGTTGTACACATAGTGACTTATTTCATCCTCTCAATAAATCGAAGCAGTAGCTATTATTTTCATCCTCATTTTACAGCTGAGAAAAACAGAATCACTAACTGGTTAAGACATTTACCCAAGTTAGTAAGTGAAACAACCAGGATTTAAATTTAGGCATGCATAATCTACATTCTTAACTATTATACTATACAACCAGTCAATTCTAAAAGAAATCAACACTGAATAGTCATTGGAAGGACTGATGCTGAAACTGAAACTCCAACACTTTGGCTACCTGATACGAAGAGCCGACTCATTAGAAAAGACCCAGATTGACTGGTTGGATCTCCTTGCAGTCCAAGGGGCTCTGAAGAGTCTTCTCCAACACCACAGTTCAAAAGCATCAATTCTTCGGTGCTCATGTATGACCTAAATCAAATCCCTAATGATTATACTGTGGAAGTGAGAAATAGATTTAAGGGACTAGATCTGATACACAGAGTGCCTGATGAACTATGGACAGAGATTCATAACATTGTACAGGAGACAGGGAGAAAGACCATCCCCAAGAAAAAGAAATGCAAAAAAGCAAAATGGCTGTCTGAGGAGGCCTTACAAATAGCTGTGAAAAGAAGAGAAATGAAAAACAAAGGAGAAAAGGAAAGATTTACCCATTTGAATGCATAGTTCCAAGGAATAGCAAGGAGAGATAGGAAAGCCTTCCTCAGTGATCAGTGCAAATAAATAGAGGAAAACAATAGAATGGGAAAGACTAGAGATCTCTTCAAGAAAACTACAGATACCAAGGGAACATTTCATACAAAAATGGGCTCAATAAAGGACAGAAATAGTATGGACCTAAAAAAAGAAGCAGAAGATATTAAGAAGAGGTGGCAAGAATACACAGAAGAACTGTACAAAAAAAGATCTTCATGACCCAGATAATCACAATGGTGTGATCACTCACCTAGAGCCAGACATCCTGGAATGTGAAGTCAAGTGGGCCTTAGGAAGCATCACCATGAACAAAGGTAGTGGCGGTGATGGAATTCCTGTTGAACTATTTCAGATCCTAAAAGGTGATGCTGTGAAAGTGCTGCACTCAATATGCCAGCAAATTTGGGAAACTCAGCAATGGCCACAGGACTGGAAAATGTCAGTTTTCATTAGCATCACCATGAACAAAGGTAGTGGCGGTGATGGAATTCCTGTTGAACTATTTCAGATCCTAAAAGGTGATGCTGTGAAAGTGCTGCACTCAATATGCCAGCAAATTTGGGAAACTCAGCAATGGCCACAGGACTGGAAAATGTCAGTTTTCATTCCAACCCCTAAGAAAGGCAATGCCAAGGAATGCTCAAACTATCGCACAATTGTACTCATCTCATATGCTAGTAAAGTAATGCTCAAAATTCTCCAAGCCAGGCTTCAACAATACATGAACTGTGAATTTCCAGATGTTCAATCGGGATTTAGAAAAGTCAGAGAGATCAAATTGCCAACATCCACTAGATCATTGAAAAAGCAAGGGAGTTCCAGAAAAAACACCTACTTTTGCTTTATTGACTATGTCAAAGCCTTTGACTGCGTGGGTCACAATAAACTGTGGAAAATTCTGAAAGAGATGGGAATACCAGACCACCTGACCTGCCTCTTGAGAAATCTGTATGCAGGTCAGGAAGCAACAGTTAGAACTGGACATGGAACAACAGACTGGTTCCAAATAGGAAAAGGAGTATGTCAAGGCTGTATATTGTCACCCTGCTTATTTAACTTATATGCAGAGTACATCATGAGAAACACTGGGCTAGAAGCACAAGCTNNTGACCTGCCTCTTGAGAAATCTGTATGCAGGTCAGGAAGCAACAGTTAGAACTGGACATGGAACAACAGACTGGTTCCAAATAGGAAAAGGAGTATGTCAAGGCTGTATATTGTCACCCTGCTTATTTAACTTATATGCAGAGTACATCATGAGAAACACTGGGCTAGAAGAAGCACAGGCTGAAATCAAGATTGCCTGGAGAAATATCGATAACCTCAGATATGTAGATGACACCACCCTTATGGCAGAAAGCAAAGAAGAACTAAAGAGCCTCTTGATGAAAGTGAAAGAGGAGACTGAAAAAGTTGGCTTAAAGCTCAACATTCAGAAAACTAAGATCATGGCATCTGGTCCCATCACTTCATGGCAAATAGATAGGGAAACAGTGGAAACAGTGTCAGAGTTTATTTTTCTGGGCTCCAAAATCACTGCAGATGGTGGTTGCAGCCATGAAATTAAAAGATGCTTACTCCTTGGAAGGAAAGTTATGACTAACCTAAACAGCATGTTAAAAAGCAGAATCATTACTTTGTGAACAAAGGTCTGTTTAGTTAAGGCTATGGTTTTTCCTGTAGTCATGTATGGATGTGAGAGTTGGACTATACAGAAAGCTGAGCACTGAAGAATTGATGCTTTTGAACTGTGGTGTTGGAGAAGACCCTTGAGAGTCCCTTGGACTGCCAAGGAGATCCAACCAGTCCAGTCTAAAGGAGATCAATCCTCAATGTTCATTGGAAGGACTGTTGTTGAAACTGAAACTCCAATACTTTGGCCACCTGATTCTAAGAGCTGACTCATTTGAAATGACCCTGATGCTGGGAAAGATTGAAGGCAGGAGGAGAAGGGAATGACAGAGGATGAGATGGTTGGATGGCATCACCAACTCAATGGACATGAGTTTGAGTAAACTCCGGGAGTTAGTGATGGACAGGGAGGCCAGGCATGCTACAGTCCATGGGGTTGCAAAGAGTCGGACACAACTGAGTGTCTGAGCAACAACAATAAATACAATCTGAAATACCCTCAGACAAATGATTTGGAAATTTAAGAAGACTAAAGATGAGGAATACATCCTAAGATCTTCTGGTAAAAAAAAAAATGAAGATTACCAAAATGAATGAATATCAGACTGGTATTAAATCACTCTCAGCATCCTATAATGCTAGAAGACCATGGAGCAGTGATTTCCAAGACATGAGAGACAAATCATTTCAACCTAGAATTCCATACTCAGCCAAACTATCAATAAACTCTGAGGACAAAATAAAGATATTTTTGGATTTGCAAGGGTTTTAGAAAATTTAGTTCAATACTCTCTTTCTTTAAAAGTTATTGATTTCTCTAGTAAAGGAGAAGTAATATTAGAAAAAAAAATACATGGGATTCAGGAAAGTGAGACTACATCTAGAACAGTATTAAAGGACAGTCATGATCCCATTATGAAGAAGACATTCCCTAAAAAATTAAAAATAGAGCTACCAAATGGTCCTGCAGTCTGACTCCTGGGCATGTATCCGGAGAAACCATAATTCAAAAAGATACATGCATCCAAGTGTTCATAGCTGCACTATTTATAATAACCAAGACATGGAAACAACCTAAATGCCCATCGACAGTGGAATGGATAAGGAAGATGTGGAATACTACTCAGCCATGAAAAGAATGAGACAACACTGTCTGCAGCAATACAGATGGACCTAAAGATTGCCACCTAAGTAAGCTAGACAGAGGAAGACACATACCGTATGGTATCACTCACATGTGGAATCTAAAAATATGATACAAATGAATTTATATACCAAACAGAAACAGACCCACATACACAGAAAATAAGCTTATGGTTACCAAAGGGGGAAAGGGGGTAAGGGATAAATTAGGAGCTTGGGATTAACACAATGCACTGCTACATGTAAAATAGATAACCAACGAGGACCTACTATATAGCACAGAGAACTGTAGTCAATATTTTGTGATAAACTATAAAGGAAAAGAATCTGAAAAAGACACACACACACACATCTGAATCACTTTGCTGTATATCGAAACTAACACAATACTGTAAATCAACTCTACTTCAATTGAAAAAAAAGGTAAGTCATGATCATGAAGGTGACCCAGAGAGACTGGAACAGGAAAGGAGGAAAAAAGAGGTCCTCAGAAGAA
>SJXQ01002907.1:4429-29300 GCA_006408695.1 Aepyceros melampus
CCAGTGTCATCCACTTCATTAGAGCTGATTGAAATATATTCTTTTTAATGGCTGAGTAATACTCCATTGTGTATATGTACCACAGCATTCTTATCCATTCATCTGCTGATGGACATCTACTGCTATTCTTTTACCTTCAGAAATTGGTTTTGTCAAAATTGAGACACTAAGGCTGAACTTGAGCATCAGGTCAAAGTTCTAGCTGACTTTCAAGCAAAGACAGCATCAACCGAATCTGTAAGGACTGTGGCACATGCATATAAAACCCATTCTGCTTCTTCAAACGTGACCCTTATTGCCAGACTTTTATCATCCTGATGTTCTTGTTACATGGCAACAGTCTACTTATGAATCAGAAAAATTTAGGTGGGAAACAAGACGGCTTCTGGGATCTTCCTGGCTCCATACCAGACTCAATATTTCAGGGTTTCTCCCCCCCGCCATATCTTCACCCATCACAGTACAATTAAAAAATTAGTATTGTTTTTCTATTTTGTTGTTCAGAACTCCTCCCTCTGACCCTTGAACAACTCCATCTGGATTCACTGAACTATCATTTAGTATGGTTTTCAGTATGTTATTGTTATTGTGTTTTCAAAATTATTTTAAACCTTCTCCTCTCACAATGCTGACACACTCACAGTGGAAAGAAACTGTTAGAAAATATGTTTCCCATGTGGGGTATACCTTCCACAATCCCTGGTGGTTAAGGCACACACTTCACTGGGCAAATTATATTAACCTTAACAGAACCTTGCAGACTTCTTGGGATTTTCACTGTTCTTACTTTACTCAGTTACTGAGAAAGGTTAAGAGAAGTAATAGAAAAACCTGTTTCAAGCAGAACAAAAATTAATACATGAAACTGAGTCAACTGATGAAGAAATTTTTATGACTTTATGTTTAAAATATTACTGGCTCTTTAATGATTTTTTCCATATTTAAATAACTTTTCCTCTTAACCTCTCAAATTTTGTAAGATATTAAAAGGTTTTTGCTGAACCATGAAAGATGCTGGGATTCTTAGCCTCCAGAGGAGAATTCCATCTGGAGCCAGAGGCAAGACTTGATTGCTTAGAGCTTTTGTGTAATAGATTTTTATTAAAGTATAAAGGGGATAGAGAAAGCTTCTGACATAGACATCAGAAAGGGGCAGAGTGTCCCCTTGCTAGTGTTAGCATCTGGCTCTTTAATGATTTTTTCTATATTTAAATAACTTTTCCTCTTAACCTCTCAAATTTTGTAAGATATTAAAAGGTTTTTGCTGAACCATGAAAGATGCTGGGATTCTTAGCCTCCAGAGGAGAATTCCATCTGGAGCCAGAGGCAAGACTTGATTGCTTAGAGCTTTTGTGTAATAGATTTTTATTAAAGTATAAAGGGGATAGAGAAAGCTTCTGACATAGACATCAGAAAGGGGCAGAGTGTCCCCTTGCTAGTGTTAGCAATGGAGTTATATATCTTTTAATTAGTTATTACAATGAATCAAAAAACTGTTTGGATGTTGTAAAGATCTTACTAGATCCACTCCCATAATTTACATTTTAAGATAACAGAATTAGCCAGAAGATTTTCAGGAAGGAGAAACTGTCCTCAGGCAGGACACATTGCTGTTGTATAATCCCTGCTCAGTTCAGTTCAGTCACTCAGCCGTGTCCGACTCTTTGTGATCCCATGAATCGCAGCATGTCAGGCCTTCCTGTTCATCAACATCACCCAGAGTTCACTCAGACTCATGTCCATCAAGTCCATGATGCCATCCAGCCATCTCATTCTCGGTTGTCCCCTTCTTCACCTGTGCCCAATCCCTCCCAGCATCAGGGTCTTCTCCAATGAGTCAAATCTTCACATGAGGTGGCCAAAGTAGTGGAGTTTCAGCTTTAGCATCATTCCTTCCAAAGAAATCGCAGGGTTGATCTCCTTCAGAATGGACTGGTTGGATCTCCTCGTATCTGACTCTCTGCGACCCTATAGACGGCAGCCCAACAAGCTCCCCCGTCCCTGGGATTCTCCAGGCAAGAACAATGGAGTGGGTTGCCATTTCCTTCTCCAATGCATGAAAGTGAAAAGTGAAAGTGAAGTTGCTCAGTCATGCCCCACTTCGTGACCCCATGGACTGCAGCCTACCAGCCTGCTCCATCCATAGGATTTTTTAGGCAAGAGTACTGGAGTGGGTTGCCATTGCCTTCTCCGTGTATAATCCCTAGTACAGAGTTTAAACTGAATTGTGTAATTGACTAAGACTAAGGACTGCAGGAGATCCAACCAGTTCATTCTAAAGGAGATCAGTCCTGGGTGTTCTTTGAAAGGAGTGCTAAAGCTGAAAGTCCAGTACTTTGGCCACCTCATGCAAAGAGTTGACTCATTGGAAAATACTCTGATGCTGGGAGGGATTGGGAGCAGGAGGAGACGGGGACGACAGAGGATGAGATGTCTGGATGGCATCACTGACTTGATGGATGTGAGTTTGAGTGAACTCCAGGAGTTGGTGATGGACAGGGAGGCTTGGCATGCTGCAATTCATGGGGTCGCAAAGAGTCAGACACGACTGAATGACTGAACTGAACTGAACTAAGGAATGTAGACAAAAAAAGTTTGTCCTTTCCTCCTCCTTGAGAATTCCAGACCCCTATCTTCACTTTGAGAGGCCCCAACCCCTTTCTTCTTGGGAATTCCAGACTCCTCTCTCCTGGGGGACACCTGAACTTCTTATCAATCTGCCTAGGAATTGACTCTCTCAATATGCCATTGTGAATGAAGTTAAAACATTTAATTTTTCTCCCTACCTGGTCCCTCTAAAATCTAGAAACCCTTAGGTAGCATTTTTATTTTTATCCATCTTGTAACAAAACACATTTGGAAACATGAGATACATTACCAAGGCATTGACTGGGGGGGGGGGGGTGGATTTTGAAATGGCATTGAAGAGAAAGTCTGAAACTTTGTTGCAATAAATCAATTTTAGAAATAAGCTTATATAGTCAATCACTTGGAGAAGGCAATGGCAACCCACTTCAATACTCTTGCCTGGAAAATCCCATGGAAGGAGGAGCCTGGTGGGCTGCAGTCCATAGGGTCGCTGAGTTGGGCACGACTGAGCGACTTCACTTTCACTTTTCACTTTCATGCATTGGAGAAGGAAATGGCAACCCACTCCAATGTTCTTGCCTGGAGAATCCCAAGAACTGGGGAGCTTGTTGGGCTGCCATCTATGGGGTAGCACAGAGTCACACACGACTGAAGCGACCTAGCAGCAGCAGACAATCACTGTTATTGTTGCATTTTTATAAGGAATAAGGTCAAGTTTAATACAAAAGAAATCAATTTTACTGTGATTTTTCTTTGTTAAAAACGGTGGGTAATTGTAGAGAAAAATAAATATTTGATTTTTTTTTCAATATTAGATTCTGGTCTTGTAAATTTCATTTTAGGTATATTTATACCTATAAGGGCTTCCCAGGTGGTAATAATGGTAAATAACCTCCCTGCCATGCAGGAGACATAAGAGACATGGGTTCAATCCCTGGGTTGGGAAGATCCCCTGGAGGAGGGCATGGCAACCCACTCTAGTATTCTTGCCTGGAGAATCCCATGGCAAAGGATCTTGGAAGGCTACAATTCCACAAGATCACAAAGAGTTGGAAAAGTTGGACACAACTGAAGTGACTTAGCATGCACATATACCTATAAACTGGTTTGGGTCCTGAATTCTAATTTCCACAAATATTTAGCTACAACTAACCAAACTAACATTTTCCATTTTCTCCTTCCCTTCTTATTTGAATTGTTAAGAACAAATGCAATACTTGAGCTCAATTGAAAGGGATCTTGTAAAGTGTTCTTAAACACTGACACTGACAAAAGGTGGAAGGTATTGAGCCTGGAGGACACATGTCACAGTCAAGGAAGAATCTACCTAACAAGTGCTCATTCTGAACAAATGTTGGAGATTCTTAATCAAATTGTTGAGGAAATAAATAGCTAACATTGAGGTAGACTGCTTCCATTCAAAACATAAGATCAAGATTTTACACTTTAACCAAATGCAAAACATTTTCTTCTTATTTTTTCTTTCTTTTACTCTGGCATTAGCCTAGAAAGGTATTTCCCAAATCACTGCTAAGGTGAGGGGAAGGGGATGGGAGTAACATCAACAACTTAGGATGACTCTTTACTTCAATCTAGAAGATTCTATTCCCACATACTCTAAATTCAGGGATGACTCCTGGCCTGAATCAGTAAATATGCCCTGAAAGGATTTGCCCTTGTCTGTGGAATATATCTTCCTCTTTGGGCCCACAAATGGCTAGATGTCTTGTGCATAATGAGGCAATGCCTCTTAGATTACCTAACTGTGCTCTAACTGTTCCAGAAAGGACCTACTCAGAGGCTTCTCATGATTCAGGGCTTATTTCCCTTGTCAAGGCCCTACTTCCTTGATTAAGATTAAATATAAATAAGGCTATTATCAGAAGTCTCTCCTTAACATTTAATATATTACATATTTCCCTGCTAACATTTTAGTTGCCCAGAAAATTCTTTGTACTCTGACAATGGCTGTTCATGATAATAGGATAGATTTTGACTGTCTTTTAGTTAGTCAAGGTGTATATGTTAACTCAATACCATCTGTACCTGATTGACTCTTTTGGGAAAGTTGAAACTCCTGTATATAAGATTATTCAACAGGAGTTAAGTTTTGCTCCCACAATGAGGTCTCCCTTGAATGATTTTTGTCTTGAGCACTATATATTCCAAAGTATGTACATTCAAAAATTATGGATTTATAATTATAAATATTATAATTATATTATTATTATTATTCTATTAATTATAATTATATAATTATAATATTAACATTATAATTTCACATATTATAATTATTGCCTTGAGAACCCCATGAACAGTATGAAAAGGCAAAATGATAGGATACCAAAAGAGGAACTTCTCAGGTCAATAGGTACCCAATATGCCACTGGAGATCAGTGGCGAAATAACTCCAGACAGAATGAAGGGATGGAGCCAAAGCAAAAACAATACCCAGTTGTGGATGTGACTGGTGATAGAAGCAAAATCCAATGCTGTAAAGAACAATATTGCATAGGAACCTGGAATGTCAGGTCCATGAATCAAGGAAAATTGGAAGTGGTCAAACAAGAGATGGCAAAGGTGAACGTCAACATTCTAGGAATCAGTGAACTAAAATGGACTGGAATGGGTGAATTTAACTCAGATGACCATTGTATCTACTACTGCAGGCAGGAATCCCTCAGAAGAAATGGAGGAGCCATCATGGTCAAGAAAAGAGACCAAAATGCAGTACTTGGATGCAATCTCAAAAATGACAGAATGATCTCTGTTCATCTCCATGGCAAACCATTCAATATCACAGTTATCCGAATCTATACCCCAACCAGTAATGCTGAAGAAACTGAAGTTGAACAGTTTTATGAAGATCCACAAGATCTTTTACAACTAACACCCCAAAAAGATGTCCTTTCTATTATAGGGGACTAGAATGAAAAAGTAGGAAGTCAAGAAACACCTGGAGTAACAGGCAAATGTGGCCTTGGAATGCAGAATGAAGCAGGGCAAAGACTAATAGAGTTTTGCCAAGAAAATGCACTGGTCATAGCAAAACCCTCTTCGAACAACACAAGAGAAGACTGTACACATGGACATCACCAGGTGGTCAACACTGAAATCAGATGGATTACATTCTTTGCAGCCAAGGATAGAGAAGCTCTATAGGGTCAACAAAAACAAGACGAGGAGCTGACTGTGGCACAGATCATGAACTCCTTATTGACAAATTCAGACTTAAATTGAAGAAAGTAGGGAAAACCGCTAGACCATTCAGCTATGACCTAAATCAAATCCCTTATGATTATACAGTGGAAGTGAGAAATAGATTTAAGGGCCTAGATCTGATAGATAGAGTGCCTGATGAACTATGGACTGAGGTTCATGACATTGTACAGGAGACAGGGATCAATCCATCCCCATGGAAAAGAAATGCAAAAAAGCAAAATGGCTGTCTGCGGAGGCCTTACAAATAGCTGTGAAAAGAAGAGAGATGAAAAGCAAAGGAGAAAAGGAAAGATATAAGCATCTGAATGCAGAGTTCCAAAGAATAGCAAGAAGAGATAAGAAAGCCTTCTTAAGCAATGAATGCAAAGAAATAGAGGAAAACAAAAAATGGGAATGACTTGAGATCTCTTCAAGAAAATTAGAGATACAAAGGGAACATGTCATGCAGAGATGGGCTTGACAAAGGATAGAAATGGTCTGGACCTAATAGAAGTAGAAGATATTAAGAAGAGGTGGCAAGAATACACGGAAGAACTGTACAAAAAAGATTTTCACGACCCAGATAATCACGATGGTGTAATCACTCATCTAGAGCCAGATATCTTGAAATGTGAAGTCAAGTGGGCCTTAGAAAGCATCACTATGAACAAAGCTAGTGGAAGTGATGGAATTACAGTAGAACTATTTCAAATTCTGAATGATGATGCTGTGAAAGTGCTGCACCCAATATGCCAGCAAATTTGGAAAAATCAGCAGTGGCCACAGGACTGGAAAAGGTCAGTTTTCATTCCAATCCCAAAGAAAGGCAATGCCAAAGAATGCTCAAACTACCACACAATTGCACTCATCTCATATGCTAGTAAAGTAATGCTCAAATTTCTCCAAGCCAGGCTTCAGCAATACGTGAACTGTGAACTCCCTGATGTTCTTCTTTTTTTTTTTTCAATTAATTTTTATTTTTTTAGTTTGTTTTGCTTTACAATACTGTATTCGTTTTGCTACACATCGACATGAATCAGCCACGAGTGTACATGAACTCCCAGTCCCGACCACCACCTCCCCCCTCCCGCCCCACACCCTCTCTCTGGATTATCCCCGTGCATCAGTCCCAAGCATCCTGCATCCTGCATCAAACCTGGCCTGGGCGATTCTTTCACTTATGATATCACACATGTTACACTGCCACTCTGCCAACCCATCCCACCCTCTCCCTCTCCTACAGAGTCCAAAAGGCCGTTCTATACATCTGTGTCTCTTTTGCTGTCTTGCACACAGGTTTATCATTACCATCATTCTAAATTCCATATATATGTGTAAGTATACTGTATTGGTGTTTTTCTTTCTGGCCTCCCTGATGTTCAAGCAGGTTTTAGAAAAGGCCGAGGATCCAGAGATCAAATTGCCAACATCCGCTGAATCATGGAAAAAGCAAAAGAATCCCATAAAAACATTTATTCCTGCTTTATTGACTATGCCAAAGTTTTTGACTATGTGGATCACAATAAACTGAGGAAAATTCTGAAAGAGATGGGAATACCAGACCACCTAACCTGCCTCTTAAGAAATCTGTATGCAAGTCAGGAAGCAACAGTTAGAACTGGACAGGGAACAAGAGACTGGTTCCAAATAGGAAAAGGAGTGCATCAAGGCTGTACATTTTCACCCTGCTTATTTCACTTCTATGCAGAGTACATCATGAGAAACGCTGGACTGGAAGAAACACAAGCTGGAATCAAGATTGCCAGGAGAAATATGAATAACCTCAATATGCAGATGACACCACCCTTATGGCAGAAGGTGAAGAGGAACTAAAAAGCCTCTTGATGAAAGTGAAAGAGGAGAGTGAAAAAGTTGGTTTAAAGCTCAACATTCAGAAAACGAAGATCATGGCATCTGGTCCCATCACTCCATGGGAAATAGATGGGGAAACAGTGGAAACAGTGTTAGAATTTATTTTTTGGGGCCTCCAAAATCACTGCAGATGGTGACTGCAACCATGAAATTAAAAGACACTTACTCCCTGAAAGAAAAGTTATGACCAACCTAGATAGTATATTCAAAAGCAGAGACATTACTCTGCCAACTAAGGTCCGTCTAGTCAAGACTATGGTTTTTCCTGTGGTCATGTATGGATGTGAGAGTTGGACTGTGAAGAAGGCTGAGTGCCGGAGAATGATGTTTTTGAACTGTGGTGTTGGAGAAGACTCTTGAGAGTCCCTTGGACTGCACGGAGATCCAACCAGTCCATTCTGAAGGAGATCAACCCTGGAATTTCTTTGGAAGGAATGATGCTAAAGCTGAAACTCCACTACTTTGGCCACCTCACGAGAAGAGTTGACTCTTTGGAAAAGACTCTGATGCTGGGAGCGATTGAGGGCAGGAGGAGAAGGGGACGACCGAGGGTGAGATGGCTGGATGGCATCACAGACTCAGTGGATGTGAGTGTGAGTGAACTCCAGGAGATGGTGATGGACAGGGAGGCCTGGTGTGCTGCGATTTATGGAGTTGCCAAGTCAGACACAACTGAGAGACTGAACTGATAATTATAATAATCCCCCCAATCTGTTGTATTGTCTCAAAATCTTTAAATGCATGTTCACAAGTGATAGCTACTGACCAAATTATATCCTTAACACTGGAATGTCAGACAAGGAACAAAAGGAAACAAACATTATGAACCTGGAACATAATCTGTGAATGTCATAGGGATTACGCAAAAATACCATGCCCTGTGGACATCATATCAAAGATGAACAAAGCTGCAAATCATAGCTGAGGTTGATGCTGATATGTCACATTTTGATCATTTTTCTGAGTTGTGTTGTGAGTCTGATCAAAAGGGCAGGGTGTGTGTGGATTATTTGCAGCCAAAGATGGAACTCTATATAGTCAGCTAAAACAAGACCTGGAGTTGACCATGGCTCAGATCATTGGCTTCTTATTGCAAAATCCAGGCTTAAATTAAGAAAGTAGGAAAAACCACTTGGCCATTCAGGTATGAACTAAATCAAAACACTTAGGATAGTACAGTCGAGGTGACCAATAGATTCAAGGGATTAGATCTGGTAGAGAGAGTGCCTGAAGAACTATGGACAGAGGTTCATAACACTGTGCAGGAGTCAGTAACCACCAGTGAAGCCCTGTCAGTAACCAAAACCATCCAGAGAGAGAGAGAAAAAGAGAGAGAGAGAGAAAAAAGAAATGCAAGAAAACAAATTTTTTGTCTGAAGGGGCCTTACACATAGCTGAGCAAAGATGTGAAGCAAAAAGCAAGGGGAAAAAAATGGGGGGGGGGAGGGAAGATATACCCAATTGAATACAACTTCAGAGAATAATAAGTAGAGATAAGAAGACCTTCTTAAATGACCAGTGCAAAGGAGTAGAGGAATAATATAGAATGGGAAACACTAGAGATCACTTCAAGAAAATGAGGTATCAAGGGAAAATTTCATGCACGGAAGGGCATGATAAAGGACAGAAACCATAAGAACTTAACAGAAACAGAAGATATTCAAAAGATGTGGTAAGAATATATAGAAGAACTATACAAAAAGTAATTTAATGACCCAGATAATCATGATGATGCAGTCACTCACCTAGAGCCTGACATCCTGGAGTGTGAAGTCTAGTGGACCTTAGGAAGAATTGCTACAAACAAGGCTAGTGGAGGTGATGGAGTTCCAGCTGAGCTATTTAAAATCTTAAAAGTGATTACAGGTTTTTCTATTAGATTGTAGTTTTGATGACAGAATTCTATTATTTTTCTGTTCACCAATCATGATGCAATGGTGTTAAGTGAATAATCATAATTATTAAGTTACATAATCAAGATAGAAAGATATTTATCAGTTTTCACAATCAATAGCCAGACAAAATATAGAAGATAATTACAATTGCAAGCCATAATTGGAACATAATTAACTTAAAATTAGAAAATAATTACATGCAATTTGGAAAGTCATTGAGAGTGACAGAAGTGGGAGTGTATACATGAACATGTTTTTATCTGTTTAGCCAGATAAAACATGTTTAGCCAGTCTATGTCTTTTGGTTGGTGCATTTAATTCATTTATATAATGTAATCATCAATATATGTGATCATATTGCTGTTTTCTTAACTGTTTGGAGTTTACTTCTGTAGGTTTTTCCCTTCTCTTTTGTTTCCTACTTAGAGAAGTTCCTTCAGCATTTGTTGTAAAGCTGGTTTGGTGGTGCTGATTCTGTTAACTTCTGCTTATCTGCAAAGCTTTTGATTTCTCCATGAAATCTAAATGAAAATCTTGTTAGGTAGAGTATTCTTTGTGGTAGATTCTTCCCTTTCATCATGTTAAGTATATCATGCCAATCCCTTCTGGCTTGTAGAGTTTCTGTTGCAAAATCAACTGATAGCCTGATGGGAGTTCCCTTCTATGTTTGTTGCTTTTCCCTTTTTTCTTTTAATGTTTTATATTTGTCTAATTTTTTGTCAATTTGCTTACATGTGTCTTGGTGTGGCCCTTCTTGGATTTATCTTGCCTGTAGTTCTCTGTGCTTCCTGGACTTGGTTGGCAATTTCCTTTCCCATGTTAGGGAAGTTTTCAGCTATTATCTCTTCAAATATTTTCTCAGGTGCTTTATCTCTTCTCCTTCTGGGACCTTAATAATTCAAATGTTGCTGTGTTTAATGTTGTCTCGGGGTCCCTTATGTTGTCTTTGTTTCTTTTCATTCTTTCTCTATATTCTGTTATGTGGCAATAATTTCCAACATTATGTCCTCAGGGTCATTTATCTGCTCTTTTGCCTCAATTATTCTGCTACTGATTCCTTCCAGTATATTATTCACCCCATTTGTTCTTTAGTTCTTGTAGGTCTTTTGTAAACATTTCTTTCACCTCCTCAATCTTTGCCCCCATTCTTTTTCTGACATCCTGGATTGGCCTCACCATCATTATTCTGAATTCTTTAATTGGAAGGTTTCCTCTCTCCACTGCATTTAGTTGTTATTCTAAGATTGTATCTTGTCTCTTCATCTAGTGCATAAATTTCTACTTTATCCTCATGATTAAGTTTCTGTAATATGGCTTTTCTTTGAGCTGAGGTGGGACTATGTTTCTTCCTGCTCCTTCTGTTTTCCCTCTAATGGAGGTAAGGGGCTTGTGTAAGCTTCTTGATGGAAGTGACTGGCAGTGGAAAAAACATGGTCTTGCTCTGGTGGGCAGAGCCTTGATCAGTAAAGCTTTAACCCAACTTTCTGTTTATGGTGGGGTTACATTTCTTCCCTTGTAGCTTTTTGGCCTGAGGCAGCCCA
Organism: Aepyceros melampus; assembly: GCA_006408695.1. Taxonomy (NCBI): domain Eukaryota; kingdom Metazoa; phylum Chordata; class Mammalia; order Artiodactyla; family Bovidae; genus Aepyceros; species Aepyceros melampus. Next base: position 15,528 of record SJXQ01002907.1, read on the forward strand.
GCCCTGAGATCTACAGTCTCTTGTGCTCAGTCACTCACTCATGTCCACCTCTTCATCTATAGCCTGCCAGGTTCCTCTGTCCTGGCGTTTTCCAGGAAAGAATACTGGAGTGGGTTTCCATTTCCTTCTCCACAGGTTCTATAGTAAGGTTAAATGTGACCTCCAAGAGGGCTTATGACAAGTGGGACCTTCCTGGGCTGCTACTGCCAGTGCACCCATCCCTGTGGTGTGTCCCTGCTGACACACACCTCTACAGGAGGCCCTCCAACAGTAGCAGGTAGTTTTGATTCACTGTCCTGTGGGGTCATTGCTCCTTTCCTCTGGGTTTTGGTGAGACTTTCTTTGTGTCCTCCAAGATTGGAGTCTCTGTTTTCCCCAGTCTTATGGAAATCCTAGAGCAGGCTTCCTTTGTGGCTCAGATGGTAAAGCATCTGCCTACAATGCGGCAGACCCAGGTTTGCTCCCTTGGTCGAGAAGTTCCCCTGGAGAAGGAAATGGCAACCCACTTCAGTATTCTTGCCTGGAAAATCCCATGGACAGAGGAGCCCGGTAGGCTAAAGTCCATGGGGTTGCAAAGAGTCGGTTACTACTGAGCAACTTCACTCACTTATGAAGTCCTATAATCAAATCCCATTGGCCTTTAAGTTCTGATTCCCTGGGGATTCTCAGTCTCTGTGTCAGATTGCCAGTCTGGGAATCTTGGCGTGGAGTTCAGAACCTTCACGATAGTGGGAGAACTTCTTTGGCATTATTATTCTCCAGTTTGCGGGTCACCTACCCATTTGGTATGGGATATGATTTTGTCATGATTTTGCCCATCCTACCATCTTACTGAAGCTTCTTTGTCTTTAGACATGAGGAATCTATTTTTGGTGGGTTCTAGCATCCTTCTGTCAACAGCTAGTTGCAATTTTGGTGCTCTTGCATGTCCTTCTATTGTGCCATCTTGAACCCTGGGCTAATTTTTAAATTCTCATATTTACACATATGATAAAAAATCATTTTATTTGTGTCAAAAAGCCATAGAAATCAAATAAAAAACTGTAAATAAGCATGTCATCTCCATATCCTGGGGTGTTTCTGATTTCTCCTCTGATAAGAGTCCTTCTGTCTAGGTTGGAGAATGCCCTTTAAATGATGTCTTTTCAGAATGAATAATTGCCTGATTGCAAGTCATGTGACATCTGATCTTCATCCAAAGATAGATTACTGTGATGAGCTTATAGCAAAACGAATACACTATTGTAAAGCAAAACAAACTAAAAAAATAAAAATTAATTAAAGAAAGAAGCAAACTTAAAACATCCTTTTAACAATTCAATCAAACTTTTGTGGTAATGTAACATAGCAATCAGAAGCCATATAGGAAATGAGAGTTAATCAGTAAATACAAAACTGTAAAGATAATTAACAACAGTAGAAGTTAAGATAACATTTTTCCCTTTAAAATCACTGAATATGTCAAGATGGTGAGGTAGAAGGATGCACATTTATCTTCTCTTGCAAGAGCACCAAAATTGCAACTAGCTGTTGAACAAATATCAACATAGGAAAATGCTGGATCCCACCAAAAAAAATACTCCATGTCCAAGGGCAAAGAAAAAGCCCAAACAATACAGTAGAGGGGTGAAATCATGTTTAAAATCAAGTTTCAGACCTGCCACAGATACTCAGATGGGGTAAACAAAACCTTGTGTGCACCAGGACTGAGGGAAAGAAGAAGTGACTCCCACAAGAGACTGAGAAAAATCTGCCTTTGGGTGTCTGAATGTCCCCTGCAGTGGCAAGGTCAGTGGTGACCTGCTCTGGGGACAGGATCTCTAGCTGAAGCAGACCTGGGAGGTGTGGAATTTGGCATAAATCCTCTTGGAGAAGGTCAATTATCCCCACTATAAAGCCACCAAGCAGACAACCCACAGACTAGAGAACAATTATACCAAGGTTCTCACACTGGTGCAAAAGTTCTAGGGCCCACAGCAGATTTCCTGACCTGGAGTCCAGCAAAAGAACTGAGAACACCCAAGGAAACAGACTCTTGGAGGGTACACCAAAACGTTGTACACACTATGGCTCAGGAGAAAGGAGCAATGACCCCACAAGAGCCTGAGCTAGACTTGCCTGTGAGTGTCAGGGAGTTTTGTCAGAGGTGTGGGTTGACAGTGGGATGCCACAGGGTCATGGGCACTGACTACAACAGCCCTGGGAGCTGTGTCCTTTTATGCCACCTGATATAAGTCCTTTAAAGGAGGTTGCCATAGTTATCCCTACCATAGTTTGGCCTCTGGCCAAACTACAGGTAGGGAACACAGCCCCACACATCAGCTGAAAATTGGATTAGGGATTTACTGAACATGGCCCTGCAACCACAGAAAAGCCCAATTTTACCCATAGCCAGTCTTCCCACCAGAAAGCTTACACAAGCCTCATCCTCATCCATCAGAGAGCAAACAGAATGAAAAGCACAATCACAAAAACCAGCAAACTGATCACATGGGTCACAATCTTATTTGACTCAAGGAAATTATGAACCATGCCATGTAGGGCCACCCACAATGGAAGGGTCATGGAAAAGACAAAATATGGTCCACTGGAGAAGGGCATAACTAACCATTTCAGCATTATTTCCTTGAGAACAAGAACAGTATGTAAAGGTAAAAATATATTACACTGAAAAATGAAATGCCCAGGTCGATAGGTGCCCAATATACTATGGGAGAAGAACAGAGAAATAGCTCCAGAAGGAATGAACACACTGAGCCAAGGTGGGAACAACACTCAGTTGTGGATGTGTCTGATGGTGAAAGTTAAATCTAATGCTGTAAAAAGACAATATTACATAGGAACATGAAATGTTAGATCCATGAATCAAGGTAAATTCAGTTCAGTTCAGTTCAGTTCAGTTGCTCAGTCATGTCCAACTCTTTGTGACCCCATGAGTTGCAGTACGCCAGGCCTCCCTGTCCATCACCATCTCCCAGAGTTCACTCAGACTCACGTCCATCGAGTCCGTGATGCCATCCAGCCATCTCATTCTCAGTCGTCCCCTTCTCCTCCTGCCCCCAATCCCTCCCAGCATCAAAGTCTTTTCCAAAAAGTCAGCTCTTCGCATGAGGTGGCCAAAGTACTGGAGCTTCAGCTTTAGCACCATTCCTTCCAAAGAAATCCCAGGGTTGATTTCCTTCAGAATGAACTGGTTGGATCTCCTTGCCGTCCAAGAGACTCTCAAGAGTCTTCTCCAACACCACAGTTCAAAAGCATCAATTCTTTGGCACTCAGCCTTCTTCACAGTCCAACTCTCACCTCCATACATGACCACAGGAAAAACCATAGCCTTGACTAGATGGAACTTAGTCGGCAAAGTAATGTCTCTGCTTTTGAATATGCTATCTAGATTGGTCATAACTTTTCTTCGAAGGAGTTAGTGTCTTTTAATTTCATGGCTGCAGTCACCATCTGCAGTGATTTTGGAGCCCCCCAAAATAAAGTCTGACACTGTTTCCACTGTTTTCCCATCTATTTCCTATGAAGTGATTGGAAGTGGTCAAACAGGAGATAGCAAGAGTGAACATCAACATTTTAGGAATCAGTGAACTAAAATGCACTGGAATGGGCGAATTTAATTCAGATGACCATTATAGCTACTAAAGCTACCATTAGGCCACTATAGCTACTAATGAACATTGTAGCTACATTTTGTAGCAACTACTATAGCTACTATATCATAATGGTCTGGAATCCCTTAGAAGAAATGGAGTAGCCCTTATGGTCAACAGGGGCTTTCCTGGTAGCTCAGATGGTAAAGCATCTGCCTACAATGTGGGAGACCTGGGTTCAATCCCTGAGTCAGGAAGATCCCCCTGGAGAAGGAAATGGCAACCCATTCCAGTAGGTTTGCCTGGAAAAATCCCATGGACTGGGGAGCCTGGGAGGCTACAGTCCATGGGGTCACAAAGAGTTGGACACGATTGAGCTACTTCACTTCACTTCACTTCACTTCAGTTCATGGTCTACAAGAGAGACTGAAATGCAGTAGTTGGGTGCAATCTCAGAAATGAGAGAATGACCTCTGTTCATTTCCAAGGGAAAGCAGTCAGTATCAGAGTGATCCAAGTCTATGCCCCAACCACTAATGCCAAAGAAGCTGAAATTGAATGGTTCTATGAGGACCTACAAGATCTTCTACCATAGGGGACTGGATGCAAAGTGAAGTCAAGAGATACTTGGCAAACAGGTAAGTTTGGCCTTGGAGTGCAAAATGAAGCAGGGCAAAAACTAACAGAGTTTTGCCAAGAGAATGCACTGGTCATAGCAAACATCTTCTTCCAACAGCACAGGAGATGACTTTACATGTGGACATCACTGGATGGTCAATACCATAATGAGATTGATTATATTCTTTATATCTGAAGATGGGGAAACTATATTCAATCAGCAAAAACAAATCTGGGACTTGCCTGTAGGTTAGATAATGACCTCCTCATTGAAAAACTCAGACTTAAGGTAGGGAAAACCATTAGACCAAGCAGATATGGCCTAAATCATATCCCTTACAATTACACAGGGAAGTGACAAATAGATTCAAGGGATTAGATCTGACAAACAGAGTGCCTGAAGAATTATGAACAGAGGTTCGTGACAATGTACAGGAGATGATGATCAAAACCATTCCCAAGAAAAGAAATGAAATAAGGCTTAGCAGCAGACTTGAACAATACATGAACTCAGAACTTCCAGATGTTCAAGCTGGATTTAATAAAGTTAGAAAAACCAGATAACAAATTGCCAGCATACTTTGGATCATAGATAAATCAAGATAATTCCAGAATAACATCATCTTATGCTTTATTGACTACTCTAAAGCTTTTGACTATGTGGATCACAGCAAACTGTGAAAATTTCTTAAAGAGATGGAAATACCAGACCACTTGCATGCCTCCTAAGATATCTGTATGCAGATCAAGAAACAACAGTAAGAAATGAACATGGAAAAATTCACTTTTTCAAAATAGAAGATGAGTATGTCAATCTTGGATATTGTCATCCTGCTTATTTAACTTATATGCAGCTTACACCATATAAAATGTTGGACTGGAATAATCACCAGCTGGAATCAAGATTATCAGGACCAGTATCAATAACCTCAACTATGCAGATGACACCACCCTTATGACAGAAAGCAAAAAGGAACTAAAGAACCCCTTGATGAAATTGAAAGAAGAGAGTGAAAAAGCTGTCTTAAATCTCAGCATTTAAAAAAATGAAGATCTTGGCATCCAGTCCCATCCTTTCATGGCAAATAGATGGGAAAATAATGAAAACAGTGAAAAACTTTATTTTCTTGGGCTCCAAATCACTGCAGATGGTGACTACAATCATGAAATAACAAGAATTTTTTTTTTTTAAAGAAAAGCCTGGACAAACCTAGACAGCATACTAAAAATCAGAGACATTACTTCGCTGAGAAAGGTCCTTATATCAAAGCTATTGTTTTTCTTTACTCAAGTATGGATGTGGGTTTTGGGCCATAACAAAGGCTGAGCACCAAAGAACTCATGTTTTCAAACTGTGGTGGTGGAGAAAACTTTGAGAGTTTCATGGACTACAATGTGATCAAAGCTGTCAATCTTAAGGAAACTAATTCTGAATATTCATTGGAAGGACTGATGCTGAAGCTGAAGCCTCAATACTTTGGCAGAGAGCCTACTGATTAGAAAAGGCCCTTACGCTGTGAAAGATTAAAGGCAGGTGGGGAAGAGGAGGACAGAGGATAAGATAGTTGGAGGACATAACTGACTCAATGGAGACGAGTTTGAGCTAGCTTTGAGAGATGTTGAAGGGCATTGAAGCCTAGCATTCTGCAGTCCATGGGATTGCAAAAAGTCAGACAAGACTAAGTGACTGAAGAATAACAGGGCACCTTCTTCTGAAAAGGTCATGGTATCAAGATTACAAATCACTCAAGGATGATGATGTGAAACAGGTCCCCAGGAAGGCTGTTAAGACAAACAGATGTTAGTTAAGAGTGAAGTGTTTTTAGAATGGATAGTATATAAGGAAGATAATGAATATAACATATAGCCAGTGACAAGCTACAGTGTAGATTGCCACAATTGTAAATGGTGAGACCATACTATTGTTGATTCCTCTAACATATCTCTTTTATGCTTCCCCCAGGGAAAGGAGACTGCTGCATTCTATAGGAGTTGCCTCCATACCTTATAGAAGGAAGGAATGCATAGTTTGTTGTGGAATCTGTGATCCCATGTCCTGTAAAGGGCCAGAGCTAAGGCAAAGCATTAATTCACATAGGGAACAAATTTAAGGGGATACTCATCTATGAGTTATACAAGTGCATGTCTCCTTGAATTTTATTTCTCAGTACCTTAATAATCTCACTCTAGTCCCTGCTCCAAATTATTCTTCAGGAATGGAGGATTTATTCCCCCAGCTACTATAATTACTGTCAGAACATCATCTTCAACTGTTAATTGTCTTTAGAAATGGCTTTGGTTAAAGAAAACTGCCTCACTCAAAGTAACAACTCCTACCAGTACAGCCCAGAAACAAATGCTTACTGATCATGGAGAAGTGTAAATGCCGTCATACTCTGTAATTTAGGTCAGCTCTGAGGGGACAACTCTGCCTCAAAAGTCTCTGTGAGTTGTCTGAGAACTTCATGGGACAACTGGATAGCTCAACTTTTCCTTCTGCCTACCCTTGTTTCTTTCACTTCCCTGAAAATGTCCACCCCAGAAAACTACTTAATCACCTACCTGCTCACTAACTTTTATCTCAGAGTCTGTTTCTTGGAGGAAATCTACTAGTAAAACTAGTAACAAATAAAATTGTTTTCTCTTATTTGTTAAAAATTCAAAGTTTAATCTGTGAAATATTATTATTTATAAAACCACCCTCATACTAATCTAGTTTAATTTATTTATATTTTGTGTCAATCTTCATTTGAAAATTCCCATGTGATTTGTTCTTTACTATGGAAATTTCCAGAGGACTGACAGCTGAGTACCATCTTGCATCAATGATACATGGAGCAGGGAGAGTAATCTTTCATTCCTGGGGAAGTTGTGGAACTGGTTGGAATTTCAGCATATTTATTGTGGTTGGTACTTTATATGTAAAACTTTGTCAATCTGGTTTCTGATTCTGCACTACACATCTTCCACATCTTATTTGATTGTGTTATTTTCTCTCATTGATCTTACTCGTATTAGGTTCACCTCTTGTGTGTAAGTCCATAGCACACTACCACAGAGTGGTTGGATTATAAATAACAGAAATTTATATCTCACAGTTCTGAAATTTGAAAGATTGAGATAAGGGTGCCAGCATGGTTGAGTTTTGGTGAGGGCTCTTTTCTAGGTTGTGGTGTCCTCACATGTTAGAAGGGGCAAGGGAGATCTCTGGGACGTCTATTATAAGGGAGCTAATTCCATTGTTAAGGGCTCTGCCATCAATCACCTCCCCCAAACCGTACTTCCTAATATTATCATAGGAAGATAAATTTCAGTATATGAATTTGGAGGGAGCACAAGCTTTCAGTCTATGGTATCTAGTTTTTTTTTTTTTCCTAAGTATTGTACATTTTTGAAGGTATTCTTTCCTCTACTCATTTTTGAAAATTGCTGAATGGTATTCAATTATTTATATTTACCATAGATTGTTTACCCATTTACCTACTGGATGACATATTATTTCTTTCTTTTTTTATGATTATGAACAAAAGTTAATAAACATATGTAGGTTTCTGTGTGCACACAAGTTTTTGATCATTTGATATACTCTCATGAGAGTGTATTTAGATTTATAAGAAATTGCCAATATATGTTCCAAAATCACTGAATTAATTTTCATTCTCACAAACAATAAATCATAATTTCAGTTGATTTGCATTCTTGCTGTGCATGTGTGCATGTTCAGTCACTCATTTTATCCCGACTCTTTGTGACCCCCATGGACTGTAGTCCATCAGGCTCCTCTCTCCATGGAATTTTCCAAGCAAGAATACTGGGTTGGGTTGCCATTTTCTTCCCCAGGGGAACTTCCCAACCCACGGATCAAACAATCTTCTCTTGTGTTTCCTTCATTGACGGATTTGTTAAGTTTTTTCTTTTTTTCCCTCAATTTCTCTCTCTCTCTCTCTTTTTTTTTTTTTTTCCATTTTACTCATCTTATTGGTATGTGCTAATTTCTCATTAATTTGATTCACAATACTACTTGGCAAATAATGTTGAACATCATTTCACATGCTTATTTACCATTTGTTGTCTGCTTTATGTGATTTATATTTAGGTTTTGTCCTATTTTATTTGTTTAGAATTTATTTATTTTTTAATTGAAGGATAATTGCTTTACAGAATTTTATTGTTTTTGTCCAACCTCAACATGAATCAGACACGGGTATATATATATCACCTCCCTCTTGAAACTCCCGCCCCTCTCCCTCCCCATCTAACACCTCTACATGGATACAGAGCCCCTGTTTGAGTTTCCTGAACCATACAGCAAATTCCCATTGGCTATCTATTTTATATATGATAACAGAAGTTTTCATGTTACTCTTTCCATACATTTTACCCTCTGTTCCTCTCCCTCCATGTCCATAAGTCTATTCTCTGTCTCTTTGACCATTCTGCTTATAAATAAATTCTTCAATACCATTTTTTCTAGATTCTGTATATATGCCTTAGAATATGATATTTAAATTTCCCCTTCTGACTTACTTCCTCTATATAATAGGTTCTAGGTTCATACACTTCATTAGAACTGACTTAAATGTGTTCCCTTTTATGACTGAGTAATATTCCATTGTGTATATGTACCACAACTTCTTTGTCCATTTATCTGTTGATGGACATCTAGGTTGCTTCCATGTTCTAACTATTGTAAATAGTGCTGTAATGAACAATGGGATACAGGTGTCCTTTTCAATTTTGGTTTCTTCAGGGTATATGTCTAGAAGTGGTATTACTGGGTCATATGATGGCTTTATTCCTTGTTTCCTAAAGAATCTACAAACCATCTTCCATAGTGGCTGCATCAGTTTACTTCCCCCACCAACAGTACAAGAGGGTTCCCTTTTCTCCACACCCTCTCCAGCATTTATTGTTTGTAGACTTTTTGATGATGGCCATTCTGATTGATGAGGTGATATCTCACTGTAGTTTTGATTTGCATTTCTCTAATAGTGAGTGATGCTGAGTATCTTTTCATGTGTTTGTTAGCCATCTGTAGTTCTTCTTTGGAGAAATGTTAGTTTTTTGTTAGTAAGTTTTTTGGCCCATGTTTAGACTGGGTCATTTATTTTTCTGGCATTGAGATGCATGAGTTGCTTGTATATTTTGAAGATTAATTCTTTGTCAATTGCTTTGTTTGCTATTATTTCCTACCACTCTGAAGGCTATCTTTTCATCTTGCTTACAATTTCATTCATTGTGAAAAAGCTTTTAAGTTTAATTAGGTCTCATTTGTTTATTTTTGCTTTTATTTCCATTACTCTGGGAGTTGGGTCATAGGGGATCCTGCTGTGATTTATGTCAGAGACTGTTTTGTCTACATTTTCCTCTGGGAGTTTTATAATGTTCGGTCTTACATTTAGATCTTTAATCCACTTTGAGTTTATTTTTGTATATGGTATTAGAAAGTGTTTTAGTTTCTTATTTTAGAGATGGTTGACCGATTTTCCCAACACCACTTGTTAAAGAGATTGTCTTTTCTCCATTGCATATTCTTGCTTCTTTTGTCAAAGATAAGGTATCCATAGGTGCATGGATTTATCTCCAAGCTTTCTATTTTGTCCCATTGATCTATATTTCTGTCTTTGTGCCAGTACCATACTGTCTTGATGACTATAGGTTTGCAGTATAGCCTGAAGTGAGGCAGGTTGATTCCTCCAGTTCCATTCTTCTTTCTCAAGATTGCTTTGTCTATTGGAGGTTTTCTGCATTTCTGTACAAACTGTGAAATTATTTGTTCTAGTTCTGTGAAAAATACCATTGGTAGCTTGATAGGGATTGCATTTAATCTATAGATTGCTTCGGATAGTATACTCATTTTCACTATATTGATCTTCTGATCAATGAACATGGTATATTTCTCCATCTGTTTGTGTCATTTTTGATTTCTTTCATCAGTGCTTTATAGTTTTCTATAGATAGGTCTTTTGTTTCTTTTGGTAGATTTATTTCTAAGTATTTTATTCTTTTCATTGCAATGGTGAGTGGAATTGTTTCCTTAATTTCTCTTTTTGTTTTCTCATTGTTAGTGTATCAAAATGCAAGGGGTTTCTGTATATTAATTTTATATCTTTCAACTTTATTCATTGATTAGCTCTAGTAATTTTCTCATGGTGTCTTTAGGGTTTTCTAAGTAGAGGATCATGTCATCTGCAAACATTGGGAGTTTTGTTTCTTCTTTTCCAATCTGGATTCCTTTTATTTCTTTTTCCTCTCTGATTGCTTTGGCTAAAAGTTCCAAAATTATGTTGAATAGTAGAGGTGAGAATGGGCACCCTTGGCTTGTGCCTGACTTTAGGGGTAGTGTGGTAAGATTAGATGTCAGCTAAAGGAGAAAAAAAAAAAATATTAAAAATACAAACTTATGGAAGCTAAACAGCACACTTCTGAATAACCAATAAATCACAGAAGAAAAAAAAAGACATCAAAATATGCATAGAAATAATGAAAATGAAAACATGACAACTGAAAACCTATGGGATTCAGTAAAAGCAGTGCTAAGGGGAAGGTTCATAGCAATTCAAGCTTACCTCAAGAAGCAAGAGAAAGTCAAATAAATCGCCTAACTTTACACCTACTGCAACAAGAAAAATAAGAAATTAAGAACTCCAGGGTTTACAGAAGAAAAGAAATCATAAAAAAATTAGGGAAGAAACAAATGAAAAAGAAACAAAGGAGCCTATAGCAAAAATAAACAAAACTAAAAGCTGGTTCTTTGAGAAGATAAATAAATTAGACAAACCATTAGCCAGACTCATCAAGAAAAAAAAAAAAGGAGAAGAATCAAAACAACAAAATTAGAAATGAAAATGGAGTAATCACAACGGACAACACAGAAATACAAAGGATCATAAGAGACTACCATCAACAACTATATACCAATAAAATAGACAACTTGGAAGAATAGAACCAGGAAGAAACAGAAAAATCTTAAGAGACCTATCTCCTTTCATCTTTCATATCTTCCTAGAAACTAGCATTTTTTAAAGCATATACCATTCTAACCAGCCAACCACCCTGATGAATGATGTTGATAACATCTATTCATGTTGTGAGGAAGGGGAATAAGGGAAATTTCTGTACTTTCTTATTAATTTTGTTGTAAAACTGATCAACAAGCTTATTATAGAGCTAAGTATACATGTTCTATACATATGTGTTTATTTGACTGATGTAAAATGCATTTTTTAGGTAAAAAAAGTTTGCAAGCCATTGTAGTTAAGTATTATTGGTGAATAAAAGCACAAATTAACCTCAAAGAAAAAAAGAAATAAAAGAGATAAAACTATACCATTAAACTATGAATAAAAGCTAATTTCCTTAAACTTATGAAGAATATTTTTATTTAAAAACACAACAACAAAGTCCCTGCACAGCTGATAACATACTTAATAGTAAAATACTAAAACACTAATCCAATCGTTTTGATTTAAAACCTAAGACTGTCTATGAACTCAGGGTCAATACAATTTATGAACTGTGGTCTAATTAAAAGATGAACTTAAACATGGACAGAAACACGTAAGCACCTTGTTTCTACAAGAAATAGCTCCAAATGTTTACTAAGTGTTTTCTTGCTTTGCTTGTTTTCAGTCAAGTTTTTGTCTCAATTCTGGCATTACCATTTTTTTGCTCATCTTACAGTCAAGGAAAACAGACTGCCAAATTTAGTAGCATTGTGTGTCAAAGAAACATCAAGCGAAGTGTGGATGAATGCCAGAAGACATTTCTATAAGTAAGATGATAAGCTTTAGAATATGAACTTTGCATATACACAATGGAGTATTACTCAGCTATAAAAAGGAACACATTTGAGTCTGTTCTAATTTGAGTCAGTTCTAATGAAACTGGAGCCTATTATACAGAGTGAAGTAAGTCAGAAAGAGAAACACCAATACTATATATTAATGCACATATATGGAATTAAGAAAGACTTTAACAAGGATCTTCTATGCGAGTCAGCAAAAGAGACACAGATGTAAATAACAGACTTTTGGACTCTGTGGGAGAAGGCGAGTGTGGGATCATTTGAGAGAATTGCATTGAAATATGTATATTACCATATGTGAAATAGATGACCTGTGCAAGTTCAGTGCCTGAAGCAGGGCACGGAAAGCTGGTGCTCTGGGAAAACCCAGAGGGATGGAATGGGGAGAAACAGGGGAGGAGGGTTTAGGATAGGGGACAGATATATATGCATGGCTGATTCATGTCAATTATGGCAAAAGCACCACAATATTTAAAAGTAATCAGCCTCAAATTAAAATTAACTACTTAAAAAAGAGAATATGAAAAAAAAAAAATTCCCAGGAAAGGCTAAAGGATGTTTTTTGCAGTTTTGAATTGAAGTCAATAACAATGGAAAAGTGCTCTCAGTGGTAGTCTTATATATTAAATAATTTGTTGCAGTGCACAATTGTATGCCTCACTTCAAGTATTCAAAAACTACTTAAGTCACCCATCAAGCACTGAATCATATCTCTTAAACTTTGGTGAACTACCTCAAACTTCATTCTTTCCACTGACCCACTGGGGTCTTTGTTTGATTATTTAAATATATATGTATATACAAGGGGAAAAACAAAGCATTAGATTCAGTTCTTAGTTTTTCAACAATCTTCCACTTACAAAAACCTGCTGAGTTACATTGAATTTGGTGAGATCCAGGAATGTTGCCTGTATTTTCTTTTATTCTCAGTTTTATATAACTGATTTAAACCTTTTTTCATTGACTGAGAGACAGAAGAAGAGGAGGTGGTTGTTTTCTATAACAATCTGTATTCAATGCTTTTGAAAATTGCAGAGGTCCATTAACAGGCAAGAAAAACCATGTAAACCTATATTTTCAAAAAAAAAAAAGGAGAAGGAGAGCCCTAAAACAGAGGGCTATAGAGATTTTAAGTGCTCTGTGAGCAAGTGGAAAACTACTAGAAGACAGTGGGGGAAGGCTGGTTAATGTAGTTGTCAGTCTGTGTCTGTTCATTCATGCCTGTCTATGTTATACTCCTACCATCCCATGGAGACTGGGAAACAACATACTATTTTTATGATGATGATGTTTCAAAGGAGTGACACCTATGTCCTTAGAAAAGACATTCCTGGGTTGTAGAAAGACATACATATCAGAGGGTAGGAAAATGCATTTACAACTACAAGCTTTCTAAAGTAAATGTTTAAAAAAAAATCAGGGCCTATAATCAGGAAGAAGTCTACCTAAAATCTAAAAAAAAGCAGAACAGATTATTAAGGATTTCTTTGTCACCAAACAATGACATCACTTCTGAACCATGTTTTTACTTTCATTATTTTTGTTCTTTTCTTTTTCCTTTATTTTTTTTATTTTTTTTAATTAATTTTTTTTTAGTTTGTTTTGCTTTACAATACTGTATTCATTTTGCTATACATTGACATGAATCAGCCACGAGTATACATGAACTCCCAATCCCGACGCCCACCTCCCCTCTCCCGCCCCACACCCTCTCTCTGGATTATCCCCGTGCATCAGTCCCAAGCATCCTGCATC
>SJXQ01002907.1:36138-206180 GCA_006408695.1 Aepyceros melampus
TGTGCAAAAGCTTTTAAGTTTTATTAGGTCCCATTTGTTTATTTTTGCTTTTATTTCAAATACTCTGGGAGGTGGGTCATAGTGGATCCTGCTGTGATTTATGTCGGACAGTGTTTTGCGTATGTTTTCTTCTAGGAGTTTTATAGTTTCTGGTGTTACGTTTATATCTCTAATCCATTTTGAATTTATTTTTGTGTATGGTGTTAGAAAGTGATCTAGTTTCATTCTTTTACAAGTGGTTGTGACCAGTTTTCCCAGCACCACTTGTTAAAGAGATTGTCTTTTCTCCACTGTATACTCATGCCTCCTTTGTCAAAGATAAGATGTCCATAGGTGCGTGGATTTATCTCTGGGCTTTTATTTTGTTCCATTTATCTATATTTCTGTCTTTGTGCCAGTACCATACTGTCTTGATGACTGTGGCTTTGTAATAGAGCCTCAAGTCAAGGAGATTGATTCCTCCACTTCCATTCTTCTTTCTCATGATTGCTTTGGCTATTCGAGGTTTTTTGTATTTCCATACAGATTGTGAAATTATTTGTTCTAGTTCTGTGAGAAATACCGTTGGTAGCTTGATAGGGATTGCATTGAATCTGTAGATTGCTTTGATCTTGATGACTGTGGCTTTGTAGTAAAGCCTGAAGTCAGGCAGGTTGATTCCTCCAGTTCCATTCTTCTTTCTCAAGATGGCTTTGGCTATTCGAGGTTTTTTGTGTTTCCATACAGATTGTGAAATTATTTGTTCTAGTTCTGTGAGAAATACCGTTGGTAGCTTGATAGGGATTGCATTGAATCTGTAGATTGCTTTGGGTAGTATACTCATTTTCACTATATTGATTCTTCTAATCTGTGTACATGGTATATTTCTCCATCTATTTGTGTCCTCCTTGATTTCTTTCACCAGTGTGTTATATTTTTCTATATATAGCTCTTTTGTTTCTTTAGGTAGATATATTCCGAAGTATTTTATTCTTTTTGTTGCAATGGTGAATGAAATTGTTTCCTTAATTTCTCTTCTGTTTTCTCATTGTTAGTGTATAGGAATGCAAGGGATTTCTGTGTGTTGATTTTATATCCTGCAACTTTACTGTATTCATTGATTAGCTCTAGTAATTTTCTGGTGGAGTCTTTAGGGTTTTCTATGTAGAGGATCATGTCATCTGCAAACAGTGAGAATTTTACTTCTTCTTTTCCAATCTGGTTCCTTTTATTTCTTTTTCTGCTCTGATTGCTGTGGCCAAAACTTCCAAAACTATGTTGAGTAGTAGTGGTGAAAGTGGGCACCCTTGTCTTGTTCCTGACTTTAGGGGAAATGCTTTCAATTTTTCACCATTGAGGAGAATGTTTGCTGTGGGTTTGTCATATATAGCTTTTATTATGTTGAGGTATGTTCCTTCTATTCCTGCTTTCTGGAGGGTTTTTATCATAAATGGTTGTTGAATTTTGTCAAAGGCTTTCTCTGCATCTATTGAGATCATATGGTTTTTATCTTTCAATTTGTTAATGTGGTATATTACGTTGATTGATTTGCAGATATTGAAGAATCCTTGCATCCCTGGGATAAAGCCCACTTGGTCATGATCTTTTTAATATGTTGATGGATTCTGTTTGCTAGAATTTTGTTAAGGGTTTTGCATCTATTTCATCAGTGATATTGGCCTGTAGTTTTCTTTGTGGCATCTTTGTCTGGTTTTGGTATTAGGATGATGGTGGCCTCATGGAATGAGTTTGGAAGTTGACCTTCCTCTGCAATTTTCTGGAAGAGTTTGAGTAGGATAGATGTTAGCTCTTCTCTAAATTTTTGGTCAAATTCAGCTGTGAAGCCATCTGGTCCTGCGCTTTTGTTTGCTGGAAGATTCCTGATTACAGTTTTGATTTCTGTGCTTGTGATGGGTCTGTTAAGATTTTCTATTTCTCCCTGGTTCAGTTTTGGAAAGTTGTACTTTTCTAAGAATTTGTCCGTTTCTTTCCAAGTTGTCCGTTTTATTGGCGTATAGTTGCTAATAGTAGTGTCTTATGATCCTTTGTATTTCTGTGTTGTCTGTTGTGATCTCTCCATTTTCATTTCTAATTTTGTTGATTTGATTCTTCTCCCTTTTTTTCTTGATGAGTCTGGCTAATGGTTTGTCAATTTTATGTATCTTCTCAAAGAACCAGCTTTTGGCTTTGTTGACTTTTGCTATGGTCTCTTTTGTTTCTTTTGCATTTATTTCTGCCCTAATTTTTAAGATTTCTTTCCTTCTACTAACCCTGGAGTTGTTCATTTCTTCCTTTTCTAGTTGGTTTAGGTGTAGAGATAGGTTATTTATTTGACTTTTTTCTTGTTTCTTGAGGTAAGCCTGTATTGCTACGAACCTTCCCCTTAGTACTGCTTTTACAGTGTCACATAGGTTTTGGGTTGTTGTGTTTTCATTTTCATTCGTTTCAATGCATGTTTTGATTTCTTTTTTGATTTCTTCTGTGAGTTGTTGGTTATTCAGCAGCGTGTTGTCAGCCTCCATTTGGAATTTTTAATAGTTTTTCTCCTGTAATTGACATCTAATCTTACTGCATTATGGTCAGAAAAGATGCTTGGAATGATTTCAATTTTTTTTTGAGTTTACCAAGGCTAGATTTATGGCCCAGGATGTGATCTGTCCTGGAGAAGGTTCCATTGCACTTGAGGAAAAGGTGAAATTCATTGTTTTGGGGTGAAATGTCCTATAGATATCCATTAGGTCTAACTGGTCTATTGTATCATTTAAAGTTTGTGTTTCCTTGTTAATTTTCTGTTCAGTTGATCCATCCATAGCTGTGAGTGGGGTATTAAAGTCTCCCACTATTACTGTGTTATTCATAATTTCCCCTTTCATACTTGTTAGCATTTGTCTTACATATTGCAGTGCTCCTATGTTGGGTGCGTATACATTTATAATTGTTATATCTTCTTCTTGGATTGATCCTTTGATCATTATGTAGTGTCCTTCTTTGTCTCTTTTCACAGGCTTTATTTTAAAGTCTTGCTACTCCTGCTTTCTTTTGGTCTCTATTTGCTGGAATATCTTTTTCCATCCCTTCACTTTCAGTCTGTATGTGTCCCTTGTTTTGAGGTGGGTCTCTTGTAGACAACTCATATAGGGGTCTTATTTTTGTATTCATTCAGCCAGTCATTGTCTTTTGGTTGGGGCATCCAACCCATTTACATTTAAGGTAATTATTGATAAGCATGATCCCGTTGCCATTTACTTTGTTGTTTTGGGTTCGAGTTTACAAACCCTTTCTGTGTTTCCTGTCTAGAGAAGATCCTTTAGCATTTGTTGGAGAGCTGGTTTGGTGGTGCTGAATTCTCTCAGCTTTTGCTTGTCTGTAAAGCTTTTGATTTCTCCTTCATATTTGAATGAGATCCTTTCTGGGTACAGTAATCTGGGCTGTAGCTTTTTCTCTTTTCATCACTTTAAGTATGTCCTGCCATTCCCTTCTGGCCTGAAGAGTTTCTTTTGAAAGATCAGCTGTTATCCTTATGGGAATCCCCTTGTATGTTATTTCTTGTTTTTCCCTTGCTGCTTTTAATATTTATTCTTTGTGTTTGATCTTTGCTAATTTGATTAATATGTGTCTTGGGTTGTTTTGCCTTGGGTTTATCCTGTTTGGGACTCTCTGGGTTTCTTGGACTTGGGTGACAATTTCCTTCCCCATTTAGGGAAGTTTTCAACTATTATCTCAAGTATTTTCTCATGGTCTTTCTTTTTGTCTTCTTCTTCTGGGACTCCTATGATTCGAATGTTGGGGGTGTTTAACATTGTCCCAAAGGTCTCTGAGGTTGTCCTTATTTCTTTTAATTCTTTTTCTTTTTTCCTCTCTGCTTCATTTATTTCCACCCTTCTATCTTACACCTCACTTATCATATCTTCTGCCTCCATTATTCTACTGTTGGTTCCCTCTGGAGTGTTTTTGATCTCATTTATTACATTATTCGTTATATAGTGACTCTTTTATTTCTTCTAGGTCCCTGTTAAACCTTTCTTGCATCTTCTGAATCCTTGTCTCCAAGCTATTATCTGTAACTCCATTTTGTTTTCAAGATTTTTGGATCATTTTCACTATCATTATTTGGAATTTTTTATCAGGTAGATTCCCTGTCTCTTTGGTTTGGTTTGGTGGGCATTTATCCTGTTCCTTTACCTGCTGAGTATTTCTCTGTCTTTTCACCTTGTTTAGATTGCTGTGTTTGGGATGGCCTTTCCATGTTATTTTGTGTTTCCTCTTTATTGTGGGGGTTCCTCGCTGTGGGTGGAGTTGGATGTGTGGCTTGTCAAGGTTTCCTGGTTAAGGAAGCTTGTGTCAGTGTTCTGGTGGGTGGAGCTGGATTTCTTCTCTCTGGAGTGCAATGAAGTGCCCAGTAGTGAGTTTTGAGATGTCTGTGGGTTTGGTGTGACTTTGGGCAGCCTGTATATTGAAGCTCAGGGCTATGTTCCTGTGCTGCTTGAGAATTTGCATGGTATGTCTGGCTCTGGAGCTTGTTGGCCCTTGAGTGGTGCTTGGTTTCATTGTAGGTATGGAGGCATTTGATGAGCTCCTATCGATTAATGTTCATTGGATTCAGGAGTTCTCTGGTGTTCACAGGTTTTGGACTTAAGCCTCCTGCCTCTGGTTTTCAGTCTTATTCTTACAGTAGCCTCAAGACTTCTCCATCTCCTTTTGAAGACATTGGGCTGCCTTCTGGGTGCCTGATGTCCTCTGCCAGCATTCAGAAGTTGTTTTGTGGAATTTGCTCAGCATTCAGATGTTCTTTTGATGAATTTGTGGGTGAGAAAATGGTCCCCCCGACCTATTCCTCCGCCGTCTTAGGACCGCACCCCCCCCCCAACTCATTTTCTTAAGCTTCATGACATTTCCGCATTTGGCTGATTGTATCTTTGTGGGGTAAAATTTGACTTTCTTTCTCTTTTCTCCAGTATTTCCTATAAACTGATAGATCTAGACACTTAATTGCTCGCCAAAATAAAGTTACTTTTACTTTGCTTGGATTTTCTTCTCATGTGGATTTAATTCTCAGCTCTTCATAAATAGGTGTTACATATATTAACCAAATGTAATTTTTTAATATTGGCTCTATTTCTCCTGGACTGCTTTAGCTTGTGAAAGAAAAAGAAGACCACCGAATACTTATCTGTGTTTTTAGCACATCCCAGTGGAATTTCTTTCTTTGCTTTTTTTCCCCCCAATGTTGTTTATTTCTGTCTGCTGATTTGGCATACCTTGTCCAGTCTTCTAAGTCAGGAAAATATGAATATTAGTAGAAATAGATTAGACTCTGCCATGTTAAAACTAATTCTCTTGTCTTTTATTTGTGTATAAATGTTCAGTTTCTTTAACATGATTGAGTACAGCACAGAATATTCTGATTTCCCAATTTTCAAGGCTAAAATTACTTTTCCTTATTTGCCTGGCTATTATTGCAAACAGTGGGAATGTTCTGCCACTATTATTTCTCAAAATTCTTAACTTCTTTCATGCTTTTAGCATTTTGTGTTTTAAGTATTCCATCAATACTTTGGTGTAATCATATGCTTTCCTATTTTTAGAGCACTAATTTTGCTAACAGATTACTTTGATTTTGAATGCACTGTGTCATCCCTATGAAAATAGTACTTCACTAGAAATTCTAGTTCATAAAGCTTAGCTCTTCAGAAATGTTTCTCTTCTTATCTTTGTTTTGTTACATAACTTTTAAAAACAAAGATCTTCTCAGATGTAGCTGTTAACATCTATTTATTGTGCTTCTTCCTATATGGATGATTTGTACAAAGTTGAGGTTAATATATGGACTGAGAAAAGGAATTAAATAGGGTTATATTGTGTTATGTTTATCCTATGATAATTTAAAGGGTCTGTAGGAAAGGCATAATACTAACAAGGTGAAATATAGTATACTCTTCTTTGTCAATAGACTTATTACTTACTCTACTAGCAGTTAGACATCTACATATTTCACACTCTGGTTTTTTATGTAATGGGGAAAATGGCTAGGAAGTAAGCTACTATAGCATTTATTCATGAAAGTTATAAGGTATGGTCTAAGGATATAAGCACAGTATTAATGACCTTTTTCTATCAATAGGAAATTAAATTGTATTGACTACAGTCAATTTGCTAAGACCTAGAAGCTTAATCATTAAGCACATATCTTAGAATTAAGATGATTTTATCACAGTCATGGTAGATAATTTCTCCATATGAATTCTTTTGCTTATCATTCATTTACTCACTTATTGATGTCCATGTTTTCCCTAGTTCACTATTCCTCAGAATAGAGTTGAACCATAAAACATTGCTATTACATAAAGGAACTAAAAAGATAACTTCATTAATTTTGTATGTTTGTTTTTTGAGAAGGGGGGGAAATCAAACCTCAAGTAAGTAAAATTATGTCTACATAGGAAAGCTTAGCAACCACTAGTCTGACTGGCTCTTAGAATTTATGTGAAAGGGAATGCTATTATTATTGGAACTTCTGTTATAATTTTTTTTTAATGCAGTTCATCAAGTAACAGATTAGGCTATTAATATCCTGTAAGAGTTTAAAAATTATGTTTGTTGTTGGAAACAATTCAGCATCAAGAGACCAGGTCAAATAGAGTCAAATATTCAACTACTATGTAGACATGATAAAAATAAGATGGATGTACATATTCAGAGAAGAGCTCTAAATACATTATTACTTGAGAAAAGTGAAATATTAAGTATACTAAGTATGTATAATTAATCTCATTCTTTACAACTTAAGGGATATTTGTTTACTGACATATGCAAAAATATTTTGCTAGTAGGATACACAAGAACCTTAACATGGTTTTATGTATTTTTGGAATTGTAATCATATGCATCTACTGCTTAATTAAAATATATAAACAATTAAAAGTACCTTTATGTAGTAAAACATTGGAAGAAGGTCTTTTAAATTTCAGAATCTGTTTTTGTCCTTGGAAATAGTAGATAAGGCAGCAATAATCTGTGTTATTTTTATTGTTATAGGAAACTGTTACTTAAAACAGGATTACTCTTTCCTAGGATTTCCACTTGAACAGAGTTAACTTGGAAGAGTCTTCAGGAATGGAGAATTCTCCAGCTGGTGCTAGACCAAAGAGAAAAAACAAGAAGTCTTATGATTTAACTCCAGTTGATAAATTTTGGCAGAAACATAAAGGAAGGTAAATAAGAAAAACATTGATAAGTAAAAGATGCAACCCCTAAAAAAAATGCAAAAATGTCACCTGACATAATTTGATTAAAAAAAATCAAAACTGGTCATAATGGTTCATCTACACAATGAATAAGAACTGTAAATTAAATAGTCTAAGGAGCTGTGTCTTTATTGCTTACTTTCCTAGTTCTTATGTTATTTTTGTTGTTTTGTGGGGACCACTTCCCTTTAAAATATGTCCATTCCATATGATTTTGTAGATTTTATACGTAGTCTTTCTAAATTTCATTTCTGTCCCCATTGACCCTCTGTAGCACTATTTCTGCCTTTTATTAAGATTGGTTTCGGTGATCAGGAAACATCAAGGTGTGATTTACCCTTTTTGTTCCATGCTTGCCTTTGGACAAACCCAATTTTAGCTATCTGTGAAGAAAATACTTAAGCCTGAAAACCAGTTTTATTCAAAGTACATTAGGAATAGTAGGTGAAAAAATTGTAGCAATTTGCCCTTTGATTTATTACAGGCAGGTATTCAGATCCCATGTGTTGCTATGATCCCTTATTGAGGGTATTTCATGAGCCAGCAACTGCCATGTAAGTTACTAGTGGTATTATGGCTAGAAGAGTCTTTCTAAACAAATAGAAAAATCATTCCTCTGAGAGAAAAAGAATATTGCTCATCAACAATTATGGAAATACAGTGTTATTTATTATAATTTGGGCTGTTTCAACTGCTACGGTATATATAGTAGCATCTGTCTATCCATCCATCTCTGTATATCTGTGTCCTTGATATTGCTTTCTTTTTGGTCTTACTTATGTTTAAAGAGAAGTAGAATGTAGACTTGGTTCAACATGATTGGGTTTTTTTGTATGTTTTATTTCTTTTTATTTATACCTTTCTCTCTTTTTTTTTTTTTAATTTATTAACACTGGAAAATCATACTGCTATAACAAATAGTTTTAGTGTGTCTGCAGTGAAAAGTCACTGTCTTTCCCTCTCTCTGACTAATGCAGTTTTGGGTACTGTTGTAATTTTCCTTATTTTATGTGGTTTTTTTCTCTTTGAAATCCCATTGTCTACATTTCCTTTTAGAATAGTAAAGTATAAGAATTTGCATTATTTATCAAGGATGCAAGATATTTTAAAGTTCACATTCCCTAATAGACAAACAAAAGCTTATATGAAACAGTTTTATCCACATATGGAAATTTTGAATATTTTCCTTAGACCATATGTTTAGGAACAGTCTAAGAGCATGAACTTTGAATAGTATGAACTTTCATTTTTGTTAGGTAGAAATAGCCCTCACTTTGAATATCATGCAATGATAGTAATATGGGCACAGACTGCACAGTAATACGGGCACTGGGAGACAGCACAGAGTTAAAACAAGTGACCTAAATCTCTCTAGGCTTCATTTTCCTCATCAGTAAGATATGGGATGATAATTCT
Organism: Aepyceros melampus; assembly: GCA_006408695.1. Taxonomy (NCBI): domain Eukaryota; kingdom Metazoa; phylum Chordata; class Mammalia; order Artiodactyla; family Bovidae; genus Aepyceros; species Aepyceros melampus. The sequence continues at coordinate 44,778 of SJXQ01002907.1, forward strand.
ACCTATTGTCCTATTTCAGAAGGTTGTTGTGAAGATTGACATAATATAAAGAAGTAACTTGCCCCAAATGATCCAGCTTTCATTGGTAAAAGCAGAATGAAAACCAGTTCTGGCAGATTCCAAAGTCCCTGGTCTTAACTGTCAATATATGTATTTACCTTACAAAAATGTGGTCAGAATTAAATGAGACAATAGAGACGGATTCTTAGCATAGTATTTGGCATATAGCAATAGTAGTAGTGGTGGTGGTAGTCGCTCAATGCTGTCTGATTGTGACCCCTCAGACTGTAGCCCTCCAGGTTCCTCTGTCCATGGGAATCTCCAGGCAAGAAGACTGGAGTGGGTAGCCATTCCCTTCTCCAGAGGATCTTCCCAACCCATGGGGTCTAACCCAGGTTTCCTGCATTGCAGGCAGATTCTTTACTGTCTGAGCTATAGGGAAGTCAGTTAACTCCCTTGGCATACAGTAATCTCTCAGTAAGTGCAGGCAATGGTCATTGTCTGTCAGCCCTGAGACCTAAAAGTACTAGAAATTTTAAGGATGAGCCAGAACATTTTACCTGCTCACTGCTATCTTTTGCCAACAGACTCCTCTGGATCTCAGTTAGGGCCTGTATTTGTCATGTAAAACTGGACTGTGTTCCTCACAGTCATTTCAGATTTTGTCATTTCTTTGCTCATCATTAATGAAGTGTTATCAAGTATCAGAGTGGAGGAATGGGGAAAAGTGTTTGTTTTATTGCCTGATGAGAAGTGACCATTTCTTCCTTAAAAGAGAGAAAGCTTCTGGCCTCCCCTAAGGCTGTAGATGAAAAATACTTATGTTAGGAAAAATACTTATGTTAGGAACTATTTCATGGTCAACACATACTCATCTAGATAACATTCAGGATTAACATTGCATGACAGCTTCTACCTGAATTGCTCAGTGATTGCAAATGAGTTGTATCTGAAATCTATGGAAATTGCTGCTAAACTGTACATACTGAGGAGATATCGGGGATTGAACCAACAAAACTGGCCTACGTTCTGTTTTTACCAGTGATGTTCTACATATCAAATTTACAGATTTGAAAGGTTTTTTTCACAGTTACTTACATGTAATATTTTTTGATACATGTTTGTAGTTACATGGACCCTTTGGCACTATGGGTTGTAATACTTACTTGTCTTTGATATACCATGGCTTCTCTTCCTTTGTTTTTCAGTCACTTAAATATCTTTTTATTTTTTCTAATAGCTAAAGGTGAAGAAAAATCAATACAGTTAAAAGAATAGAAGTAAAATTTAAATTTGTTTACATATATAAGTATTAATGATATACATTTTAAAGTATTTAGAATGTAAGTAGATATCACAAGAAAATGTAGTTTGATTTATCCTAATGTTTTCTGCCTATGTTATATATAAAATATATGCAAATATAAATAAATACATTTAAAATAATCCTCATTGTATATGTTTCAAAATTCACACAAAAGTCAATCTTTTAATCTTATACTCATAATTCCTCTTCTGCAAAACTGTTTTAGCCCATTCCCAGAAGTTGCAGAATCAGTTCAGCAAGAACTAGAGTCTTACAGAGCACAGGAAGATGAGGTTAAACGACTTAAAAGCATTATGGTAAGATTCTGTTTGCTTTCTTGGAAATATAAGGGAAGCAGGAAGAAATCTGGAAGGAGAAAGAGGTTAACTTTTTTCCCTTATAAAAATTCAAGACCTTTCATTGCTTTAATGACAAAAAAAATTATTCTCATAAAAGATTGTTATATGAAAGATTTTTTTAAAAAAGAAATCTTAAGTTCTGAGGAATAGAGGGAACATTAAAAAAAAACTAATACAAATTTATGATTTGAAAAAATATATGTGAGTTTATTTTAGACATGTATGTTCCAGTGCTGCTCATTTTACTATACTTTGATCTCACTTCAAATTTCATCTCTATTTATTACTGTATGTAGTGAGTGACCTGTGGCAAGTCTCTGGGCCTATTTCTTTATCTGAAAATGCCAGATGCTTCCTTTTTAGTCATTCAACCATTCATTAGATTGGTGGTGACTAGAACTTTTCTATAACTGTCAAAAATGCAGATGCTTGCTCCTTAAGAGGGGAAGAATTATGATTCTGGGTGACCTAAATCTTACTACTGTTTATCAGTGATCCTAGGACTATATTGATGAAAATCAGTGCTTGGCTTGGGATTTCTGAGTAGTTACTGGGACCTTTTTTTCCTTCCCAGGGACTAGAAGGCGAAGATGAAGGAGCCATAAGTATGCTTTCTGACAATACTGCTAAGCTAACATCAGCTGTTAGGTGAGTAAGCAGTATATCCTCTTTGAAGTCTTTCTGTTGATATGATTTATATTGGAAGTTAAAAAATCGATAAATATTTTTCATGATAGGGAATAGTAACAGCATATACTTCTAAGTCCAAAGAACTAAATTGTATTTTTACTGTCGTCAAGCTGACTTGAGTTCCCTCCTTTTATTTTTTATAATTTTTTTATTGAAGGATCACTGCTTTACAGAACTTTCTTGTTTTCTGCCAGTTACCAACATGAATCCTTTATATAGCAGATCATTTATTTCATTTACTAGTTGGAATTGTGTAATGGGAGTAATGTTGTCATTGAGATAGTATTGATGATAAGGTAAGGGGAGTTATTGTTAATTTTATCATTGCTGCTGTTAACCATGTCAGATAAAGTTTAAGCAGTATCTTTTGGATACTTTAAATACCATCAAGGAGAGAGAGTTTCATGTTTTAGAAATATAGGTAAAATTTTCCCATTAATCTGATTTTATTCTAAACCTCCATGGTTTGGAATTAGAAAGTAAAAAGATAGAATGATGATATTTGGGAGGCAGATTATTTTAAAATAAGAAGCATTTCAACTGTATTAAAGTGGTAAATACTGTATATGTTTAAGCCTAGAGATTAAGTTCAGTTGATAGTTTAACATGTAATTTTGGCCCTGTTTTACTATTTCAAGTTTCCTCAGAGGAAACACCCAGGTTTGAGTTTTATTAAAATTTACGTCATTTCATTAGAAAATTTAACAGTTAATTTTCAATTTTTTGATACTTGTAGCTCTTTGCCAGAACTCCTTGAAAAAAAAAGACTTATTGATCTCCATACAAATGTTGCCACTGCTGTTTTAGAACATATAAAGGTAAATTTAACTTCTCCCTCCTTACAATATAACTACTAATTTGTAGGTTTTAGACTTTTTAAGATTCTTATTCAGCATCTCATTGAGCCCTAACTGTAAGGTTGAGTTATAATTATGAAGGCAGTATTATTACCTTCATTTTTGCTCATGAGGAAACCAATCCAGAAAGGTTAGTAATTTACCCAAGGTCACACATTCAGTAAGGAGAACTTAGCACCTGTGATATTTTTATTATGTTTCACTGCCTTAGTAATGCCTCTACATGTCCTACTTTGTTAATAATAGATTTATATCTAAACATCAGTAATTCAGGTTTAGACACCTGGTGGCGCAGAGGTTAAAGCGTCTGCCTGCAATGTGGGAGACCTGGGTTCGATCCCTGGGTCGAGAAGATTCCCTGGAGAAGGAAATGGCAACCCACTCCAGTATTCTTGCCTGGAGAATCCCATGGACGGAGACGCTTGGTGGGCTGCAGTCCACGGGTCGCAAAGAGTCGAACACGACTGAGCAACTTCACTTTCACTTTACTATAGTACTATCTGAAATATGTTGATAACATCACATAATGAAATGCAACTTGGTTCTGAACATTTTAGTTTAAGATTAGTCTGTTAGCCTTATAGCTTCTTACTATCTCCCACTATACTGTGATTTTAAAACAAATGTATTGGATAATCCTGTATGTAGTCTGTCATAATTATTTTTTCTTATTACTTTATTCGTAACTCCATATCAGTTTAATTTAATCCTTTCATCAGTATTCTATTGTCATTTATTCTCTGGACATGGAACTGAATTCCAGTGACAGATTGGTGATATACCAGAATGTAGTTACTACTGACCCTTGCTTTCCATTTGAGATGATACATTTGAAAAAGCAATAAAAACTGAATATACTTTGTCAAACGTGTTGATAACAACTTGTATTTATGGAAAGGGGATTAAACATTTTTTAATGATTTTAAAAGTCTTAGAGCACTAGAAAGGAGCTAATATAGATAGATTTGATCATTGTAGATCATAGAATTTAAACCTGCATAATTTCTATTAAGCTGACACCTGTTTTTTTCTTTGTTCCACTTCTTGATTTTGATCTTGCTATTTTCATATACCTACAGGAATAGAAATATAATTTGCCATCTGTAGATGATATCTGATGATAACTTCCATATGTTGTAGCTCTGTAAAGTGGAAAAAGGCTGCTCATTTTTTTTACCTGAGGTCATTGTCTCCAGTGAAGATAATATATATAACTGGTGGAATGTAACAGAGAGCTATATTCAGTGTTTTCCTTCACTCAGAAAAGAGGCTTTGCTTACAAAGCTAATATAAAAGTTAAACAAAACTATGTTGTATTAAAACAAAATACAAGTTCTAGTTTATATCAGCTAAACTATAGTTTTGTAATCAAGATCTTCTGATCTATTAAACCAATGCTCTTTGAGTACATGCTGTGTGTTTATGACAGTTGTTAATAGTCTGTGTGTTAATGTTGAGATTTAAACAGTTTTGTGGACTTTTTTTGACTTGGTTTTTGATTTTTCTTTGGAGTGGGAGGCTGTAAAATCAGGAAAGTGCTAAATTCAGCTCCTGCTTCCAAACTGAATTGTGTAACCCAAAGTATTTAAAAACATATTATCATACCAATAGAAAGTGCATATTTTCATCTTTTTCATAAAACTTTACAAACACTATCCTGCCACAAATTTATATGAATATACTCTAGATCAAAGACTATGGTTTGAGAAAATTCTGGATAAAGTAATTTACTCAATTGTGTTTATTAAATGGCTCTGTGGGTATTGTGCGTGGCCCTAGAGATTCCATGGTAAACAAGATGGACAAGTTCTTTCTTCTCTTGGAGCTAATCTTATATTGACAAAAAGCAAAGTAAGCAATTAGAAAGCATGGTATTTAGGTGGTGTGAAAACAGCAAAATAAGGTGATAAGAGGTAATACACAGTGGCTCAGAGGGCTGTTCTAGAGGAAGTGAAATTGCCTTTGATGAGATGATGATTGAGTTGAGACCTGAATCACACAAAGGAGCCAATTAGTGAAAATCTCAGGGCCACCCATTTCAGGCAAGGGAATAAGTGCTGCAAAAGCCTTAAGGCAAGAACAAATTTACTATTTTAGAGGACCTAGAAGTTGACTGATGTACTCATAGTGAGGAGGGAAAGAATTGATTAACACTATTGGATCAAGAGAAATAGGGATTTAAGTATGATGGAAGTCATTGGAGGTTAATGCCATGATTTGATTTACATTTCAGCTAAAGAATGGTCTGAGGAGTGTTGAGGAATGGATGAGTTCTGGAAGATGGCTATTATACCTGTCTACGTAGAGAATGGTGTTTTTTAAGGAAAAATTTACCTATAAAATTCTTTATGATGCTTATTTACAATTTTATATGAGCTGTGAATCAATTTGTCCTAATGGATGCCATCTGTCTGATAAATTTTATTATGTCACCATGCCTGACCCAAAATTTCCTCTTCCACACCTGGTTGCTTGGCTCTCTATGAAAGAACTTATTTCTTCCTGGATTGCTAATAAGCAGAGCATCTTATACTAAGAAACTAATTTGTCATTCAGGGTGTTAAGTAGTTTTATATAAAATAAATATAAAATATTTATATAAAATAATTTTATGTGAAATAATTTTTGTGCTATAACTCAAGGAAGACACCATTTTCCTAATAGGATCTGATGTAAAGAAACTATAAAGGACATTATAGAAGGTCATTTACTTGCAGAGGGAAAATTTCATATATAAGACACCATGTTCCTCGTTGGATCATTCTAGGAATCCCAATTAATACCAGAAGTTTTTTTGTTTTTTAAATCATAGATACAGGAGCATATTTATTTTAAATATTTGCATATAAATTATAATTGTATTTATTAAGCCACATACTCTGAGTTATCCTGATATTAGAAATTCTGTTAGTATAGAAAATTACAGTGTTTTTTGAGAAGAGTCCTGTTTTAATTAAAACGTCTCTTTATTCTCTTATGTCAAAGCTAGCATGTAAATTGTGTTGCTTCCAATTTTTCTCATTACTTGTAGTTATAAAATTTTTCTTATAGTTTTTATAATTATTAATTTCCAACTTTAAAATATTTACTTCAAAATGATACGTTTATTTGTGCCATTTTTATGTTATACCATCTGCCTCTGGCTATATAATGTTCAACAATAATTTAAAAAATATTTTTCTCCGGTATCTCTTACTCTTTACTAGTAAGAATTTGTTGACCATCTGGGCTTCACTTCTTTGTAAACATTCATTCACCTAAGCAGTAAATATTCATTTATTATTATTATTGTTATTATTATTAGCAAGAACATTATGACTCTTCATGCAGAGATCTCAGAACACATCTCTTGGTATTTGTCTTTATTGCAGTTTTGTGTATTTCTTATTTTGGGATGTTTAGTTTATACCTGCTGCTTATATTTCTTTAGATCATTTTCTGAAGCAGAACACTAGAAGAAATTAATCTCTTTAGAAGTCCTGGCAGTTATCCAACAGTTGATGTTTGGCAGCACAGCAGTTTGTGATAACTTTGACAAATATTATGATGTAAATTTATTGATATTCTAAAGATTTTAATGGCTTGGTTTAATAGATTAAGAGTAAATTGTGAATTGTGAAGGAACTTTCCCTGCAGCAGACAGATTCTCTAGTTGTATCATGGAAGCCTAGTTGCTCCAAGGTGTGTGGGGTCTTAGTTCCCCACCAGAGATCTAACCTTTACCCCCACTTGTTGGTTATTAGGGAATGGATTCTGAGATTACTTAAATTTGTAGACAGATTTCAATATATTTTAATGATTACTGTCTCAGCTGCATAGCCACCTGGAATTAATTATTCTCTAGCATCAGAAACCTAAGAAAAGGAAAAGTCACCTACATGTAAATCAGAGTAGAAGAGAGAGAGAAATGGCATACATGCTCTTTCCCCTGAACTCCCCCCTGAGAGGAAGAGCTCTCACATCTGAATGCTCCTTCCAGAGGCAGCCAGCCAAGAATAAGCGGTTAATAAGCTCTTGGGGATTATTGGTGCTGAATCTTCATTTCTGTTTTGCTGCTTCCTGTGGAGAAAGTTAAGTACTGAGTTAGATTAAAGATGTCCTCTGATCAAGCAAACATGTACCAACTTAGCTCTATACGCACTGAGCAAGACTTAGCTCTTGCTAGCAATGCTAATTTTTAACTAGAGCACCTCCTTCAGGGGACTTATTCTTCTTTGGTCCAACTTCTTTATCTTTCTTAGGGGAAAATAAGCTTTCAAAATAAAGTAGAAACTGAATTGATCAGCACATCAAATTAACCAAAGCCCTTTATTCCCTTGGAAACAGTGGTTGCTGACCACATTATTGCCATGCTAACATGTAACATCTTGTGTGTTTGCAGGTTGAATTTTTTGTTTGTATTTGATTCCAGTTTATTTATGTCAATGGTATGAGTAGGAGAAGAGGTTTGTTTCTCTAAAACTAAGTTACCTGCCTTAGACTCAGTGAAGGTGGTGATTTAATTATTACTTAATTTAGTCGCGGTGGCAGGGGGCAGACAACAACTGTAATTTGAAAAATCTTGAAAGAACTAGAATTGCTTTATGTTGTAATTGTAAACATTTATAAATGTTTATATCTTGCTTCAAAGAAACTTGAAGTTATAGCTGATCACTTCAGTTCAGTCGCTCAGTCGTGTCTGATGCTGCGACTCCATGAATCGCAGCACGCCAGGCCTCCCTGTCCATCACCAACTCCCGGAGTTCACTCAGACTCGCGCCCATCGAGTCAGTGACGCCATCCAGCCATCTCATCCTCGGTCGTCCCCTTCTCCTCCTGCCCCCAACCCCTCCCAGCATCAGGGTCTTTTCCAATGAGTCAGCTCTTCGCATGAGGTGGCCAAAGTACTGGATCACTTAAACATGTGCTATGGAGGAAAGAAAAAAATTTCAGTCCCTGAACCTCAGTGCTCAACCGTCTTGGGTCTACCTCAAAATTGACAGACAATTATATGTTTTAGATCTTAAGTTAAATTGTAGTGTTTAAACATGGATATACAGCCAGGTCCTTCTTTATTTTTTCTTTTGGCTGTGCGGGGTCTTCATCGATGCTTGCAGACTTTCTCTAGTTGTCGTGGGGACTACTTTCTAGTGGAGGGATATGGGTTTCTCATTGCGGTAGATTGCTTTGTTGCAGAGCATGGGCTCCAGGGCGCACAGCTTCGGTAATGGTGGCACAAGAGCTCAGTCATTGCGGCTCACAGGTTGACCCGTGGGATGTGGAATATTCCCGGATCAGGGATTGGACCCATGTCCCCTGCATTGGCAGGCAGATTCTTAAGCACTGGACCACCAGGGAAATCCCTCTTTTTTTTTCTTTGCATTAACCGACTTTGATTAACTGGTCACTGCTCTCCTGATTATAGGGAAGAAATTGTACTGTCCTGTCAATCACAACATTTCTCTGTCTGGATTTTGACTAATCTGTTTTAAATGATCTTTTATCCAGTACACTACTGAGTGAATGTTCATATGACCTTGCTGTCTTTTCTTCAAGGCAGGAGAAAATATATCCTATAGCAGGAAGTCCCCAATGGACAGACCGTCACTATCTTCTACCTCTTTTCATCCCAAATAAGATTAGTCATTATCAGAACTTAAAGAGTTTTCTTTACTCCAAGTATGACCAAAGACAGCTCTTCAACGTGTGAAATGTCTTTCAGTTTCTCACACTGAGTTTCTGGAGACTTCTTCCACATCTTCAAATAATGAAGTGTGGAATTACCTTTCTCTTGCTCTTTGCTCACTTTTCCACCATCAGGTTTCATAAAGATACAGCTTTGTCATTAGCAAGACTCAATAGATTCATAAAGGTTAAATTCAAAGAATTAAAGACTTCTCACAACTCAATAGAGAAAATGCACAATCCAGTTGTTAAAAGGGCAAAAAATTTGAACAAAGATTTGACTGAGAAAGATAACTGAGTGATGAATAATTTCAACATCAACAATAATTAGAAAAATAAACTGAAACCATAGTGAGATACCTCTGCATATCTATCAGAATGTCTAAAATTTAAAATATTGATCATGTCAGCCTTTGGCAAGGATGCAGAACTAGAGCTCTCATATTTTTCTGGTAGAAATGTGAAATGGGCACCCACTTTGGAAAACAGTATCTCTGTTTCTTAAAATGTTAAACACAAATCCATCATGTGCTCCAGCCATTCTATTCCTAAGTGTTTACTCAAGATAAATGAAAGCAAATATGTTCATTATACAATATTCATAGCAGCTCTTTGTCATCACGCGAAACGGGAAATCAGTCAGATGTCCATCAACAGGCTAATTAAGTAAACAAAGTCCAGTATATCTATACAGTGGACTACTATTCAACAATTCAAAAGGCGCTACTATTAATACATACACCAGTATGTACTCGATGAATCTCAGAGTAATTACGCTGAGTGAAAGAAGCTACATACAGAAAAAAAGAGCACATAATCTATAGTTGCGTTTATAGAAAATTCAGAAAAAGGCAGACTAATCTATAGTCACAGAAAGTAGGACATGAAGAATGGTGTTGGAGAGGAAAAGAAGGGTATTTACAATGAGAGAATTTCCTTAACTGATGTGCATGGTATGTTCACCATCTGGATTGTGTGTATGGTTTCATGGGTATATACTTACATTAAAATTTAAACCAAATTCTGTGTTTTATATGTTATTTTACTTTGATAAAAGTGAAAAATATAATGCTTAGCGTTCACCTATTTCAGATCCGTCTATAAATAAGAAAACATTTTTATTAAGTCATTGAGAAAACCAAAGACTAATTTTGGTAATGTGAATTTTTGGCTTTACAGCTTAAATGACATAGAATAGCAACTAACAGAGGATATGCTACATAGTTTGTGAGTGGGTAAACCTGGGAGGTTTTTTTTTTCCAGTCTTTTCCCTTATAAGAATATGCTGTAGGTTAAACACAGAGAGTAGAAGCAGACTTGTGATGAACAGTCTCAGATGTTTAAAATGAAAGGAGAGGACAGATGCATTCCTTAACTTTTTAAAATAGATATCTCACATTTTATTTATTTATACCTTGACTTGTTCTACAGAATTTAAGGTCACTTACAATGACAGCACATAGAATAACAGAAGAGAGAATAATTTATAAGACCAGGGGTATACAAATCAGACTAGAAAGTAGAAAATCAAACATTGCCCTTGTAATTCCTCAGTCCTGTGGCCTCCATTTTCCAGAGTCCTTCACAGACCTGCTGGGGAACTTAGGACTAGAAGGAACCTTGGGACAGAGTTCTTAGCAGATTCCACAAGATAGTGAGGTTTCTTCCTTGGTCAAATAAAATTAGAAATAAAATATGCTATATCTTCCTCTTGGAGATTCATAATGCAATGTAAAATATATGCATTTTAAAAACATTTAAAAAAAACTTAAAACTCTGTTGACTTTGTAACACTTCTAGGGATTATTTCTTAACCAACTGTAAGAACTAGCACCCTGCAGAACATATTTTGTGAAATATTCTTCATTTAATCAGTGAAGGAAATAAGATATACTTCTTACCTCCAAAAAAGGTAAAATATTCCCTAGTTAATGGCAGAGTTGGAACTCATACCTGAAACTCTTTGTATTTTGTATTTTCTCTTGTAATTTTTTTTTTTTGCTATGCTATTTATCATTGTTATTCTGTTTCAGTCCAGCTCAGTTTATCAAGTAAAGTCAGCAAAACCTCATTTAAAGAAATGGCTGAAAGAATTTTGCATTCTTTTATGTAACTCCTTCTGATAGTGCCATTTTGGCTTTCCTTCCTCTGTACTTATTGATCACCCATGTACAGTTCTGTAGATGGTCCTTATTTTAATCCAGTAAAAACATTCACATCTTGATTGTTATGTGAATTCACCACAAATTCACCACATATATGTAAATTATGTGTATTACCAAAAAAATAAAATATATACTAATTGACAAATATACTTTCTTTCATCAAGTGTATACAAAGGAAGCAATAACTTTTTCTTGAGGAAAATGTAATTTTCCCTACTCTTTATCTGTGGTATATATGGGATCTGACCTGGATTTGAATCTCAACTCTCTACTTCTCCTCTGGTAACCTTGAATAAATTTATGTTTCTTTGTGTCTGTTTCTTCATCTTTAAAATGGGACTAATAATTCTAGTTTATATGTTGTCTGGAGAATTAAATGATAATCTGATTTTGTGGCTTTTAAACACTATTCTCTGATACCCTAGACTCAATAGAGACATTTAATTGGTCACTTGTATCTATTTTATGTTTAGGGTTCTGCAGAAGATTTGGTTTGAGAAAGAGGGTCCTGAGGTTCTCTGTTTAGAAACATTTGAAAGCCATAGCTGTAAGTAAAGTGCCTTGCACATACTAGATGCTGAACAGATACTAGTTCTCTTGTGCAGGTTAGATCTTTACTTCATTCCTTTCCCTCCCCATGAGGCTCCTTCCCAGTCAGTATATTGAAATGCTGCAGGATTTTTATTTAACTCCTTTATGGAAATATAGTTCACATACCATACAATTCACCTTTTTAAAGCATACAATTTAGTGGTTTTTACTATTTTCACAGAGTTACACAACCATCATCACAAGGCAATTTTAGAACATTATCACCTTCAAAAGAATGTCTATCCATTAGCCATCAGATTAACTTGTTTTTTAATTCTGCTTCCATTGTTCATTAGAAGTTAAAATGTGGATAAGTTAGTAGTCAAGAAGAGCAAAACGAGTCTGAGTGAGCCATGTTTCTTCGTTTATGTAGGTATACACGTTAGATTCCATTATGGCATTTAGCATACTTAATTTTATCTATTAAATCACTAAAGCTTGATTCTCTGCATTTTTCACTTCTGAAGTTCATTTATGTACTTTCATAACTTTTAAAGATGATTACTTGATCTGTATATGTCTTGCTCTTAGCTTAGAAATTTGACATATATTTTGCTACAAGACAGGTGCTTTGTTAGACTCCAAGGTTAAACAATTAATTAGAAACATTCTAGGAAGTTTATAGTTCTAGAAGGGTATCTAAACCAAAGAGAGTAATGTGGTGTAATCATTGCTGTTACAGAGAAGTGTATGAAGTGCTGTCAGTACACACTTAAGGGCTTAATTAATTCTCCCAGTGAAGAAGGAGATTGGGAAGGAGCAGGAAAGGGAAGAAACAGGGTTGAAGAGTTCTAGAGAAGCTGCAAAGATGCTGGACCTTGAAAAATTAGTAGAATTCACTGGGCAGGTGATGGAGGAGAAATGCATTCTAAAAAAGCTAAGAGAATAATTCAAGCCCAAGCTTGAGGATTAAAAGCATTCACTACTTTTAATGAAAAGTCAATGAGTTAATTGATGTGACTAGAGGGAACTGAACCTGGTGAATAGTGTAAAACAGAAAAGTTGGCTGGAGCAGATTGTGATGCCCTGAAAGTCAGCCTAACACCTTATTTTATCTCCTTCCCCCTTCCATTCTTGGCTTTATTCTACAGATAATTAGCCTTTCCCAGTCTAATATTTATGTTAACATAGGGCTTCCCTGGTGGCCTAGGTTAGTAAATAATCCACCTGCAATGCAGGAGACCTGGGTTCAATCCCTGGGTTGAGAAGATCCCCTGGAGGAGGGCATGGCAACTCACTCTAGTATTTTTGCCTGGAGAATCCCCATTGACAGAGGAGCCTGGCGGACTGCAGTCCATGGGGTCACAAAGAGTCGGATGCAACTGAGTGACTAAGCACACACAGTTCCTCTTACTGTCATTTTATTTCCCAGGAATTATCTGACTTTTTTCACTATTTTCCTTCCTACATACATTCTCATGTTAGTTATTAAGTATACGTCTCTTTGTTTCCATTCCCACAGTCACCACCGTGGTCACTTTCCTAGGATCTCCTTTCTGTTTCTTTTGTTCATTTTTGATGCTGCATTTTTCCATTCCTAGTACTTTAGCCTGTATCTATTTTGTTTATTCAAAGTGGCTTTCTACAGTAATTAAAATAATTCCTATATCAGAGAATCTAAAAAAAAATGTGGAGAGCCATTTGTAAAAAACAAAAACTCTATTACAAAGTTCATTAACTCTTATCTCAACTTCACTCAAGGAAATTCTCCGTGTACTGGTGTAGAATACATTGCTGAGTGAAAACAAGGGACAGCAGAGTATAGTATATTGCCTTTTGTGTCAGAAAGCAGAGGGATATTGGATATAGATACTATTTGCTTGTATTTGCGTAGAGAAGCTGAAAAACTATAGGAGAAATATTAGCCAAAGAAGCAGGTGGAAATGGGGTAGAAAAGGACAGGAGTGAGGACAGGTCTCAGTATATTTACCTTTTCATGTTTTGATTTGCAAGCTGAGTATTTCATCTGTTTAAAGCTCTGGCCTTGTATGCCACAGTGGAGGAGTGGGATTGAGGGATTGATCACCTGTTGCCTCATGTACGAAATCACTGCTGAATCTGCCATTCACACCTATCCACTCTGATCACGCCTTGATATCCCTTTAACCAGGGCTCTCCTGGTGGCTCAGACAGTAAAGAATCCGCCTGTAGTTGAGAGACCTGGTTTCAGTCTCCAGAGAAGAGGATGGCTACCCATTCCAGTATTCTTGCCTGCAGAATCCTGTGGACAGAGGAGCCTGGAAAGCTATAGTCCATGGGGTCGCAAAGAGTTGGACATGACTGAGCAGCTAACACACGCACACACACACACACACACGGACAGAGGAGCCTGGTCAGACACAACTGAGTGACTAACATGCACACACAGGCATACTCACACACACACACGATTCCTTTAAGTGAAATGAACTCTGTCTATCCATGTCCCCAAGTCACTTTCAGAACAACTCAGAATTCATCACTTCTTCTCTACAATTGGTTAATATTTATTTCATTCTATCATCTTAATGTTTATTTATACTCTATTTATATTTTGATTCTTTATTGATTTCATGAATGATTTCTACTTTACTTAGATTGGTAACACCTTTAGTAGTAAAGCATGTTCTTGTCTCTCACATCTTATCTGAAGCATAATCTAATAGATACTTCATGATTTTTATTTACCTTGGATTATCCTAACATGTTAATTTCATTTGGATAATTTCAATCAACAGATTTTAAATTAGAAAAGCTGCTGTACAGAAAAGCAAAGTTTGACTACTTTTACATTATATAAAGTTCAAAGTATTTATTGGGAAAATTAATGAACAGTTTAAGCCATGAAAATAGGATAACTTTCTGTCTAGTTAGGATAAAATTATGTGGATTTACTCACTAAAGAGTAAACATAACTTGACCACTTGACATTAATTTGCATGAAATAGTGTTATTTGTATGGTAGTTACTTATTAGCACAAAAATTGAGATTTGTGTGATTTTTGTCTCTGTTACCATACGACATGAAGAGTTATTCTAAATTTATAAGTCAAATATAAATGAAATAGTCAATCTCATTTTTTACACTAAGTGTATGGTTAAAAGTAAAGTAAAAGTAAATTCTGCTAGGAAATTAACATTTGTTTTTAAAATTGATCATAGAAAATAGGTACTAGTAAGCAGAGAGGTTTTTAGTATGTTTTTATTAATGTTCTCTAATCTGATACTTATTTTGAAACAGGCAAGAAAACTGGATGTGTATTTTGAATATGAAGAAAAAATAATGAGCAAAACTACTCTGGATAAATCTCTTCTAGATATAATATCAGACCCTGATGGTATGTATCATAAATTTGAGGTTAATATAAATTTTTCATCTGATGAATCCAACATTTCAATTTGAGTAAAACTTAAATAGAATTATTGTTTTTCTCACAATCTTTGCTATTAATGAGATAATTAAATGAGCTATTTCCTGTTGAAAAGTTTGTAGCAAAGCAGTTCCTAAATTAGAAAAATTATTTGCATTTTATTTTATTGAACTCTTCTTTGATGGTATGCTTTATTAATGTATTAGTATATAAGCACTTTTTATATTCATTTGTTTAAAGCGATAAGCTCAATTTCTGCTGGCTCCGACAAGATTTGAAGGCAAAACATTCAAACCAAGCATGATACACATTCTAATTTAGTTTAACCCTATAGAGCTTCCTAAAAAGATGTGTCAGTATCTAAAACTGAATTCTGTTTTAAATACTTTGGCAGTTCACTTTTAAACTCTGTTGACAGTCCCTTTATATTTATATAAATATATATTTGTTAGATTTTCTTTAAATAAGATATAACTATTTGTACTTATATAATCTATTATTGTGTTCAATTACAATGATCATAAAGTCTGCATAGAGTTTTAGCTTCTAAAATTCTTTAGAGACTTGATAATTTCAGAAGAGTTTTCAATTCAGATCTCAGCTCTTTTCAAAAATGAATAAAAATAATATAAGCTATTAAGCTTCTATTTTACATACAGGTTCTTCAGCTGATAATGGTTTTTGAGTTATTTTGTTTATGACTTTTAGATTTTATATCAAGTTGGAAGGTAATAAACAATTTTTTTGAAATGTTTGTAATTAAAGGGTTCTATTCATAAAAATTTCTGAGAATCCCTAGTATTGCTCACACTTATAAACAGATTTGTGGGGAGAACATAACATTTTGAAGGTATGTGTACTTACAGTGAAAAAATATATAACATATATCTAAGTCCATCACTTTAGAACTGTTTCTTGTTATTTACAATCAGTTTTGAGTAAAGTTTAAGCAAAAAATATGCTGATTAAAACAGTCAGAACCTTTTTCATTTCCCTTTTCTCAAGCCAGTTCATTTTTAAAGACATTAAGTAGAGCAGAGCAAGGTAGACATTCATGCACAGTGACAGTCTAGTATTACTCTTGTGCTTTTAGTCACTAAGTCATGTTCAAGTCTTGTGACACCATGGACTGTAGCCCTCCAGCTTCCTCTGTCCTTAGGATTTCCTAGGCAAGAATATTAGAGGGGGTTGTTCTTTCCTTCTCCAAGTACTGCTTTAGTCCAGAACAAGATGTCAGAACCCAAGGAGAATGAGAAGGCATCCACAAATCAGGTAAAGGGATGGTTGGTAATCTAACTTAAGGTATCAGAGTCCCAAGTGAGGTGAGCAGGGTGTCCATATGTGGGAGCAGTTTAGTCCTGGAGTCTGAGGGTCCTATCAGATTAAGGAGGGTGACCCTGCACAGGACAAATCAGGCATTGGCTCAGATGGGGTGAGAAGTATAGCCACGCGTATGTGTGTGTCCATTGTGGGGAATCAGAACCAGATTGGAGTGAGATGACATCTATGCAGGCAAGAGACAGTAGCAGAGTTAGGATATTTGTTATACAGGGGACTGGTTAAATAATATATCAGATAATATAATGGGAGTGAGGTTTCCCATTGTCAGAGATGAAAGTTACAGATACTAAAAGGAAGAAAACTAGAATGAAACCTGTAATATTGGAATTGGAGGTGCCAATGTGGACTTGGTATTTTCACTAGATACTTGTCAAATCGGAAGTAACTCTATATAGATTTTCTCTGTGTGTGTACTCAAATATAGGCATTCCCTAGTTCTGCCACTTGAGCAGAATGAGGAGCAACAATTCTCCAGTAGTAAAACTTTTAGCTTCTGTATTCCACTTTCCACTAGGACTCATTGGCAAAATAAACGGTTGATTCTAGGAAGAGGAAGTACAAAATAAGCCTGAAACATTCTGTTGTATCAGAAAGCAAGGAAAGTACTCAAAACATGATGGAATATGTCAAAAAGAACCCAAAAGTCAGCTTAAAGAGGCCCCCAATGGCCAGATCATGACAGTACCAAAATAAATAATGATGATAACAGATTATAACATACTGAATGAAATAGGAAGCCATGAGTCCATGCAGATATAATTAATGAATAAATAGAAATTTTCCAGATTATTTACACATTTTCAAAGTACCTCCCTACGAAATACTTGTTACTTACAGAGGAAGAAAAATAACTTGACAGAGGAGAAGCCTGATAGATGCCTTATTAGGTAATCACATTGAACATCAGCAGTAATGAGGCATACTGAAATAGTGTACCACCCAAAAGATTCAGTATAAAAATACAGTATCACTTTTGTTGTATTCCTATCAAAGATGTACAGCCTGAATCTAGTCAGGAAATTCAGTCAAAAATTAATTGTGGAGTATTCTACCAATAGGAAGGAAAAAAATAGCCTGTAATCCTTATCAAGGCCATGAAGTCAAGAAAGACTTGCGGAACTGTTTCATACAGAAGACAGCTGTATATAAGAGATGACAGCTCTTCGCAGCAACACATGATTCTTTTTCCCGTAAAGGAATTATAGAGACTGTAGGTGAAACTTGGAGGGACATCTAAGGATTAGATGGTACTAACGGACCAACACTAATTTTCTGATTTTGACATGTTACTATATTCTGTTATTTTGAAGTTACTATATTTGGAGAATGTCCTTAATATTTTGGAATGGTAGGAAAGCAGTTCAACACCTTACTCTCAAATTTTCTAGGGAGAAAAAAGCTCTCTGAATTATACTTAAAACTGTTCTCTGAAGTATCAAATTATTCAGTGCCTCTAAAATAGCAGTTGGAGTAGAAACTTGGATGTGACCAGAGGATCCAGCGTTTAGCTGCTAGCTCCAGACTCTGGAGTACTCACAGTTATAAAGGATACATTTTTCCAATTTCCATTTAGCTCCTCTGTGACTAATGTCATATAAGCATTGCATGCCCTCCAATTCTTAGCATCCTATGACTTAAAAACTTTAGCAGAGGCTTTAGGACATTGACCCTGTTGGAATTATAAATATGTTTCTCCTTGTCGAAGAGTGGGAACTGTTCCTTCTCTAAGCAGAATAAGCACCCACTCTTAGAAAAGGGGGAAATACCAATAACCTCAGATATGCGGATGACACTATCCTTATGGCAGAAAGTGAAGAAGAACTAAAAAGCCTCTTGATGAAAGAGGAGAGTGAAAAAGTTGGCTTAAAGCTCAACATGCAGAAAAGGAAGATCATGGCATCTGGTCCCATCACTTCATGGGAAATAGATGGGGAAACAGTGTCAGACTTTATTTTGGGGAGCTCCAAAATCACTGCAGATGGTGACTGCACCCATGAAATTAAAAGACGTTTACTCCTTGGAAGGAAAGTTATGACCAACCTAGACAGCATATTAAAAAGCAGAGACATTACTTTGCCAGCAAAGGTTCATCTGGTCAAGGCTGTGGTTTTTCCTGTGGTCATGTATGGATGTGAGAGTTGGACTGTGAATAAAGGTGAGTGCCAAAGGATTGATGCTTTTGAACTGTAGTGTTGGAGAAGACTCTTGAGAGTCCGTTGGGCACAAGGAGGTCCAACCAGTCCATCCTAAAGGAAATCAGTCCCGGGTGTTCATTGGAAGGAATGATATAGAAGCTGAAACTCGAGTACTTTGGCCACCTGATGCGAAGAGGTGACTCATTTGAAAAGACCCTGATGCTGGAAAAGATTGAGGGCAGGAGGAGAAGGGGACAGCAGAGGATGAGTTGGCTGGATGGCATCACTGACTCGATGGACATGGTTTTGGATAGACTCCGGGAGTTGCTGATGGACAGGGAGGCCTGGCATGCTGTGGTTCATGGGGTCTCAGAGTCGGACACGACTGAGCGACTGAACTGAACTTAGAAAAGGCCATGCTATGCTGAGTATATTAAAAGCAGCAGCAGGGACCCACATGTCCCTAAAACTCTGAGGGAGGGAAACCTTTCTCTCATATCTTAGGATCCTTTACCCCAAGAGACTACAGTAGCAAGCCTCATTCCTCTCTCTTTCTTTGTCCTCTAACTGCTTTGTCATAGTTGCAGGAAATGGAACAGGGTAACTAAAGCCAAAGCTTTCTGGCTGTAGCACCAAAAAGGGAAGGCCACAGAAACTGGAAAGTACCAGGGAGGTTACAGAAGGAAGGAAGGAGCTCAGGAAAGCAACCCCCTAAAGTTGTTAATGAATTCCTAGGCTCACCTCTGAGCTGTTCATGCCTAAATCTGATCCTACACAGCAATTCCAAGGATTGAAAGGTGAAAAACAAGATGACCTCCAAAGTCCTATACTGGCTCCTGGGCAGTGAGACAGAGCTGAGCAGCACTGCAGACGTTTTGAAAATAGAGTCCATGATAGAACCACAACTCACAGAGGCTGGTAGGAACTTTGACCTGAACCCAGACAGGCTAATTACCTGTTAAAACAAAAATACCAGCTTTCTCCTAGGATTTAAACAAGACCCTTCATCTTGTAACCTACTTCAGAATGTTTAAAATAACAATATCTATTTGTAAACATAAGAACTTAGGAGAGCCTGTCTTTCATCTTTATTACCAAGTCTTTATCTATTTAGGGAGTAAGGATAATTTGAAGATAAAAAAAATCAATGGTCATCAGTCAGTATGTTTTGAAAAAATTATTCTTGTTTTTATTCTATAGTGAAATATAACAATTCTGAGTTCTTACATGTTGGGATACACTTTGAAGTGAGAATGCATATTGGTATTTGTTGAATAGTGAAACTGAGTTACCCATGAGAACTGTCTTATCACTTTGCACCGGAGCACACCCAGTAACTGACGGAAGAATAAAGATTCTCTGGACAGTCTCCGGCTTTGGATAATAGAAGTAGCTCAGAATACTCACTGAAAGCAAGATATTTCTCTGAAATCTTTTGTCCTAAAATTGCAGGCAAATATCTGCATAATACAGTGGTATATTATACTATAGACATATGGTTTTTCCAAATCTTCACAGACTTTTCAAAAGGAGGAGAAATGTGTATTTATTTAGTGGCTCCAATCTCAGAAGTATGACCTTGGGCTCAGATGATTTTAGCCAGCAAGGTTTCATAAACTAGTGCCTAGTGAGGGGAGCAGGCAACTGGTTTCCTAGGATAGTCCCATTTTTATACCAAGTTGTCCTTAGATAAGTATTATTTAGCATCCCTCTTTTATTTCAAAAGGGTATTGTTTTAGAATTATATGATTATCCTACCTATACCATTTTTTTCTTTTTGAGTTTATATCTGAAAAATTAATCTCAACATTATAGACAGTTTGGAAGATAGACTGCAGATGGTAATCCTGTAATCATCTTTTTCCATATCTGTATTTTACATGGTTGTAATTTAGTGCCTATAATGTTAAATCATTTGAATCAAGGAGCTTATTTTGTCACATTTATGTATGCCTTGAGTTTATAGTCTTGACTATAATACGTAACAACTGGAATTATGAAAATCTTTTTTTTCCCTCATCTGTTTCCCCTTTGTAGCAGGAACTCCAGAAGATAAAATGAGGCTGTTTCTTATCTATTACATAAGTGCACAGCAAGCACCTTCTGAGGTATGTCCTCTATATTCAGTTTTGGGAGGAAAGGGGGACACTCACTTGTCTCAAAAATAGAAGTAAAAACCGCTATGGCCAAATGATCATTTCATTCCTTCCTTTAAAAGAAAAACAGTTTCTTAAGGCTAGTTCTATTTACTGCTGAATTTTATAGCAGTATTTGTCACCAAGAGAATGATTTACTCACAAAATATCTCACCACTTTTAAGTTGTTTGAAAATGAACAGAGTTCAGGTGGCCAAAATTCTCATTTCTGGAAATAACTATTCTAAACTAAGTTAACCAAGTTTGCTCTACTTTTTTTCAAAGATTGAGCTTATCATTTCTCATGATGTGATGATCCTAGAAGTTCCATTTCTTTAAGCTGTAGCCACTAATACTTATAAGAAATTAAGCTTTAACCGAAAAGTTTGGTAATATTTTACAGTTGTTTAAAACTAATGTCCTTTATAAAATACAAAGAAGTCACTTGGAGGAAGATAACTTCAGTTCCAAAAGTTATATAAATACTGTAATTTCATAAGATTAAACTTCAGATTCACATCTGTCATATGATTCATATAAAAATGGCATTGAAATTTTGTACTAAAGTTAAAAAAAAAGCTACTTTTATATTAGAATAAATTTCTAAGAATGATTGGAAAATGATCAGTTATCCTTTCTAGATTTTTTTTTCTCTCTCAGTGGAAGAGTAGATTGTGGGATATTTTGTTGTTTTCTTTTTCTTTAATGAGTCATCACCTGCTTTTTTTTTAATTTTTATTTTTTAGTTTGTTTTGCTTTACAAAACTGTCTTCGTTTTGCTATACATTGACATCAATCAGAGGGAAAAAAATTTTTTTAAGTGTGCAGAGGTAATTGACTTACTCTGAAGGAAGCAGTGATTTTTGTATTGTTGCTGCATTGGAGACCTGTTAACTCTTTCTGATATTAACTTGTATAGTTTTACTAGATGAGCAACTAGCATAAGGACCTTGGGAAAGACACCTAGAATGATAACAGCTGTTGCAAACTGCTTTCCTTTGCTGATAGCAGTTATTTTTTGATGTCTGGTAGATTGTGAGGCTTCTTTTTGTTTGACATGTTAAAACAGAAAAGTAAACCAGTATTTGCTTTAGGTCAATTCTGCTTTATCCTAGGAATATGTCTCTTGACTTTTAATTTAGTTAGAAAGTTCAGTAGTCCCCCCTTATCCAAGGGAGATATAATCCAAGACCCCCATTGGATGCCTGAAACCATGAATAGTAAAATGCCCCCTCAACCATATATACTGTTTTTTCCTATATATACTTACTGATGATAAAAATTTAATTTATAAATTAAACACAGATTAACAAAACTGGCTAATAAAATAGAATAATTATAACAGTATACCATAATAAAAAGTTATATGAATGTGGACTCTCTCAAAATACAGTTATTATACTCATCCTTCTCATGTTGATGATGTCAGCTGATAAAATGCCTGTGTGATGAGATGAAATGAGGTGAATGACATAGGCATTGAGATATAGCATTAGACTGCTATGGGCCTTCTGACAAGGAGGAGGATCATCTGCTTCAGGTGATCTGTGTCTGTCATCAAGCCATGACGATGTTGATGGTTAGGTGTCAGGAGCCGTGGATGTCCCTGGTTGGGGCAGGACTGAGCAGGACAGCGTAAGATGTCAGCGTGCTTTGCCAAACGGGGCACAGTTTAAGACTCATGAATTGTTTGTTTCTGGGAATTTCCATTTAGTATTTTCAGACCTTAGTTGACCACAGGAGCTGAAACCTGGAAGGCAAAACTGCTGATGAGGGGTGACTACAATATAGGTTTCTTTCCAGAAAGATCTCTGTCATTAATGGGGGTGTACCTATAGCTTAAGGGATTCTAAAAACCTATTTTTAATATTTTGTTAGGAATATATGAAAGTGAAAATTGCTCAATTGGTCCAGCTCTTTGCAACCCCATGGCCTATATAGTCCATGGAATTATCCAGGCCAGAATACAGGAGTAGGTAGCCATTCCCTTCTCCAGAGGATCTTCCCAACCAGGGATTGAACCCAGGTCTCCCACATTAAGGTGGATTCTTTACCAGCTGAGCCACAAGGGAAGCCCAAGAATACTGGAGTGGGTAGCCTATTCCTTTTCCAGCAGATCTTCCTGACCCAGGAATCAAACCAGGGTCTCCTCCATTTCAGGCAGATTCTTTACCAACTGGGCTCTCAGGGAAGCCCAGGAGTATATGATTTTATTTATTTTTGGTAAGAAATATGTCTTTTTATAAGTAATCATTAAGAGGCTTGGGGCAAATTTTGACTACTGAGTCAGATTGAAAGTGTTGGTTGCTCACTTGTGTCTAATTACGACCTCATGGACTGTAAGCCACCAAGCTCCTATGTCCATGGAATTCTCCAGGCAGGAATACTGGAGTGGGTAGCCATTCCCATCTCCAGGGACGCTTCCCAACCCAGGGATCGAACCCAGGTCTCCTGCATTGCCTGCAGATTCTTGACCAACTGAGCCACCAGGGAAGCTCACTGTCAGATTAATAGCTCCCAGAATATGAAGCAGTTCTGATTGATGGTGACCTTAAAAGTTTCTTTTTCTTAGAAAAGTTTTATAATGGAGCTGCTGTGATAGCTCCCGTGACATCAACTGGACTTTACTCGTTAGGAAATAAAAGACTAAGAAAGAGAACTATTTAACTATTAAAAAGTGTAGTGTAGGTCATCTGCTGTTCAGTTAATAACTTTGGACATTTACAGTGAATATGAGATGGGACCACCTGATTCTGCAGTGATTCCCCTAAGTCAGCGTCACTCCCTTCATGTTTCCAGTTTTGAAATATTCTTGATCAATCCAGATCTTTCATTTAATGCTTATTCCAAGGACAAACAATCTATGTCCACAGTTGAGGAAAAACTGACTGTTGGGCTTGCTGAGGGATGACAGAACCCCATACTGCTTAGGTAATTTGGGAGCCTGTTAAAGGTAATTTTCATTGAATGTGACTTTGTCTTGGTTACTCCTTTGAGTGCTCCCTTAAGGTACCACTCCACTTACTTAGGTGCTCATGCCTTTAGTCTTAACTTTTTGATAATCAGATGACAACAAACAAAATGGTCTCTTTCATGAAAGTAAAGATTTTTGTCATATTCTTATTTCAGGCTGATTTGGAGCAGTACAAAAAAGCTTTAACTGACGCAGGATGCAACCTTAATCCTTTACAATATATCAAACAGTGGAAGTAAGTTTTGTTTTATTCTTAAGTTCCTATCATTTAAGAAAGTACAGTGGAAGTCGAGTTCCAAGAAAACTGAAAATGTTACCAAGAAAATTTAACAGTGCCTTAGTATTTTTTGTTATTGTTCAATGGCATAAATATTTCTTTATCTCCCCTACTCTTTCCACAACTTTATATAAAATAATGCTGCCTTTCTTTCCTAGACATTTTTTTTTTCCTGTATTCACTGGTGTGAGATGAAAAAGTCAAAGACTGAAATGTTTTGGGTCAAATGGCTCTAAAGCATTTTTAAGATGTTTTAATTTCACTAGTAATCAGAGAAATGCAGATTAATATAATGCAAAGATTTAGAAAATGTGCCAAGGATCCAGGAAAATTGATGAGTTTATACTCCACTATTAGAAATATAATTTGTCAAAATTTTGCTCACTGGTATAAAAAGTATTTTTAAAAGGAATAGCTTTGACCCAGTGGCACCCCACTCCAGTATTCTTGCCTGGAAAATCCCATGGATGGAGGAGCCTGGTGGGCTGCAGTCCATGGGGTCACTAAGAGTCGGACACGACTGAGCGACTTCTCTTTCACTTTTCACTTTCATGCCTTGGAGAAGGAAGTGGCAACCCACTCCAGTGTTCTTGCCTGGAGAATCCCAGGGACTGGGGAGCCTGGTGGGCTGCCGTCTGTGGGGTCGAACAGAGTCGGACACGACTGAAGCGACTTAGCAGCAACAGCTTTCTCTTAAGAATTAATCCCAAAGAAGAAACTGGAGTCACAAAATCTTAGAAGCAGTTATAATAATCAAATTTTGAAAATCAACCTGATTGTCAAGGAAAAGGGTTGAAATTATATCATTTCTACAAGAAATGCAACTGAGTCTTACAAATCAGGTTCTGAGTTGATTCAGCAGAATGAGGCGAAGAGGGGTGCTCGGAAGCGACCCTTGGCTTCCTCCCCTGGAGGCACAGAGGGCTGGGGCCTTGGTGAATGCCTTTCTTGCTGGCCACTTGCATAATTATTAGACCCACTGGCTCCCATCCCTGAGTTCCCAGGGACTCTGCTTCTTGCCCAGGCCTTGGGCATTAGTGTGATTCTCTCCCTGCCTCCATCCCATCGCCGTGTGGGGGTTTGGATTCAGGATTTGTTCCTAGTGTCCAAGACTTGAATAAGAAACTTACAGAGGCTGATGCTTACCTACAGATCTTGATAGAACAGTTGAAGCTTTTTGATGACAAACTTCAAAACTACAAACAAAGATGACGAACAGAGAAAGAAAATTGAAACCCTCAAAGAGACAACAAATAGCATGATAGAATCAATTAAACACTGCATTGTGTTGCTGCAGATTGCTAAAGACCAGTATATTGCAGAATCATGCAGATAGACTTATAAGTGCTATTAATCCTGTGGATGTCCCATGGAGCCTGTGGTCAACACAATGTCTTCCCAGACTGTCTCACCTCCAGAACCTACTCAGAGGTTCTGTAAGTCAGAGCAGCGTCCATCTTCTCTACCAGTTGGACCTGTATTAGCAACCTTGGGACATTATCAGGCTCAAATACCAAATAGTATAGGCAGTGGCCACTCACCACCTAGTAGTAGTATGACTTATCCAAGCCATGTCAACTTGTCTCCAAAGTCCCAGAGTTCTCTTACTCTAGCAATGAAGATGAATTCTATGATACAGATGAGTTCCATCAGAGTGGCTCATACCCAAAACACTTAATAGATTTCCTCTGGATCTGTTGATCCAGTCTTGACACACAGCTGCTCGGGAAATAGTCTAAAGGCCCAGATACCACAGAATCACTTAATTCTTCCATGTCCAGTGGAACAAGTGATCCTGACCTTTTCGAGTCACATGATGATAGAAATGACGAAGGAGAGGCAGGGTCAGTGGAGAGCACAAGAGCGTTATCATGTGTCTGTTGTCCCAGCTTAGACTTGGGTCTCACAAAGGTAGTTCTTCCAACATTTATTCTTGAAAAAAGATCTCTTTTAGAAACATATGCAGATTTTTTTACACATCTGGACCTGTTTGTGAGTATTAGTGACCAGAAGGATGCCAGAGACCAAATGGTTCAGGTTGTGAAATGGTATCTCTCAACCTTTCACGCAGGAAGGAAAAGATCGGTTATCAAAAAGCCATACAACCCCATTTTGGGAGAAATCTTTCAGTGTCAGTGCACATTACCAAATGATACTGAAGAGAATGCAGAGCTAGTTTCAGAAGGACCAGTTCCCTGGGTTTCCAAGAATAGTGTAACATGCATGGCTGAGCAGGTTTCTCATCATCCGCCCATTTCAGCCTTTTGTGCTGAATGTTTTATTAAGAAGATACAATTCTGTGCTCATATCTGGACCAAATCAAAATTCCTCGGGGTGTCAGTTGGGGTGCACAACATAGGGCAGGGCTGTTTCTCGTGTCTAGAGCATGGTGGACATTACATTCTCACATCCCCCAGTGGTTACGGCAGGACTGTCCTCACGGCGCCCTGGGTGGAACTAGGCGGAGAAAGCAATATTAATTGTTCCCAAACTGGCTATAGTACAAATATCGTCTTCCACACTAAACCTTTCTATGGGGCCAAGCAGTACAGAAATTCCCTGAGATTTTTTTCTCCAGATGACAAGAAGTCTTTCTGCTCAATTGAAGGGGAATGGAATGGTGTAATGTATGCAAAATACTCAGCAGGGGGAAATACAGTTTTTATAGATACCAAGAAGTTGCCTATAATGAAGAAGAAAGTGAGGAAGCCGGAAGATCAGAATGAATACGAATCCCGCTGCCTCTGGAAAGATGTCACTTTCAACTTAAAAATCAGAGACATTGATGTAGCAGCTGAAGCCAGGTATAGACTTGAAGAAAGAAAGAGCAGAAGTCCAAGAAAGGAAGGAAAGGGAAATTCAATGGGAGGCAAGGTGTTTCATGAAGATGGAGAATGCCGGGTTTATGATGAACAATTACTGAAACGTCTTGGTGTTAATTAGGTTGGGAAACACAAAGTTTGCTCCTGGTTCGAGGGCAGGAGGCATAATTAAGTGACAGTCTTCCTTTGGGAGAGCCTATTCACTCCCTTCTTCTTGCAGTGGTTCCTATCTCAGAGATAGTGGACTTTCTGACGCAGATGAACAATTAAAGCAAGCAGAGCTTCCCTTTTTCCTGTCTGGCAGTTATAGTGTTGGTTTTGGTCTTGAGAAAAACTTCAGGTTTTGAAAACAAGCTGTCTGCTCCTTTTCCAAATCTCATGGTGTAAATCCCAGTCTTAAACTCTGCATTCTGGTACTGCTATTGAGATGTACATTTGTTTCCTAGATCATATAATCTTGGGTTCTATATACACACATATATAATATAGCTGGTGCCAGATATTTCATAAATACTCCATTTACTGTAAATATCAGTTCCTCTGAGTTTTAGAAACTTTAGCGCAATGTATTAAAATCACGTGTTAGGAAATTTCATGGTCTCACCTAAAATAACTTTTATTTTGGAATTGAACTATTATTAAATTGTATCTAACTCTGCCACAGTTTAATTATACGCAATGCTTTTAAGGCTTCCTAAAGTAATTTTCCAACAACCACAAAAAAATCATGTTGTGGAAGACTTGTTCAGTGACCATCAGGAAATGGCCATGTATGTTATAAAGTGAAAATATAGTTTGCTATTCATTGATTTGTTTGATAAATAACATCCTTTGTCACAGTGACTAGGGACTCTTCTAAACATTAAGAATATAATAGTGAACATGCTAGGGAAGGCCTCGGCTTTCATTGAATTTACATTTGTGTTGAACAATATGTCAACAAGCAAATGAATGAGCAGAGTTGTGTTAAACCGTATTCACCATATTAAGTGATATAAAGAAAATAAAACTGAGTGATAAGATCTTAATTTGTTGGGGGTATTAGCTAAAATTTGTTAAGATCAGGGAAAGCCTCGGGTAGGCAGCCCTTGAGCCAAACTTGGTTTTTATGGTGTAATCCTCTCTTACCTTTCCATTTATCTGCCTTCGTGTGTGTGTGTGTGTGTATAGATATACACATATGTACATATAAAGCATAATTAAAATGACATTCACTTAAATGCTAATAGTGGGTAAATCCAAGTAGTAGAATTTTTTTTTTTTACCTTTTGAGTTCTTTATTTTCCAAATATTCTTCAGTAATACCTTTAAATTAGTTCTTAAAATAATTATTTTTTTCAGAGTAGGGGATTGAATATGCTTTTTTACCTCAACTGTATCAAAAAATATGCATAGTATGAGACATGTACCAAATTGTTAACAGCAGATATCTCTGAATTGTGAGTTTACAAGTGTTTTTTATTATTTATACTTTTGTTTGTTTTTTCAAGTTTTGCTTTTATTTCATTGTGTTCTTATAAGAAAAAAAGTAGACAAAACAAACCTTAATTTAACAGAAGGAACTGGAAACCATCTTTTCCGATTTTTATAACATATACAGTTAACACATTTGGCTGTGTCGTGTGTGTCATTGTGTTTTACATTATGATGTATGTGGAACTCCCTAATCAAATGTTTGACATTAAAAGAGTGAAGACAATCTTGGGCATCATTTTACATGGTTATAAAATATACAATTTCTGATGTGTAACATTTTTCTTTCTTATTATAAGGATTATACCAGTTTATTGAAGAATATTTTGGAAAACTCAGGAAGGTATAAAGAAAGTAAAAATTTACCTGTAATTTCCCCATTCAAAGTCTACAAATAACCTTTAGTGTTTATCCTTTTATGCATATTACATATTTTTTAATCAAGAAGTCATTGTTACAGATGCAGTTTGTGTTCTAGTTTTCCATTTAACTTTCATCATGCCAGTTTTTCATTGTCTTAAATACAGCGGACCATAGAACAACCTGGGTTGTTCTAGCCAACCCTCCACACAGTTAAAAATCAAAGTATTACTTAACAATGGGCTGGCCCTCAGTATCCCTGGCCCTCATTTGCAGATTCAACCAACCACAGATCATGTAGTGCTGCAATATGTATTTATTGACAGAAATATAAGTGGGCCTGCACGGTTCCAAACCCATGTGGCTTAAGGATCAGCTACAGTCTCCAATGGTTGTATTTAGTATTTGCTTGATATTCCGCCATATAAATGTAATACTCTTTATTTAACCCTTTATTGCTGAGAGATAACATATTATATTTAGATATTGTTGTTTATAGTGAAAAGTAAATTTTTCTTAAAGGCAGAAATTCTAGTCTACTGCTGAAAACCACGTCTTCCTTTCTGAACAAAATTGTGGCTTTTGTGTTTGAAATTTCTCTAATGGAAACAGCAAATTTTGTCCAGATTGAAATAGTGTATTTTTAGTGTTTCATCTTCAAATCTTAGTGATTTCCATTCTTTTTCTTTTTTTTACTTTCATAAGATGTTCTTGTATTTAGATAGATAATTTTTTTCCCATTGACTAAAGCATTGGAAATGATTAGGAATTATAAAAGAATACTGATTTGCATAAAAATATTTATGGCATGCTGTTAAAACATTAAAGAATAGTGTGTACAATATGATACTGATTTTGTTTTTAAATCATATATGTTGTATATACATATGTCGAAAGATTAGAAGAATATATGCCAAAATCTTAACAGTGTTTACTTCTAAGTGGTAGAGGTCTTCTAGGAGCATTCTGTTTTCTGGATTCTCTATGGTGAACATATTCCTAGAAGGAAAATATTTTTTTAAATGCAGCTAAGTGCCATATTTTTGCCCAGCCTTCAAAAATTCTATAGCTAAAAACATTCTGTACGTTTAGAAAGATCTGAAATAAATGACTGTATGCAGTTCAATATAAAAGTGTGTATGTAACTAAAAAGAAAAATCACTGAGTAGCAGAATTAGAATAGCAATAATAAAGAAAGTGATTTTGAGCTGAATCTTAAAAAAAAATGGACAGTTTTTATTGGAGAATACGGTGAATCTGTATCCCCAAAGGACAGGACAGCATGATCAAGGCATGTGTCTGGGAATGTGGGAGTATGGGATGTGGAGAACAGTAGAGATTAATCAGTACATGATTGTTCTTTTAAAACAGAAAGTCTTCATTTCCTGTTAATGATCCTTAAGTTTGAGTA
The DNA here is from genome assembly GCA_006408695.1 of Aepyceros melampus. NCBI lineage: Eukaryota > Metazoa > Chordata > Mammalia > Artiodactyla > Bovidae > Aepyceros > Aepyceros melampus. Next base: position 74,688 of record SJXQ01002907.1, read on the forward strand.
ACTAATAATGAATTAGTGGTTTTTAAAGAATTTCAGTTTTTTGGTAACAATTGCTCTATACTTGAACATCATTTTACATGGTTGCAGATTATGTAATTGTGCTAATTGTGCTGAAACATTGTATTAGTTGAAAAATTATTTCTTTTCAGAAACTGCATAGTAAATCTTATGATTAGTTAGTAAATTTTTTAATGCCTAGTTAGTAAATGTTTTAATGCTGTGATACTAAATGTTAGCTCAGCTAATTAACTTTTAAATATAACTTTCTTATTTCATAGAGCTTTTGCCAAGATGGCTTCAGCTCCCACCAGCTATGGCAACACCACCACTAAGCCAATGGGGTAAGTATTTTTAATAATTCTGATTGAAGAAGTCTAGTACTCCAGCCATAACTGGACTTTTATGCCTTGAAAACTGTGTGACATTTCGTGTGCAGAAAGTTTTCATTGTGATATAGAGCAAATGTCAGCATGCTTTGTGGCTTCCTTAGGTAGGTTAAATTCTAACTTTAAAGTGTAAATTAATGTATTTTACATGGTAGGGCTTCATATGCTTCCTTGTTAAGACATATGTTTTTCATTTTCAGAAGATACATGAATTTCTATCAGTGTTGATAATACAGACGTTCAAGACCTAGCTTATAGATGGAACTAGGCATACTGCTAAATGATAGAGAGGAAGCACTCAGGGCTGGGTGTGACTTCTGACTCCCAAAAAATCCTATACAGTGTGTGTGGTTTTCAAAGGAGCTAAACAAAGTGATTTTAATTGCTCTTTTCAGTACCATACTAGCTTCAAATTCCTGGCTTATTTTTTGGAGCTTAGAACAGAAGCATGAAACTGGAGGAAAACAGGTTTACCCTAGCCCCACTCTGAGCTGCTGATTTTAATGAAACATTTCCAGAAAACAAAAGCACTTGGCCTAAGGCAGGAACATGTAAGCTCTTGGCAAAATGAATCCAGCTGGCCTTACCTCCATACAGTGCTGTGCGGGGTACCACTCTTACTCCCTCAGAGTTGCCTGGTACCTGGGAATCACCTCAGAACTAGTCAGTCCAACAGAGATTAAGTTTTCTTGTTTCTGTTAAAGAAATGATTTCCATCCTGCCCATCTCTTCATGTCAGAGGGGAAGAGGACAGGATGGGGAAAATGAAAATATATTTGGAAAACTACTTCCATGTATTTAATAAAATAGGCTTTTCAGTTTTCTGTCCTAAAACCTTACTGAATCTTAAAAGCCTCTTAGATTTCTTATGGACTTTGTAGTAGAGGATTTTAATAAAATATGTTATAAGAAAATCTTGGATGATTTGAAGACCTTCCCTCGCCTTCTAATATCAAAATGCAAGATTTCCATTCTGTCCCACAAAATACCCTTTGATTCCACATAAAAGACTTTTTGAACCACAAATATAAAACCAATATGATAAGTCATTTGTGTTATTTTTGTTGGTAAAATACAGACACTGGACATTCTTACTGAGTTGAGGTAAAATGCATTGAGCATTTTGTGCTTTCACATTTTTATATGATAGATTTTGTGTATGGGGCAACAGAATGTACGGTGCAGGACTAGATCTAGCAGCTATGATATAGAGAATATTCTCATTTCTGACCTATTCAGAAACTCCCAGACATAGATGTTTTCAATATGTCAGTGTGTTCTGAACTCCTAAAGCGTGTCATCTTAATTACTATCTTTGTTAAATTGAATATAGTTGATTTACAATGTTGTGTTAATTTTTGCTGTACAGCAAAGTGATTCAGTTATACATGTATATACTTTTTTTAATATTCTGGATTACTATCTTTAATACATTGTTTTAACACTAAGACAGTAGGGAAATTGAAGAAATTCTCTTTAGCTAATAATTTTCCTAAATATTGATATGTAGCTAAGGCTTAGCAATTAAAATGTCATTTTGAGGACAGCACTCTAGTTTTACATCTTATTGATATTGACTAGTCAGAATGTTTTATTACTGTTTTATTGTTAAATAAATTTGTGGCAGTTATATCCATGAAATTTAAACATTCTCAGGTCACTTCTGTTCAATGAAAGCCAAGGTGGTAGGCACAGCGAGCTTTGTCAGCATGTGTTGTGTAATCAGCATGTGTTGTTTTATCTGTAATTAATCAGATAATTAGTACTGAGTGCAGTGCTCTTCTTTTGCACCTAGTCTCTTATCACGAGTCATGAATACCGGATCACAATTTGTGATGGAAGGAGTGAAGAACCTGGTATTGAAACAGCAAGTAAGTACAGCTGTTAGAAAATACACTGGTAACTTTTGAATATAAATGTTAACAGGTTGGTTGCTTAGCTAGAGCAGCTTCTAGATGTATTCAGTTACAAAATTGGGAATAAAATGAAATCAAGGGGTCCTTTACTGGTATGTTCAAGAATATGAGAGTATTTTACATATATAATTCAGAACTCTATAATTTTATGCTGTTTTTAAAAATTTGCTCTTCTTATGTTAGTGACATCTTGATTTCCTTTATCAGGTTTGTGAAAGTACATTAACTGAAAAACATGAACTTAATCTTAAAATAATGAACTGTTACATAAATGCATATCATTTAAGTTTTAACATATATTAGAATATTAAGTTAATGGTCTAAAAGCCTGTGTAAATTAAAAGTATTTTAAATAGAATTTGGAATAATGCAACTGTAGCTTGATTTCACATTTCATTTTGGACTGATAGTTTTAAACATAAGACTTTTAATGGTGTTTGTATTTCTGTTGTTTTTCTGTTACTCTAATATATAGATATTTCTGCTTCAAAGTGATCGTTAATTGCTTTGGCTTCTTTTCAAACTGAACTTGTTTTCAACTTTTTGTTACGGAAATTTTCAAATACACATCAGTATGTCAAGCTCTCCTGAACCCTTCACCAAGATTCAGTACTCAACATGGTGCCATTCTTGTTTCATCTTCCCCACTTAGATTTTTTTGTTTTTCAGTTCAGTTCAGTCGCTCAGTCGTGTCCGACTCTTTGCGATCCCATGAATCGCAGTACGCCAGGCCTCCCTGNGCAGAAAGTGAAGAGGAACTAAAAAGCCTCTTGATGAAAGTAAAAGAGGAAAGTGAAAAAGTTGGCTTAAAGCTCAACATTCAGAAAATGAAGATCATGGCATCTGGTCCCACTACTTCATGACAAATAGATGGGGAAACAGTGGAAACAGTGGGAGACTATTTTTGTGGGGCTTCAAAATCACTGCAGATGGTGACTACAGCAGTGAAATTAAAAGATGCTTGCTCCTTAGAAGAAAAGTTATGACCAACCTAGACAGCATATTCAAAAGCAGAGACATTACTTTGTCAACAAAGGACCATCTAGTCAAAGCTATGGTTTCTCCAGTAGTCATCTATGGATGTGAAAGTTGGACTATAAAGAAAGCTGAGCACCGAAGAATTGATGCTTTTGAACTGTGGTGTTGGAGAAGCCTCTTGAGAGTCCCTTGGACTGCAAGGAGATCCAACCAGTCCATCCTAAAGCAGATCAGTCCTGAATAATCATTGGAAGGGCTGATGTTGAAGCTGAATCTCCAATACTTTGGCCACCTGATGCGAAGAACTGGCTCATTTGTAAAGACCCTGATGCTGGGAAAGATTGAAGGTGGGAGGAGTAGAGGATGACAGAGGATGAGATGGTTGGATGGCATCACTGACTCAATGGACATGGGTTTGGGTGGACTCTGGGAGTTGGGATGGACAGGAAGGCCTGGTGTGCTGTGGTCCATGGGGTCGCAAAGAGTTGGCCATGACTGAGCGACTGAACTGAACTGGACTGAACTGAACTGTACTGAACTGAACATAGTATGTGCTCAGTAAATGACAGAGATCATCACTACATTCTAAATGGAAAAGAGAAGTGTAAGAAAGGCAGAGCATAAATACGAGGAATAAATGAGATCGTTCATATAAACCTTTTAGATAGGATAATTTTATTTCCTAAATAACTACTAACTTTTCTACTTTACCAGTTCAATTTGATTTATTCATTTCTTCATGCTCTCTAGTCACTGACCAACCCACTTAATCTCCTATGCCCTCCAAGTCTGAGGTATTTCCGAAAGAAAATCTGGTTTCAGTGTGTCTTCAACTGTATCTGGTAATAACATAAATCTAGGATCCCAGAGTAGACACAAGTCCCTGATGGGCAGGTTTTGGAGGAGAATAAACTATTACATTTTATGATGAATAAAAAAAGAAAATGAGGGTACTTAGGTGTGCTATTTTCCCAAGTTGCTGCTGTATAACCATACTCAGAAAAGAAAAAAGGAACCATTGGCACAGAGATGCACAGAAAACATTATGGGTTCTCCTATCATGTACAACCCTCAGAATAACAAGCATTTACCACATAGTTGCTTATTTGATTTTAAACAGCAAGTAATCAAAGCTTAACTTACTAAGGAGTTGACAGTGATATTTAACTTCAGGGATGAATGTTGTATACTTTTCTATAGTCTTCCAAGATGTTTCTTCAAAGGCCAAAGAATAATGGAAGGAAGGAAAAGAAGGAAGGTCAGAAGAAAGGGAGGGAGGGAAGGGAAGGAGGAGGGAAGAAGGGAAAGAGGAGGGAAAAGGCAGAGATAAAGCAGAGGAAAGCAGGAGCAGGGCTCTGAGCGAAGAGGTGGTATATTAAGTATTTCAGATCCAGTAAGGAGTGTTACTAAGATAAAAATTCATGGATCAAATGAACATTAAATAAAGGCTGTGAAACAGTCTCCTTGAGCTGATGAACTTATAGACTGACCACAGACTCACTGACCACACCACATTCAGATAGCTTTAAGAATTTATTTCAGAATGCATATTGCTAGGCCTTGAGCAAACACAAAAAGAGATACTAAAAAGCCAAATAAGGACATAAAATAGAATACTAAAAATATTCTGTAAACCAAACAGAAGACAGGAAAGTAGCAACAGAAGAAGGGCATCTATGAAAAACCCAAACTTAACATCATACTTGAGTAGTAAAGGACTAAGTGCTTTCCTGTCAAGATAAACAGCAAGGCCAGTATGTCCAGTCTCACTCCTTCTATTCATTGTTATAAACGGTCCCAGTTATGGCAAAAGGCAAACAGAGAGAAACAGACAAACAGATAATGAAAAGGAAGATATAAAACTGTCCTTACAGATATGATCAATTGCCTATGTAAAATACACTAAGAAATCTACTAAAAGATACTGGAGCTAATAACTGAGTTTAATAAGTTTATAGGAAATAAGATAATTATTCTTTATTCAAAAATCAATTTAATTTTCAAACACTATTCAAATAACTGGGAAATAAAATTTTAAATACCATTTACAGCTGCATAAAAAGCATAAAGCACCTGACAGAAAATTTAATGGGAAGAAACAAAAATTCTACAGTGAAAACTTTAAAATATAGCTGAAAGATATTTCAAAAGATTTGAATAAATAGAAAGTAAACATGATAATGGATTGGGAGACTCATTGTAAGATGCCCTTTGTCCTAAGATTCATCTATATATTCAATCCAATCTTAATCAAATTCCCAACAAGTTTGTATTTGTTTGTTTGTTTTTTTCTTCAGTTCAAATTGAAAAGATGATTCTAAAATTGCATATGGAAGTATAAAAAGCTTAGGATAATCAAAGCAATTCTGGAAAATCTGGATGATTTACTTTCCAATCTTAAGATAAACTATAAAATTACATATTATGAAGTAATAGAGTCTATTGTCATAAGGGAAAGATACATAGATCAATGGAATAGAACAGCCATTCCAGAAAGTGACCCAAAGATACAGGGACAATTAGTTTTCAACAACAATGCAAAGGCAATTCAGTGCAAAAAGGACAATCTTTTCAACAAATAGTGCTTGAATGATTAAATACCATTTGCTAAGCAAACAAACAACCTTGTAACTCACATTACATAGGAAAATTAACTCAAAATGGATCATGAACATAAATGTAAAAGCCTCACACTTGCAGAAGAATGCACAGAAAATCCTCACAACTTTAGTAGACATAGATTTCTTAAGCAACATGAAAAAAAAAAGAAACACTAGCCATAAAGGGGAAAAAGGACATATTATTGCTCTTCAACAATACTATTAAGAAAAAGAAAGGGCCAGCTGCACACAGTGGGAGACAATATGTGCCATACATTTATCTGACAAAAGACATAATTGTATGTAGAATATATAACATATGACTATACTAAACAAAAATGAACAAGATGATTTCAATGGACACTTCACAAAAGAAATATATGAATTGCCAATAAGCATGTAAAAAAGTACTCAGTCCTACTAGTCATCAGGGACTTGTAAATTAAAACAATAATGAGGCACAACTGTTGGTGGCTAAAATGAAAAGATTGACAATACCAAGGATCGACAAAAATGTGGAGAAAGTAGAATTCTCTTTCATTGCAGATGGGAACATACAATGATAAAACCACTTTGGAAAAATAGCTGCAATTTCTCATGAAATTAAACACAGCATTACTTTAAGACCTAGAAATTCTACCCTTAGAATTTACCCAAGAGAACTGATAACCTAAGTCCACAAAAAACTTATACATCAAACTGACAGCAGTTTTTTTCATAATAGCTAAAACCCAGAAACAATTCAACTATCCAAAAACAAGTGAATGGATATCAAATTATGATACATCCATTACAATAGGAGACTATTTGGCAATGAAAAGAACTACTTATTAACAGGGTGACTTGAACAAATTTCAGAAGCATTATGCTTTATGTAAGCAGCCAGACATAAAAGAATGCACTGTGTGTTCCCATTCATATTTGCCTTTTGACTTGGCAAAATGAATACACAGTGATAAGAACAAGGTCTGGAATTGTTGAGATGGAGGATGTGGAAGCCCCTATAAAGGGACATTGAGACACCTTCTGAGATGATAAAAGTGCTCTATATCTTGGAATGGTGATGACATGAGTATACACATTTGCTAAAACTATGAATGAATTTTACTACATGGAAATACAAAATAAAAGTCTATGGGTTATAAAAAGGGTGAAAGTTCTGTTCAAAGACAAGTTGAATTCTCTGAAGGAAATCCAATAAATAATTCAGATATCTAACATTTAATAAATAAAATTAAAACAGAGAAACAAAAATATTTTGAAGGTACACCTTTTATAAATATTAAATGATAGATAGTTAATGTTAAACATTTTTAGTTTTTATGAGATTCATATCTGTAATTTAACAGAGAGAAAAACAGTGGTTCTCTAAATTATTTGTTTCTTAAAAGGTTATTAACTGCTTATACCTAACACTGAAACATGTACAATGTTCATATGACAGTGTAAACTGCTCTTTGTAAAATAATATTGATATTGAGAGGTATGAGTAGGCTTCTGCTTATTTAACTTATATGCAGAATACATCATGAGAAACGCTGGACTGAAAGAAACACAAGCTGGAATCAAGATTGCCGAGAGAAATATCAATAACCTCAGATATGCAGATGACACCACCCTTATGGCAGAAAGTGAAGAGGAACTAAAAAGCCTCTTGATGAAAGTGAAAGAAGAGAGTGAAAAAGTTGACCTAAAGCTCAACATTCAGAAAACAAAGATCATGGCATCTGGTCCCATCACTTCATGGGAAACAGATGGGGAAACAATGGAAACAGTGTCAGACTTTATTTTTGGGGGCTCCAAAATCCCTGCAGATGGTGACTGCAGCCATGAAATTAAAAGACACTTATTCTTTTGAAGAAAAGTTATGACCAACCTAGATAGCGTATTCAAAAGCAGAGACATTACTTTGCCGACTAAGGTCCGTCTAGTCAAGGCTATGGTTTTTCCTTGGTCATATGTGGATGTGAGAGTTGGACTGTGAAGAAGGCTGAGCACCGAAGAATTGATGCTTTTGAAGTGTGGTGTTGGAGAAGACTCTTGAGAGTCCCTTGGACTGCAAGGAGATCCAACCAGTCCATTCTGAGGGAGATCAACCTTGGGATTTCTTTGGAAGGAATGATGCTAAAGCTGAAGCTCCAGTACTTTGGCCACCTCACGTGAAGAGTTGGAAAAGACTTTTTTTTTTAACTTATTTTTTTTTCTTTAATTAATTTTTATTTTTTAGTTTGTTTTGCTTTACAATACTGTATTCGTTTTGCTACTGGGAGGGATTGGGGGCAGGAGGAGAAGGGGACAATCGAGGATGAGCTGGCTGGATGGCATCACGGACTCGATGGACATGAGTCTGAGTCAACTCTGGGAGCTGGTGATAGACAGGGAGGCCTGGCATGCTGCAATTCATGGGGTCACAAAGAATCAGACACGACTGAGCGACTGAACTGAATTCAACTGAACTATGTTTATAGGCAATGTAATGAGAATATGCTAGGCATTGGCTTCCTACTATGCTTTGCAATAAAGCACAAATAATTAAAATTAAATATATTCCCATAAAAGGATATTCATGTATTGCCATGACGCTTCTTACATCAGCACAAGACCCAAACATGAAAAATGCCTTTTATTCATACCTCATCTACCCAAAGGGAAACTTATACGCAATTGCAGTTTGCCTTTTATTATGGTCTAACAATATTGACAAACTGATGAAGAAGAAAAGTAGATTTCTTCCTTCTAATATATTCAACTGAAGTAGCAGTGAAAAAGCATATCTCTGAAGATCAAAGATGGCTATTAGTAGGCCTCTCACATCTTTCTTTCTGATCAACTTCAAAAAAAAAAGTAAAGGAAGAAAAGAGAAAGTATATAAATGTCTTCCATGGATAACCATAAAATCACAAAATCATATTTTTCTAAAAATGACAATGTAGGTCTGCCTCTACTCAGTTCAGTTCAGTTCAGTTGCTCAGCCGTGTCTGACTCTTTGCGACACCATGAATCACAGCACGCCAGGCCTCCCTGTCCATCACCAACTCCCGGAGTTCACTCAGACTCACGTCCATCAAGTCAGTGATGCCATCCAGCCATCTCATCCTCAGTCATCCCCTTCTCCTCCTGCCCCCAATCCCTCCCAGCATCAGGGTCTTTTCCAATGAGTCAACTCTTCGCATGAGGTGGCCAAAGTACTGGAGTTTCAGCTTTAGCATCATTCCTTCCAAAGAAATCCCAGGTTAGGCTCCTCCGTCCATGGGATTTTCCAGGCAAGAGTACTGGAGTGGGTTGCCATTGCCTTCTCCGATTTTCTTCTCTCAGTTCAGTTCAGTTCAGTCACTCAGTCGTGTCCGACACTTTGCGACCCCATGAATCGCAGCACGCCAGGCCTCCCTGTCCATCACCAACTCCCGGAGTTCACTCAGACTCACGTCCATCGAGTCCGTGATGCCATCCAGCCATCTCATCCTCGGTCGTCCCCTTCTCGTCCTGCCCCCAATCCCTCCCAGCATCAGGGTCTTTTCCAATGAGTCAACTCTTCGCATGAGGTGGCCAAAGTACTGAAGTTTCAGCTTTAGCATCATTCCTTCCAAAGAAATCCCAGGGCTGATCTCCTTCACAATGGACTGGTTGGATCTCCTTGCAGTCCAAGGGACTCTCAAGAGTCTTCTCCAACACCACAGTTCAAAAGCATCAATTCTTCAGTGCTCAGCCTTCTTCACAGTCCAACTCTCACATCCATACATGACCACAGGAAATTTGAAATTTAAACATAGTAATCTTTTATTTAGGATATTCAGGTGTTTAGGACTGTCTCTCCTATATATATATATATATGGGGGGCACTTTCTACTAATAAAAATTTAATTAGTAACCTAGATAATCAGTCCTGAATATTCACTGGACTAAAGGAAATCAGTCCTGAATATTCAGTGGAATGACTGACGCTGAAGCTGAAACTCTAGTACTTTGGCCACCTGATTCAAAGAACTGACTCATTGGAAAAGCCCCTGATGCTGGGAAAGATTGAAGGTGGGGAAGAGAAAGGGACGACAGAGGATAAGATGGTTGGATGGCATCACCGACTCAACGGACATGAGTTTGAGCAAGTTCCAGGAGTTGGTAATGGACAGGGAAGCCTGGTGTACTGGGGTCACAAAGAGTCAGACACGACTGAACTGAACTGAACATAGATAATAACATTTTTCATTCTGTGTCTGAAACAGTTTCCAAAAACAATGAAAAATATGCTTCTTGTTGTTCATTCGCTCAGTCATGTCCGACTCTTTGCGACCCCATGGACTGCACCACTCCAGGCTTCCTTGTCCATCACAAACTCCAGGAGTTTACCCAGACTCATGTCCATTGAGTCAGTGATGCCATCCAACCATCTCATCCTCTGTCTCTCCCTTCTCCTCTTGCCCTCAATCTTTCCCAGCATCAGGGTCTTTTCCAATGAGTTGCCTCTTTGTATCAGGTGCCCAGATAATTGCAGCTTCAGCTTCAGCATCAGTCCTTCAAGTGAATACTCAGATTTGATTTCCTTCAGGATTGACTGGTTTAAAAACATGCTTGGGAAGTTTTTAAATAATGGGCTTTTGTATGAGTAAATCTCATTTATACCTCTTTTATTGAGATACACAATTGTTTTGTGTCTTTAAGATGAGTGAACAGACCATCTGCTGAGTGAAAAAATTATATTTTTTGTTATGCTGTTTTCTGTCTATTAGCTGCCACAGTTCAGTTATTTCAATTAGAATTTTAAGGATGGGGAACCTGATGGGCTTCAGATTGCAAAAGAGTTGAACATGACTTAATGACTAAACAACAGTAATTATCTTATATATAAATTACTATCAATATAAGATTGAGTCTTTAAATCACTAACTCAATTCAAGTCTTCATTGAGGCTAGGTAGAGCATTTGTTGGTGACAGAGATCTCAGAAGTTGTTTCCTGAAGTACTCTTTCTTAAGCCTTTAAAGACACTGTGTGTTTCTTTTATCATTCTCTACACTGGCAGTTTTCCTTAATCTGTGACAATCTGTGAATCTGTGACACAGATTCTGTGACAGTCTGTGAATATTATATAGCGTGGCGGTGGTTGATGACTCTTTCAGTGTTACCTGGTTGTAAAGACCAAACGCAAACATAAAGAATAGTCTCTGGGCTCTTAAACTTTTGAACTATTCTGCTAGAGAGAAATTTTTCTAGTGTTTTTTAATGACCTGTTCACTGGTAGGCTTCAGATACAGCAGAGTTATTACAAAGTAAAATTTAATTTTTACTTTTACACTAAATGAAATATTCAATTTTCCAGTTATTTTTACAAACACAATAAAAGTAATATGACTCTTATGGCTTTACCAGTTATATAAAATCTTTAGTGAATTTTTCTCCATTGCACATACCTAATAACGTAGTACAGTTCAGAGTTAAATGTAAATTAGAGAAATAGATATAAAATTAATTTTAGTAAAATGCTATAATGTTGCCTTGCTCCAGAATGCTTTTATTATTTCTTCCTGTTTTGTTACAGAGTACTTCATCTTTTGTTGGTGTTACTAAGAATAAATATGTAACTATAGTTTTCTTAAAGCATTTTTAAAATTTAAATCTGTACCCAGTTATTCTTTAGAGAAGGGTATGATTTAGGCTTACATTGTTAAATGAACAAACTCAAGTTTATTTGAAACAAAACTTAAAAGGTACAATTTTGAGCTACTTTTTTCAAATTTTAAATAGAATTCAAGAAGTACATTCAGTCAGCTTGAACATTTGGTGCTTGTGTTTATATTAAGGAATTCCTGGCCAACAAAAATATCTAGAGTATAATGAAATAACTTTAATTTTACTTGCCTAAGTTTATCTGAAAAGATTTTCACTTGCAAATCTAGAAAAAGAAAAAGTATTTTCTGTCTGGGCAAAGCACCGTTTTCCATAGTGATAGTCCATTTTAGTAATAGTAAAATGTTTTATGACCTAAAGAAAGTAAAACTTGTGAAATAATAATGTGTTATCTACAATTATGTGAATAATGAGATTTAAGATTGCCTCTGTTGTATGAAATCTCCAAGATACAAGATGATTCTTTCCAGAATATTCTCTACAGTTCACAAAGGAAATATCAGTTCAAAGGGGGCAGAACATCATTCCAGTAGAAATGAACTTTGAATAGGCATAATAGTCACTTAGAAAAATTTTTGTACCCGATGTGTTATATTCAAAATAGTGGTTCAAATGGTCAGATTGAAATAGAACAGTACAATTTCTTATCCCAACGCATGTAAGCATGTCAAGAGGCAATCTTCTGTCAACACTAGTATATATTTCATGTTCAAAGTGGAACTTGTTCTGTAAGAAGACAGTGCAGTATGTCACTGAAAATTTGGAATCTATCCGAGGCAAAATTAAAAGTTGTGTATGCATCCATTTCCCTGTTTTTATGAAAGAGCACAAGTATCTTTTTTGCTCGAAGATTATACATTAGAAATGAAAAGCTGTTAGGTCATTTAATCTCATATATTAATATTTTTGTGAACTATGTACTGTGTTTTTAAAGAAACTTAAATATACAGAAAGGAAATGAAAAACGGAGGCAGGGTTCTTAAAAACTTACAGTTACTAGTATAAAAAAGCAGATATCCAGCAAAGTCAAAAGCCCAAAAATATATTTGTACTAAACCTAGATACACCTACACAGTTTTTAAGATTACATTTGGAACCTTGAGTAGTGCCAAAGGTATTACATCTATGACACCATTCATAGAATACTTAATCTTAGAATGTGTCTAATTGAAAGGTAGGCATACTGAACTATAGAATGATTAGGTTGTCTTGTTACTAAAGAAGAATTTTGGTGTGTCATTTCTTCTGATATTTAACAAAATACTCAAATGATTTCTTCCACAGAATCTACCTGTCACTCGTATTTTAGACAATCTCATGGAGATGAAGTCAAACCCTGTGAGTAGCATATAACATTGTACTTGTAAATTCTTGAGCGTACCAGACTACTTATACCAAGGGCTTCATCACAGCAGAGCGCATGAGGGAAAGGCAAGAGTCCATGTCCTCAAACAGCATTTTTTAGCCATTATCACAGAGAATGGGAATTGGTTTTTCAGCTACTGCATCCGCTCTGGCCGGCTCTCATGCAAAGTAAATGTAGATCCATATCCTATATATATCCTAAGGAGCAAGTTTCTATAAATAAAAGAGAACTAGTGAGCATCAGTTGGTATAATATGAAAAGTACCAGACCAGTTTAATTTTATGAAATTAAATTAGGATAGAAGTGCATAGTGAAAAATTTAAGAGCATGTGTTCAGATGGCACTAAATTCTTTTGGACTAAAAAGTAAATTGAAATTGTTTGATGAAGAGAAAAATGAGTAAATATTGTTAGCATTTACTTAAAAAATGGGTTTTTGAGCTGTTTATAATTCAAGAAGGGAATGTAAAAATCATCACAATCTGTTTCGTAAAGCAGCCCATCATGTTACTGTGGCAACTGGAAAGAGAGTGGTTGCCTGGAATAGATCAGAACCCTGGTTTGGGTTGATCTGGGTCACTGTAGACTTGGCATCAAGACTTAGGATACCAGGCTGAGAAACAGAGTAAGAGCAGAATCTTCAGATAAATATGTTATTATTTCATATTTGTTAAAACATGGTTATAATAACATTAAATAACAAAAACAAATTTTAAAATCTGTCCATATGAAAACAAAGATAGAGTATTTCAGAAAAAAAGCCCGGTAAAGGGCAGTGCAATTATGAAAGGAAAGAGAAAATTGTTTATAATGATAAGCTAAAAAGGAGTGGATTTTTCTAGAATCAATACAGAGAACATACTAGACAATGTAATAACAATAGACTTTGTTATTACTGCATCCTAGAGTATGTGAGGATATGAATAAATGAAGAATATGGAATATATGAAGGGATGCTTCTTGAAAAGCCTTAGCAAAGTATGCAGTTATGATTAATGCACTTGCAATTGTCTTTAGAGAATACTACTTCATAATAGGCAGTAGATTTCTAGAAGATGTTATCCCAAACAATTTTAGAGATTAAAAATATAAATAAATGCTCAAATTTAGATGCCAAATCCATATTTCTGCCATATGGATGGCTAAATTATGGGTCTTATTCACATGTGTCTCCAAGTTCTATAAATTCATTTATCAGTTCTAGTGACTTTGACTTTATACCTGAAGGCACATTACCACAGGCAGATAGTTTTTAATTAATTAGAAAAAGTAAAATTTTTCTACTTTAAAAGCATTTTTTCACCCATCTGTTAGGTGGGACAGATGCCTGCCCTATCTCTTATCCCTGCCTTGTTCCTATATTGAAAAATTGATTTGGAGGCGTTGAAGACATTAACAATGTGTACAAAGTTAGACCTGACTAATAATCTTAAATATATTGTATCTCAAAGGCTTTAAAAATGCTCTAACCTAATTCTAGGTGCATTGTTATCTCTTATATTTACTAAGTGATCTGTGATTTGTCTTGATTGAATAAAATGAAAGGGGTTAGGCAAGATACCAGATAGGTTTCATCTACCCTTGTACATCTGGGTAGTCGTGGGTTCCTGGAGCAAAGTGTTGAAGGATTATGGCACTGCATTTCGTTTTGGGCTTCCCTGGTGGCTCAGATGGTAAAGCGTCTGCCTGCAATGTGGGAGACCTGGGTTTGATCCCTAGGTTGGGGAGATCCCCTGGAGAAGGAAATGGCAACCCACTCCAGTACTCTTGCCTGGAAAATTCTATGGATGAAGGAGCCGGTAGGCTACAGTCCATGGGGTCACAAAGAGTCGGACACAACTGAGCGACTTCACTTTTGGTTCAGGGGAGTTCTGTGATTGATTAGCACTGGCCATTACTGAGTGCAGGACTAGATAGTGATAACAGTGCATAGCTGGTCATTGATCACCTTGGGATAGGTTCATCCAGAAAAGAATCAGAAAACATCACAGAAGAGAATGCGTTCCCTTGGGTGTTTGTCCTTTGGAGGGAGAAGGAGATAGAGATTAGGAAGTAATGACATTATATGCAGTAAAGCAGTACTTTCTAAATCTTTAATATCAAGATATTATCTTTAATATCAATAAGCTAGCTAGTTATGTTAGTTTGGAGGCCGGCAACCCCTTATCCATAAGTTCTGAAATCCAGAAAGATTTTGTATAACTCATTTGGTGGCAAAACCTAACCTTAACTCATGTTGAGGTTCTTTATAGTTTATCGTAGTTTATGTTAATATTTATTTGTTTAGCTGCAGAAATATTACCATGTTAGATGATGGGGTGCTGCCCAGTGAAATACTACATTATATAGAGTTGTTATGCGTGATATTATCTATCTACAGTTTTTTAAATTCAAAGTTCCAAAATATATCTAACTCCAGAGGTTTCAATTATAAAAGATTTGAACCTGTATTAGGTATTCTGCACAATCAATAAAATCATGGACATATAATAATGTAATAAAATTCTAAAAGCAAAAATACTTAAGTGCATTAGTTTATAAAACAGGTATACTTATTTTTCTCAATTATTAAGTATAGTTCCCTGTGCTATACAATAGTTTCTTATTGATTATTAATTTATATATAGTAGTATGTATATGTTAATCCTAAACTACTAATTTATCTGCCCCCACCCCCCACCTTGGTAATAACCATAGTTTGTTTTCTGTGTAAAAACAGGTATACATTTGAGAAGCAGCATGCGTAGTGGTTAAGTGATGGGGCATTGAAACTAGACTGCCTGGGCTCAGATTTGGAGTTTCCACACTTGTCATAAGACTAGGAAAGTTAGATAACCTCTCTGTATCCCAGTTTCCCCATCTGAAAAATGTGGATGATAACAACTACCTCAAAGATGATACAGGATTATGTAATTTCATCTGAGACACTTAGAATGACGTTTAACTCATAGTAAATGTTGATGGTGGCTGTTTACTCTACCAACTTAATATTCATTAGTAGATTCATCAAGTAATCTTAAAATACTCTAAGCAAAACTTGAACTTTCTAAAGAGAAATTCCATAGTCATGGTAAAGTTCTCTTTTTTTTTTAAATAGGAAACTGATGACTATAGGTATTTTGATCCCAAAATGCTACGGGGCAATGACAGGTAAGCAGCTCTTGCATAATTTGTATGTTTCCTCATTCCCACCAAGAATGGAAATAACTTTTACTGATTTTTTTGTTATAAATCAGTAATTGCTTATTATTAAAAATTCAAACTGTATAGAAAACTGGTAAGTAAATAATATGTAGAATCTCTTTACCCAGAGTTAATCACTGGTAATTATACTTAACACTTTGATGCTTTTCCTTCCAAGTATATATACAGAAAAAAAGTACATTAGATGCTTGTTGTTTTTAATGAAATGATGAGGGTATTACAATCTTATACGTAGAAAAGGAGAATTTCGATAATGTGTGTGCTTTTAAATGAATAATTACTTTGGACCAAATGAAAAAGATGAGGGCTTTATGTTGGATACCAGTTGTTGGTTTTTTATTTAACTCATCCATACAGTCTATGCCCCTGGGGACGATTGTTGTGAATCCTTCCTTTTGGCAGTGAAACATTCTGCAAATAATTTCTGTATTTAGTGACAAACATGGTGTGGTAAGATACTAACTTTATTATGGATATATTTTTTGAAATTTAATTCTGGTAGTGTGACAGTAGTGTATAAAATACAGAAAGAAGGATAATATTAGCAGAGAAAAAAACCTTCTTGGAGGAATGGTCTTTAGCACCAAAACTTGGGTGAAGCTTCTTTATTGCCTATACCTTTTGTTTGGGATCTTTCGACTTTGATTTATTCCAAGCTTTCAAATCTTTGTAGATAGTCAGATCGGATAATCTGGTCACTAAAAAATTATTAGTTTACTTTGGAAACATAAAGGTTATTCTCTTTTCTGAACTTACCAGAAATAATACCAGAGTTGCAAAAGAAGCTGCTGCTAGCAGCTGCAGCTGGTAAGAAAGAATTTGACAAAAGAATAAATTAAAGAAGGAAGAGGATGAGGAATGACACTAAGGGGGTATGGGGCTTCTTTGGTGGGTGATTAAAATGTTCTAAAATTAGACAATGGTAATGGTTGTACAACTCTAAATATACTAAAACCCACTGATTGTACACTTTTAAATGGTGGGTTTACAACACGTTTGATGTTCTCAAGCTTACAATTTTTTCCTTCCTTATATTTCTATCAGTAGATAGATTTTGCTTCTTAGAAACTTCTGAGAAATTTTTTCAATTTTCCCTATATATAGTTTGTTCATGATAATGAGAAGGAATATTAGGAATGTTGATAAGACAGAGAAGCCCAGAGTTTCATTTTTAATAGGCTCAGCCTTCTCCTGAGCTGTCTCATCACAAGTAGATCTCGGTTTTTAATAACTGGTAGTGCAGTGCTCTTTGAAGTCTCGCCTCTCCTCATGTCTGCTCTTAGAGGAACTTCAAGCACTCTAGAAGGAAGTTAAACACTGTGAGGCATTAGGCAGGGCCTGGCCCCTTTTCTGGAATTTTCACCCAGGTCACAGAAATGGGGAAAAGATGGAACTGTGGAATCAGTCGCCAAATCACTGAGTGGTTATAATAGCTCTTTGCCCTTGGTTGAGATTTTCAAAAATGGCTTGTGAGGAAAACTTGACTTTGTATAGCCTGTTTTAGCACTCAAAACAAATATATATTTGACTCACAAAAGCTGTGCAAATTGTCTTTATTAAAAGAGCTCTTAGACACCAGTATTTTTGAAATAAATATGTAATTAATATATAAAGAGGTTACAGAAAAATACAGATCCCTTCTTTCATCCCCCTTTTCCTTCTAAATTGTTATCCTTGCCATACATGTGTTTGTATAGTTTTTTCACAAAAGTAGATACCCACAAACTATAATCTGTCCAGTATGGTAAAACTTGCACATAATTTACCACTAAAGTGGGCTTCCTTGATAGTTTAGTTGGTAAAGAATCTGCCTGCAATGCAGGAGACCCCAGTTCACTTCCTGGGTCTGAAAGATCTGCTGGAGAAGGGATAGGCTACCCACTCCAATATAGTCCTTGGGGTTGCAAAGAGTTGGACATAACTGAGTGACTTTCACTCACCACTAAAGCATATATTTTATCAATTTACCTTATACCCAGATTTCCACTCGTCGTGGGAACTAATGCTCCATCTTTCCTATTCCCTCTCAGTCTTCCAGAATTTTAAAGTCAACAGGTTGCCTCATTCTCTTTTAGACACAGAGACATGTACCTCATCTAGCTTGTTCTCTGAATCCCACTTAAGAAGAATTGTAAATACACAGATAATAGTGCGTGTGTGTGTGTGTGTGTGTGTGTGTATATATATATATATATTTTTTTTTTTTTCCCATGCCTTTTTATCCTTAAGAAAAGCTTTGGGTGAAATTTTCAGTATAGGTTTTTTATTGTTTATTCTTACAGCTCAGTTCCAAGAAACAAAAATCCATTCCAAGAGGTAAGTTCATATAAAAATTCTCTGTCCCTAAAATGGAAGGATGGAAAGGTGACCCAGCAGTCTTGAAGGATATCTTTGTCCTATGGCTTTATGATGATTACTGTATGGCAGTCTTGATAAATCCAATCATGTATCCTGAAGATGCATTATAAATAACAATAAATTCAAAGATGACTTTTAGGAAAAAACCCTATGGATTTATTTGGTACTTAATTGAAAGATGAGGTTTATTTTCCTCATAATTGTTTCTGAAAAATCTATACTTCATTTTAATACCCAATAGACATTAGAAATTTATAGACTTTTTAAAAAAAAAATAAATTTCTCTATCATTGAAGGAGCATCAGGCACTTAGGTTAAAAAAAAACTAGCAAAAGTTGTGGAATAGGCTCCAGACTAAAAGCCATGTTTCTTGAGAGCTAAAATACTGTTCTGTTTCTTTTAACTTACCTATTTTCTTCTACTTCCATTTTTAGGCAATTGTTTTTGTGGTGGGAGGAGGCAACTACATTGAATATCAAAATCTGGTTGACTACATAAAGGTACATTTGATATTCATATTCTTTTATCATTCGAAGTTTCACAGTTGTCCCATGTCTTTAACATATTAGCAGTCTCTGATGGCTTTCCTGATTTCTTAAATAATCCCTTTTCTAGAGATAGTTTAAAAATCTGGCAGATAAGAAAACAATGAATATATGAGCATTTTTCCACATCACATTCATTTTTGGCCTAAAATTTTACTTGATCTGGAAAATAATGTATCTTCTTGATGTAATGTACTATGCAGCTATCTATCTTAATTTGACTTTAAATGTTTAGACACCCCAAATAAGCTCCTGTCCCAAAAAAGTCTCCCTTGGTGAAATGATTTACTGAACTCCATTTACCTAAATTAAGCACTTTTCTCTCATCTTATTGACCTAAGTCAGCAACATACGTCAAACAAACTTAGAATGTCTGCTCTTTCAGCAAATAGGCACTTCAGAGGTAGCACTTTAGAAGTGGTATGCTATTCAAAGCTAACAGCAGCAGGGAGTGAGACAACTAAGCAAAAGAATATGAAGGGAAAGGTGTAACTTGGAGAGCAAAAATGCCATTTAAAATGTAGAGGCAACAAAACTAGTGATTGTTCCAGTGACATTTTATAACCTTCATTATTCACTTAATGATTATTCCTTGTGGTCCTATATTATGTAAGACATCAATAAATACTGAGATTTTCATACAGCAGGAGAAAAAAATACATAGGTGGACGTAACAGAGCTTCAGAATCATCAGGCACCTCCAGGGATCCTCAGTCGCACAGAACATGCTTCAGAATGTGGACCACCACTCAGATCTGTGTACAATACCTTGGTTTCAGGGAAGCATCCGTCTTATACAAAAGATGTCTTTTATACCTTTCTCCGTTCATATAGCCAGAATCGGGCTCCATGACCAGGCTCAAAGGCAAAATTTTAGCAAGGGAACATAGCAGAAACCAGGTGTGAAACCCATGAATCTGTAAAACTTCTGTGAACAGTGCTGACAAGCTGGTAGTGCAAGTTGTCCCCTGGTCTATCTGTGACCCTTGGGCAGACTATATTAATCTGTTTCATTTTGATTTGGCCATGGGTCAACAACATGATTGGTTCCAGGTATGTACCCAAGGGTAAACACAAGGTTGCAACAGACCAGCTGAAATTAATCCTGTACTTAAATCCCATCCTTGGGTAACTTTTCTTACATTTGTCAGCATTCCTTCTGCATTTTTTTTTTTTTACACATTACAGACCAGAAAAACAGGGATCAAAACCAAAAAATACTAATCATTTGTGTAGTGACTGAAATGCAGGTGTAACTTTAAAGAAACTTTGCAGTTTACCAAATAGTCCAGTGTAAACTTGTTTTTAATCATGCATAAACCTCATAACTCTTACCTCTCTACACCACAGAAATTTTAATTTTGTGAAGTGTATTAATTAATGTTAACTAAGTTTAGTTCTTTCCCCGATCAGTCACCTGCATCAGAAGACCTTCAGGGTGATCAGTGGGAGACATGTAAGCCCACCACGTTATCCAGTCATCCTTTACTTGGTCTCAGTTTACAGAATATTTTAACTTATTGCCTTCCACTCACCAAAGCATGGGGTACAGACAGTAGGGCACATGATACTGTGACCCGTCAGCCATGTAACAGGTGTTTTATGTCTCTATATCAGAGACTGTTCTTAACAGATGATCACTTGGGTTCATATTTACACAGTGGTCTTGACTCTTGTGTTGAACAGATTCTTCTGTACACATTTGAGCAGCAACAGTATCCTAATTTTGCCTCCCAGAAGGGGTCCTCTGGAATATATAAAACCTGTAAAATGAGAATATGTAAAACAAAAGAAAGTATTAGAATTATTCTTGGTGTTCATCCCTAGATGTTGTTAACATCATCAAGATATAGCATGTAAGTCCAGATTAAATCTTTCATAAACCTACCAGAATCCATTTTGGACCTTCAGCTTCAAATTAAAGGAGGCTATTTCTGCAGGTGTTGTGGGCATCTGTAAATATAGCTAAGAGTATTCTCTTGCTCCCAACCTCTTGCAGGGTACCATGATAATGTTAGCTTTTTATTATTATTAATATTTACCTATTGGCTCCATTTCTGAGGATCAAAACTTCTCCATCTTTCCATGTGTCAGTAATTCTTACCCAGAATTTGGCTCCTGGTTAAGAAGACCATCAGCCTCAGCATGACTCCAATCCATAGTGGCAGCAGTATGACTGCTGTACTTCCCTTTCTTCATTCCCAGTCATAGGAAGTAGGTTGGATAACTGCGAGTTTATAAGACTGTTATCCACTGGTTAGTAGAGATAGAGAAACCATTAATCCCAGCTTACACACAGGTGAAAAGAAGAAACAGTCCAAACAGATTCAGAGGAATTGTCATTTTTGGATTGTTCATTGCAATTGTATAGAAATGATTAGTTATTGTATATTGATCTTATGTCCTGCAGCCCTATTGAACTCATTTCTGATATTTTTTTTAATGGATTTTTAAGATTTTCTATAAACAATATCATGTTATCTGTGAATAAGCTTCTTCCTTATCCTTTTGGGATGTTTTTTGCTTTTTCTTTCCTATCCACCCTGGCTAGAACCTCCAATAACAATAGAAGAGTCCAGAGCAGACCTCTTTATCTTCCTGATTTTAGGGGCAAAGCATCCTGTCTTTCACTGTTAAGTTTGAGGTTACCAATGGGTTTTTAATAGAGCCATTAATATTTAGTAGCTACTAAGCCACATAGTGTAATTATCATGAGAATTCTTTGGTTTTTAATCCCATTTGGTCTTACTGTTTCCTTTGTTCTGCATAATGTTCATCTTTCTATCATTTCAGCCCATTTAGGGGAAACTGAGCTAGTAGGTCTGTGACAGCCTGCCTCATGACATAGAAAGACATGTAATGCAACCTTGTAGTATGAAACCAAACTTAGGCCTATGGCTCTGAGAGACAATAATTGAGAATTACCTAATATGGCACTTGATTTCTACCAGTACACAATAAGGAAGTGCCATTTTTGTTGGGAAGGCAAAGAAAATACTATAAGAATTCTAGCTGATTTATTTGGTAATGATGTTAGTCTGACTGATAATGTAACTGCTATTTGGTATAACACTGATGTATTTGATAAAATTAATTGCATTGATTTTGACAAGATGTTTGATAATACTGATATCAGTGACCAATTGTTCTTTTGTTGGAAGGTGATCGGCTAGGGAATAAGCTAGATTTAGTTAATAATTAATTGTTGCATTGAATCAAGGTATTGGTACATTCATAAAGTTCAGTTAAATATCAAGGTTGTACATAGTTTTAAGAATAAGTTTTATACTGAAATATTACTAAACTGCAGTGTTAAGTTTTATACTGAAATATTACTAAACTACAGTGTTAAAAATTATAACTACACCTCACTAGATGACACAGAAGATTAGAGTTTTGTGTTTATCTTTGTTTTTATATTCTGTCAATGCTATAAAGGATGAAAAATGGTGACAAATAATTACAATTAAGAAAGCTTGATCAAGGATGGAGAGGTAATGTACTTACATAATCACAGGATTAATCTCAACCCTGGTGCTGATGTTTGGCCAACCCTGAATGAAATGTTTTAACTAGTGATTAAAATAGGCATTGCTAGGGTCCAAGATAGACCAGGGGGCAACTTGTACTAGTCTGTTTTCTTTAATGGAAAACGTAGATTGATGATTTCACTTGATTGCTGTCATGTTTTCTTGTTTCTGCTGTTAAGCCTGGTCATGCAGCCTGACTGTAGCTATGTGACCAGAGAGGAATCAAAGATCCCTCCTTGGGCATATTCTACTTTCAGCGTAACAAAACTGTCAGTGTTTTCTTCAAGTAGTTACAGTCCTACATAGCATGTTGGCTGAAGATTTTATACTTATTGCTCCATGAAATGGGTCACTCATGATGTTCCTTCTAATTTCAGTGTAAATGGCACTAGAAACATGCCTAACACATACTTTGAGGGGAAAAAATGTGCCCATTTCACTACTTTATTCCATGTAATTTTGGGATAGATAGGTGTGCACTAAAATCCAGTACTCACCGTAAAGGAAAATAAAACCTTTAAGAATAACAAAAAGTCTTGTTATGTTTAACCCCTCTTCTTGGGAATACTGAAAATATTACTTGTTGTTTGTATCTGAGTTCTGTGTTTGATGTTTTACAGGGGAAACAAGGCAAGCATATTTTATATGGCTGCAGTGAACTTTTTAATGCTACACAGTTCATAAAACAGGTAAAATGTACTTTTTAGTTTGTTTCTTTAACATACCTTAAGTTGCTGTTGATATTTTTCAAAAGAGAGCAAGATAATCCTATTCATCTGAACCAGCTGAAACTAAAGGCCACAGAACTAGAAAAATGTAAAGTTTTACCATGGACAACTATAAAGGAAACTCTCGTATGTAATGTTATTTCCGTTATCCCAAATCAATGAAAAAGTAAATTTAATTCTGAAAACTTTTAATTGGAGTGGTGTACTTGCTTAGGCAAAATTCAGTCCAGCATTTCCTTGACATACTGTCCACATTTCTGACTTTGCCAAGCATATCACAAATTGAACTGAGAAATTGTTTCTTGGGGGACTGATACAACAGAATGTCATTCACCTTGAAAGTCAATGATGGCAGTAGCTGAGGCATAGAAGGTCTTTACATTCTTTCACTGTTGTTCCCACTAATGTTCTAAGTACTTATGTTAACTTCAGCTTTTTAAAGCTTAAACTGCTTCAGAGGCTTATTAAGTAGGCTGACCAATAATATTTACTCACCTTTGCCTTGGCTATCATAAAAATCATAACTGTACCCTCTGCTCATTTTTAGCATCTCTTCCTAGCACCTTTTTCCAGCACAGCTTCCTTACCCACTATAATATGGTTCTTTTATTCTTAACCTTAATGTGGTAGCCACTGGTATTATGAGAATTTCAGATATACAGAAAAACTGGAGAGAATTTACAGTGAATACATTTACATTCCCCACTAACATTTTATTGCACTTGCTTTATAAGCACCTGTCCATCTTTCCATTCTGTTCATTGCTCTAGCTTAATTTCAGAGTAAATTACAGGTATCAGTACACTTCCCCCTTAATACATCAGTGCCAATATCATTCACTAGATTTCATTATTTGTCTAGTTGTTGTATTATTCTCTGGAAGTAAAATTCACAGCAGTGAAAGACACATATCTTAAGTGTACATTTCTGCCTTTGTCAGGTGTATTGTTCACCTGAGTAACCCAAACCTGTATCAAGGTACAGAAGTTTACAGAGTTCCTTTATGGCCTTTGCCAGTCAGTCCTTGCTCCTAGTCAAAACTTGCTCCCAAAACACTGTCTTGATGTTTTCCCACCATAGGTTAGTCTTACGTATTGTAGAACATCATAAATGGAACTCTTCTTGGTTAACTAGAAAATTCTGAATTTTGTTAATCCTTTCAATGAACTAGATGGTGTTAATGCTGATTTTCTCTCTTAGTTTTCTGTTCATTGGTTTCTCCTTTTTATTTGATTACTTTGGGTTTACCTTCTTCTTTTACTATCTGATATTGGATAATTATTAAATCATTAACTTTAGTTTTTCATCTTTAAAATAAGCTTTGAAAGCGATAAAGCTTAAACTCTTCCCAAACACTGGTTTAGACACATTCCACAAATGTTGATATATTTATCATTTGAAATGTTTTTAATTTACCTGGTGGTTTATACGTTAGCCCTTATAGAGAGATCTATTGTTTGAAGTATTTGTGGTTTTTCTAGATAACTTACTGATTTCTAATTTAATTCCCTGGTTGTCATAGAACATTTTACATGTAAGTTCATTGTTTGAAAATTTAAATTCCTTTTATAAACCAACATATAGTCTATCTTGCTAAGCACTCCATATGAAGAACATGAAGGAAGAGCTATAAATATTAATTTGATCAAAATATTGACAGCATCAGTTAGATCCTCTGTATCTGTTGATTTCTTTTTTCTGTCTACTTCTAGCAGGTATTAAAAATCTCCATCTGTGATTGTGGAATTGTCTCTTCCTTTAGCTCTGTCAGTGTTTGCTTTTAAGTTCTGTTATTAGGTACATACAGAGTTTTGATTGAGGTATATTCTGATGAGTGGGCTCTTATCCTTATGCCCATATTCTTCTACATATCTAGTAATGCTCTTTGTCTTGAAATCTACTTTATCTGATAACTAACATCTACTTTATCTGATAACTAATACAGCCACTCTAAGCTTATACTTACTCTTTGCATCTTACAACTTTTCCATCTGTTTACTTTCAACTTGTCTGTGAAGCATATATCTTATATATCAAGCATATTATACTTAAAACCTATATCTTATATGTGTGTGTGTATATATCTCAAGATCTAACTATATACTATATATCTTAGAATATTGTTGGATCTTGTGGGGTTTTTTTCTTAAACCCACAATATTTGTTTTCAAACGCCATTCTGACAGTCTCTTTTAATTGGAGTATATTGGTCTTTAACATCTAATGTAATTATTACTGTGATTAGGTTTAGGCCTACCATTTTACTGTTTTCTCTGTTTCTCCTTTCTTTGTAAGACTTGGACACTTTTTAGAATTCCACTTCAATTCATCTCTGCATTATTAACTTAGAGTTGCTCTAAAAATCACATTCTCTATATCTTTAACTGTTAATAGACCAGTTATTATGGCACTTGTATTAAATGTAGAAGCCTTGCAACCATTTAGATCAACATTTATACTGCAGTTGTCATATTTTACATATATCATTAAGTTTACAAAATAGTACACAGTGTTGTTTGTGCTTTAAACATTCATGTGTAGAATAAAGACATAAATCTTTTGCATTTTTATGGATATGAATTCCAGGGCTCTTTATCCCCACTTACAGATTTTAATTTCTATCTGTTGACTGAAAAACTTTTTAGTAGTCATTGTAGCCCCAGTATGCTGGCAATAGTTCTCTTAATTTCACATATATACACACACACACACACAATAATTGGTTTTCAATAATTTAATTACATTATGCTGAGATTTCCTTTTTTCTTTCATTGTGAGCCTATTTTTCACTATTTCTTTGGGGATATTGTCCTAGCTGCTTTTAAAACCTGGCTATTAATTACCACACACGGATCAACTCACTGTTGGTCTCCATTGTCTTCCCCCCTAGAGACTGGGTCCCTGGTTTCCTGTTTCTTTGTATTCACTAATTTTATACTGTATCCTTTACACTGTTATATTTTAGAAACTGAATTGGTCAGACTCAAACTTCTGTCTCTTCAGCAACAGCTCAAATCTCAAGTCTGTCTCATTCATAAGTGGTTCAGGATTTTACCATAGATTTAGGAAAAGTCTATATACAGACTTAGGGCTCCCTCACCTTCCAGTAGCTTTAGTTGCCCGCAAACCCTTTCCTCTGGTTTTTCAAGCCAGAAAGACTATGTTTTCTATCCATTTTAGCAGCTAGTGTAGTACCAACTGTGGCCTGCCTTCAGGCTAAGAGCCACAGAACCAAAGAACTCAGCCTGTATTATTCCTTCCTTCCAAATGTTGATTCCATTCCCGAACTCACCTTTTTTCCGTTGTTCCCCATTGCCTATAGGAAGTTGGTTTTGTTTAAAATTTATAATAATTTCTTTCTCTCAGAGACTTGGTCCAATAGGAGTTTACCCAGCCTTCCAGAATTGAAATCCTTTTCCCTTCCTTTTAATGATATTTAGAAATATATTAAATATATTCCTAATTTCTTTTATAAACATATTGAAATATATAGAAAAGTAAATTGTCTTCAGTGAAGTGAGGTGAAGTCGCTCAGTCGTCTCCGACTCTGCGACCCCATGGACTGTAGCCCACCAGGCTCCTCTGTCCATGGGATTTTCCAGGCAAGAATACTGGAGTGGGTTGCCAGTTCCTTCTCCAGGGGATCTTCCCAACCCAGGGATCAAACCCAGGTCTCCCGCATTGGAGGCAGACGCTTAACCTGTGAGCCACCAGGGAGGTCTTCAGTGAAGTCACACATGTTTTTCTTTACATTTTCATACTGTTAATATTTTTTAATTCTGTTCTTGTTTTCTATTACTTGAACTTACTCCTATATAATATTTACATGTTTTCATCATAAGTTTTTAAATATCTATGAATCTGAAACATTTAAGCTAGTGAATATTGAGTGAAAAGGTATTATTCTGAAATACAGCACAGTGCATGAAATAGCCTGTTTTACCAGGATAAAAGTGTGCATTTAAGGTGATTACAAATATGATCAATACCTAAGTTTCTTTTGTGATTAAAAAAGTAATATTTATGATTTATCTTTTGTTTTAGCTGTCACAACTTGGACAAAAATAGCACAGAAGAACCGTAACATGAGAATCTATTTAGAACTTGAATAAATGTAAAAAGTCAAAAAGCCAGATGTTTCCTTCTCCATATCAATGTCCTAACAGTGAAACTTAGAGGTATTTGTTAATTTTTAAGGAAATTCTATACTTAATATAATGTATACTGATTAAATAAAGCATTTCAGAAATAAATTTTAACATTGTAGAACATCTGTTATTTTTTTTTTTACAAATGAGATGAAAGTACTGTGGAAAGAAGGAAAGCTCTGTCTGAATATAATGTTAAAATATTAATATAATAACCAATGTATTAGGATTGAAGCCAGTGAAAGTTTAAGAATATATGTCTTATTTGATTGGTTCATGAATCTCTTCTTTGTATTCATTTTAATTGTAAAATTACCTTTCCATAGTTTGTTTCCTATGTTGTCTCTAGATTTAAAAGCCACTTTAATGTCCCTTCTCCCTCTGGCACACCTGTGTACATTTTATCATTTATATCTCCTTTATATAATTGCAAAGTCAAACATTAACATCTGGAGCAGATAAATACAAAACATTTATCCTGTACACTTCTAAGTATTATGTAAAAGTAAGTGTTAAATTTGGTACTCACCTTCCTCTGTGTGTGAAATGCAGCACTGAAAATGAACGCTGACAGCCACGGATCTCAGGATAGCCATGGGATAACAGCACACCAGCCTCTCCAGAGGAAACAGTTGTTCCTATTATAAAGGCCAGAGAGCTCTTCCTCTTAATGAGCCTCACCAAGAGGAATCTTTAGTGTTACAGACAGCATCCTGATAATAAAACAAGATTCACAGGACTGTTTCTTTCTACACTCCCACCCACCATGAGTGAGTGCCATCACACCAAAGCAGAGGTCCAGAAACATAACTGTAGATGATGGAGATGACTGACATATTCCTGGGGTATAAATTTAAAGTATGTTTGAGCTGTTATAATAAATTACCATAGGCTGGGTAGCTTATACAGCAAACAGGTATTTCTCACAATTCTGAATGCTGGGAATTCGAAGATCAAGTTACCAAAAGATCTAGTGTCTGATGAGAACATTCTTCCTGATTTGCAGAGAGCCATGTATCCTCACATGGGGAGCAGAGAGCAAACTCTGGTCCCTTCATCCCCCTTTAAAGGCACTAATCCCATCATGGGGCTCCATCCCATGACATGATCCAAACCCAGTTACCTCCCAAAACCCCTACCCCCAAATACCATAACACTGGGGAAAAGACATTCTCTTCAATAAACTGTGCTGGGAAAATTTGACAGCCATATGTAGAAGAATCAAATCAGAACATTCCTCAACACCATACACAAAAATAAACTCAAAATGGATTCAAGACCTATATGTAAGACCCAATACTATAAAACTCCTAGAGGAAAAAGTAGAATACATTTTGACATAAATCACATAATACCTTTTTCAGTTTCCCCAGAGCAATGGAAATAAAAATTAAACAAATGGGACCTAGTTAAACTCAAAAGATTTTTTATGCACAGCAAAGCAAATGATTTTTAAAAAGAAAAGATAACCCACAGAATGGGAGAAAATACTTACAAATGATATGACTGACAAAGGGTTAATTTCCAAATTTTATAAACAGCTCTTGAAGCTCAACATCAAAGCCCAATCAGCAGCTCTTGCAGCTCAACATCAAGCCCAATCAAAAAGTGGACAGAAGACCTAAATAGATTATTTCTTCAAAGAAACCATGCTCATGAAAAGATGCTCAACATCATTATTGTTAGAGAAATGCAAATCAAAACTACAGTGAGATATCACCTCACACCAGTTAGCATGGCCATCATCAAAAAGTCTACAAATAATAAATGTTGGAGACCGTGTGGAGAAAAGGGAACTCATACAGTGAAGTAAGAGGAAAATATGGTGCAGTATCTCCTTATATATATGGAATCTGGAAAAATGGTACAGAAAAACTTACTTGAAAAGGAGAAACAGAATCACAGATACAGACTACTGTGTATAAAACAGATAACTAATGAGAGTCTACCTGTAGCACGAGGAGCTCTACTCTGTGCTCTGGTGACCTAAGTGGGAAAGAAAGCTAAAAGGGAGTGGACACGTGGATACATGTAAACGGACTCACTTTGCTGCACAGCAGAAATTAACATTGTAAAGCAATTACAGTAAACTCTTTTGAAGTTTTTTTTTTAAATTATGTAATAGACAACCAACAAGACCTACTATATATAGCACAGGGAACTCTGCTATAGCAACCTAAATGGGAAAATAATTTGAAAAAAATATATATATATGGGGCTTCCCTGGTGGCTCAGACAGTAAAGCATCTGCCTGCAATGCGGGAGACCTGGGTTTGATCCCTGGGTCGGGAAGATCCTCTGGAGAAGGAAATGGCAACCCACTCCAGTATTCTTGCCTGGAAAATCTCATGGATGGAGCCTGGTAGGCTACAGTCCATGGGGTCACAAAGAGTCAGACACGACTGAGTGACTTCACTATATATATATCTATACACATACATATATGTAATGTATAACTGAATCATTTGCTGTACACCTGAAACTTAACAGTATTAACTATACTCCAATATAAAATAAAAGTTTTTTTAAAAATACCATTACCTTGGGGATTAGGGCTTCAGCACTTGATTTTCTGGGACACAAACATTCAATTCATAGCACTGTATCTGTCAAAGGGCTGGTACTCAGGGCTTCAGGAGAGACCTTTATGAAAAGACAAGGCTAATTAAGATGTTAAAGTAGAAAAAGCAATGTCCCTGTCTCCTTAGAAATGGAGAAGTTATACTCTAAAGAGTTAACATTCAAAAATTTTATAACTACATGAAAGACAAAAGGAGGTGGTCTCTTTTTATAGTTAACTTTAAATTGACTTAGGGTCAAAGTCTACAAATAAATGCTGGAGAGGATATGGAGAAAACGGAACCCTCCTACACTGCTAGTGGGAATGCAAGTTGCTACAGCCACTATGGAAGACAGTATGGAGGTTCCTCAGAAAGCTAAAAATGGAATTACCATATGATCTGGCAGTCTCACTCCTGGGAATATAATCCTGGACAAAATTATAATTCACAAAGATATGTGCACTCCTATATTCATAACAGCACTATTCACAATAGCCAAAACATGGAAATAACAAATGTCCATCAGCAGATGAATGGATAAAGAAGATGTGGCACATATATAATGAAATACTACTTGGCCATAGAAAAGATGAAATAATGCCATTTACAACATGAATGCAAATGGAGATTATCAATACTAAATGAAGTAAGTCAGAAAGAGAAAAACAAATATGACATCACTTATATGTGGAGTCTTAAAACATGACACAAATAAATCTACCTACAAAACAGAACAGACTCAGACATAGAGAACAGACTGTGGTTGCCAAGTGTGTTGGCAGATGGGAGGGAAGGACTGGGAGCTTGGGGTTGGTAGAGGCAAGCTACTATATTTAAAACAACAGTGTCCTAATGTATAACACAGGGAACTATAGTCAATATCCTGTGATAAACAATAATGGAAAAGAATACTAAAAAAAGAATGTGTGTATGTATATCACTGAGTCATTTTGCTGGAAGAAAGTAGGGAAAACCACCAGGGCATTTCGTTATGACCTAAATCAAATCCCTTATAATTATACAGTGGAGGTGACAAATAGATTTCAAGGGATTAGATCTGGTAGACAGAGTGCCTGAGAGCTATGGACAGAGGTTCTTAGTTCCTGTATACCAGTATAGAGGAGGCAGGGATCAAAACCATCCCCAGTAAAAAGATGCAAGAAGGCAAAGTGGTTGTGGGAGGAGGCTTTACCAATAGCTGAGAAAAGAGAAATGAAAGGCAAAGGAGAAAGGGAAAGATATACCCAGCTGAATGCAGAGTTCCAGAGAAGAGCAAGAATAGATTTTTTTAAAGGGGGGGAGGGGCTTTTTAAGTGAACAATGCAAAGACTAGGGATATCTTCAAGAAAATTAGAGATTCCAAGGGAACATTTCATGCAAGGATGGACACAACAAAGGACAGAAACAGTATGGACCTAATAGAAGCAGAAGAGATTAAGAGGTAGCAAGAATACAAGAAAAACTGTACAAAAAAGATCTTAATGACCCAGATAACTATGATGGTTTGATCACTCACCTAGAGCCAGACATCCTGGAGTGGAAGTCAAATGGGCCTTAGGAACCATTACTATGCACAAAGCTAGTAGAGGTGACGAAGCATCACTACGAACAAAGTGGAGTGATGAGATTCCAGTTGAGCTCTTTCAAATCCAAAAAGATGATGCTGTGAAAGTGCTGCACTCACTATGTCAGCAAATATGGAAAACTCCACAGTGCCCACAGGACTAGAAAAGGTCAGTTTTCATTCCAGTCCCAAAGAAGGGCAATGCCAAAGAATGTTCAAACTACCTGACAATTGAGCTCATTTCACATGCTAGCAAGGTAATGCTCAAAATCCTTCAAAATAAGCTTCAACAGTATGTGAACCAAGAACTTACAGATAAACAAGCTGGATTTAGAAAAGGCAGAGGAAGCAGAGATCAAATTGCCACCATCTGTTGGATCATAGAAAAAGCAAAAGAGTTCCAGAAAAACATCTGCTTTATTGACTACACTAAAGCCTTTGACTATGTGGATCACAACAAACTTAGAGACGGGAATACCAGACCACCTTACGTGCCTCCTGAGAAACCTGTATTCAGCCAGGCTGAATGAATCCAAGCTGAAATTAAGTTACAGAGAGAAATATCAACAACCTCATATAGGTTGATGATACCACTCTAATGGCAGAAAGCAAAGAGGAATTCAAGAGTGTCTTGAGGGTCAAAGAGGAGACTGAAAAAGCTGGCTTAAAACTCAACATTCAAAAAACTAAGGTCATGGCATCTGGTCCCATCATTTCATGGCAAATATATGGGGGATCAATGAAAACAGTGACAGATTTTATTTTCTTGGGCTCCAAAATCACTGCAGATGGTGACTGCAGCCATGAAATTCAAAGACACTTGCTCCTTGGATGGAAAGCTATAACAAACATAGACAAGTGTATTAAAAAGCAGACACCACTTTGCCAACAAAGGTCTGTGTAGTCAAAGCTGTGGTTTTTCCAGTAGTCATGTATGGATGTGAGAGTTGGACCATAAAGAAGGGTGCACACTGAAAAACTGATGCTTTCCAATTGTGATTCTGGCAAAGACTCTAGAGCCCCTTGGACAGCAAGGAAATCAAACTAGTCAATCCTAAAGGAAATCAATCATGAATATTCGTTGGAAGAACTGATGCTGAAGATCCAATACTTTGGCCACCTGATGGGAAGAGCCGACTCACTGGAAAAGACCCTGATACTGGGAAAGATTGAAGGCAGGAAGAGAAGGCTACAACTGAGGATAAGATAGTTGGATGGCATCATCAACTCAATGGATATTCATTTGAGCAAACTCCGAAAGATAGTGAAGGACAAGGAAGCCTGGTGGGCTGCAGTCCATGGTTTCACAAAGAGTCATACACAGCTTAGCGACTGAACAATGAACGAGGAGGAGGTTGGGTAGGAAGTTTGAGACTAGCGGACGTAAGCTATTGTATGTAGAATGTATTAACAACGAGGTCCTATTGTATCAGTTCAATTCAGTTCAGTCGCTCAGTCATGTCCCAACTTTTTGCGAATCCATGAACTGCAGCACGCCAGGCTTCCCTGTCCATCACGAACTTCTGGAGCTTACTCACACTCATGTCCATCGAGCTGTGATGCCATCCCACCATCTCATCCTCTGTCATCCCCTTACTCTCTTTCCTTCAATCTTTCCCAGCATCAGGGTCTTTTCTAATGAGTCAGTTCTTCACATCAGATGGTCAAAGTATTGGAGTTTCAGCTGTAGCATCAGTCCTTCCAATGAATATTCAGGACTGATTTCTTTTAGGATGGACTACTGGCTCTCCTTGCAGTCCAAGGGACTCTCAAGAGTCAGAGTTCTCTAACACCACAGTTCAGAAGCATCAATTGTTCGGCGCTTAGCTTTCTTCATAGTCCAACTCTCACATCCGTACATGACCCGTGGAAAAACCATAGCTTTGACTAGATGGACTTTGTGTCTCTGCTTTTTAATATGCTGTTTAGGTTGGTCATAGCTTTTCTTCCAAGGAGCAGTCGTCTCTTAATTTCATGGCTGCAGTCACCATCTGTGGTGATTTTAGAGCTCCCCAAAATTAAGTCTCTCACTGTTTACATTGTTTTCCCATCTATTTGCCATGAAGTGATGGAACTGGAAGCTGTGATCGTATTTTTCTGAATGTTGAGTTTGAAGCTACATTTTTCACTCTCCTCTTTCACTTTCATCAAGAGGCTCGTTAGTTCTCTGCTCTCTGCCATAAGAGTGGTGTCATCTACATATCTAGTTCAGTTCAGTTGCTCAGTCATGTCCGACTCTTTGCAACCCCATGAATTGCAGCACACCAGGCCTCCCTGTCCATCACCAACTCCCGGAGTTCACTCAAACTCATGTCCATCGAGTCAGTGATGCCATCCAGCCATCTCATCCTCTCTCATCCCCTTCTCCTCCTGCCCCCAATCCCTCCCAGCATCAGAGTCTTTTCCAATGAGTCAACTTTTCGCGTGAGGTGGCCAAAGTACTGGAGCTTCAGCTTTAGCATCATTCCTTCCAAAGAACACCCAGGGCTGATCTCCAGAATGGACTGGGTGGATCTCCTTGCAGTCCAAGGGACTCTCAAGAGTCTTCAACACCACAGTTCAAAAGCATCGATTCTTTGCGCTCAGCTTTCTTCGCAGTCCAACTCTCACATACACACGTGACCACTGGAAAAACCATAGCCTTGTCTAGATGGACCTTTGTTGGCATATCTTTGTCTGCATATCTGAGGTTAGTGATTTTTCTCCCAGCAGTCTTAATTCCAGCTTGTGTTTCATCCAGCCTGGCATTTCACATGATGTACTCTGCATTGTAAGTTAAATAAGCAGGGTGATAATATACAGCCTTGATGTACTCCTTTCCCAATTTGGAACCAGTCTTTTGCCCCATGTCCATTTCTAACTATTGCTTCCTGACCTGCGTACAGATTTTTCAGGAGGCAGGTCAGGTGGTCTGGTGTTCTCATCTCTTGAAGAATTCCCCCTGTTTGTTGTGACCCACACAGTCAATGGCTTTGGCATAGTCAATAAGGCAGAAGTAGATGTTTTTCTGGAACTCTCTTGCTTTTTCGATGATCCCACAGATGTTGGCAATTTAATCTCAGGTTCCTCTGCCTTTTCTAAATCCAGCTTGAACATCTGGAAGTTCACAGTTCACGTACTGTTGAAGCCTGGCTTGGAGAATTTTGAGCATTACTTTGCTAGCCTGTGAGATGAGTGCAATTGTGTGACAGTTTAAACATTTTTTTGGCATTGCCTTTCTTTGGGATTAGAATGAAAACGGACCTTTTCCAGTCCTGTGGCCACTGCCGAGTTTTCCAAATTTGCTGGCATATTGAGTGCAGCACTTTCACAACATCATCTTTTAGGATTTGAAATAGCTCAACTGGAATTTCATCACCTCCACTAGTTTTGTTCATAGTGATGCTTCCTAAAGTTCACTTGACCTCACATTCCAGGATGTTCTGCTCTAGGTGAGTGATCACAGCACTGCAGTTATCTGGATCATGAAGATCTTTTTTGTCTAGTTGTTCTGTGTATTGTTGCTACCTCTTAATATCTTATGCTTCTGTTAGGTCCATACCATTTCTGTCCTTTATTGTCCCCATCTTTCCATGAAATGTTCTCTTGGTATCTCTAATTTCTTGAAGAGATCTCTAGTCTTTCCCATTCTATTGTTTTCCTCTATTTCTTTGCATTGATCACTGAGGAAAACTTTCTTATCTCTCCTTGCTATTCTTTGTATAGCACAAGGAACTATATTCAGTATCCTGTAGTAAACCATAATGGAAAAGAGTATGAAAAATATATATGTATATATAATGAATCACTTTCCTATATACCAGAAGCTAGTTATTATAAATAAACTGTACTTCAATAAGAAAAAAAATTACACTGTCTGAAATCCAATCAAAACTCATCAAAAAGGTTATAGGACAATAAGGCACACAGTGAAGAGAAAAACTCTATAGAAAGAGATTCACACTGAAATGCCAGGGAGGACAGAATTAGTAGACAAAGACATTAAAACAATATTATAACTACATTCCTTATATTCCAGAAGGTAGAAGAAAGTTGAACCATTTTAAATTAGAGATGTAGATTTTTAAAAAGGCCCCAAATGAATTTAATAGAAATAAACAATTCAATATTTCAGATTAAAATTTGTTAGATATATTTCTAGGATAATAGTATTTATAAATTGAACTTAAAACTAAGGAGACTTGTTTTTGTTTTTTGTTTTTTTCAGTTTTGGTTAATGAACCAAAAGTCAACTTTTTAAACAGAGGTAACTCCCATATATTTTCTGTGACCACAAACTTACAGTGACAACCTTAAATCATACCTGAAGCGCTCTACTCCAATTACCCAAGTCAATAAATTCACCTTTTTAGCATAAAACAGTTTGAGATGACTTTCTCCATTGGCAAAGAAAGAAAGGAAAAAATGAAACAAAAAAACAAGTCATGCAATAGTTGCTAAATTACATCAGTCTAACCAATTCTAAGAAAACACATCCTCTTTCACAGAACTGCTAAAACTAACACTGACACCTGCTAGTAACGCGGGTGTAGATTCAGGATTGAGATGTGCCTGCAGAATACATGCCGCAGTCCAGAACTCCACAGTCTACGAGATATAAGAATTCTCACAGATTTTCATGTTGACCAGTTACCTATACTGGACTTAGAACTGTGATGCTTTGTGAGAATAAAATTTGTTCAACTATTTATGGACTACTTTTTGTGTTGCTAAAATGTTTTAAGTTTTAATTCTATCAGTAATTTTTTACATTATGCAGTTTATATACAAACGGATTTCTGATCATATATCCTCTGTTTAAAAAAAAAAACTTGGATTAGACAATCTTCAAGTCCTCTACCATCATTAATATTCTAACATTACAACCAAACTTAGAGAAAAGTGATTTATAAACCTGTATTCCAGTTTACTGGTAAGTTCAGTTCAGTCACTCAGTCGTATCTGACTCTTTGCAACCCCATGAATCGCAGCACGCCAGGCCTCCCTGTCCATCACCAACTCCTGGAGTTCACTCAGACTCACATCCATTGAGTCAGTGATGCCATCCAGCCATCTCATCCTCGGTCGTCCCCTTCTCCTCCTGCCCCCAATCCCTCCCAGCATCAGGGTCTTTTCCAATGAGTCAACTCTTCGCATGAGGTAGCCAAAGTACTGAAGTTTCAGCTTTAGCATCATTCCTTCCAAAGAAAGCCCAGGGTTGATCTCCTTCAGAAAGGACTGGTTGGATCTCCTTGCAGTCCAAGGGACTCTCAAGAGTCTTCTCCAACACCACATTCAAAAGCATCAATTCTTTGGCACTCAGCCTTCACAGTCCAATTCTCACATCCATACATGACCACAGGAAAAACCATAGCCTTGACAAGATGGACCTTAGTCGGCAAAGTAATGTCTCTGCTTTTGAATATGCTGTCCAGGTTGGTGATAACTTTTCTTCCAAAGAGTAAGCGTCTTTTAATTTCATGGCTGCAGTCACCATCTGCAGTAATTTTGGAGCCCAAAAAAATAAAGTCTGACACTGTTTCTACTGTTTCCCCATCTATTTCCCATGAAGTGATGGGACCGGATGCCATGATCTTCATTTTCTGAATGTTGAGCTTTAAGCCAACTTTTTCACTCTCCACTTTCATTTTCATCAAGAGGCTTTTAGTTCCTCTTCACTTTCTGCCATAAGTTAACCTATACTAAAAATCAGCAATGGTCAATTGCATGGGTCATACCTTAAGAGAGACAGAAGAGCAAAGCGGAGGAAATTAACAAAGTTCTGTCTGATAACAGTCTAAAGCTGTTAAGTTTTTAAAATATAACCTCATTTAACCTTCATAAAACCCCTAAGAAAATAGGTCATACTATTCCTGCTTTGCAGATGGGGGAATAAGTTCAGAGTTCAGCCACTGTCCAAGGTCATTCAATGAATAAGTGTTGGAATTTATACTGGTCACATCTGTGACTAGAAGCTTTTCCTTTTGAGATGAGGAATTAGAGGATATTAGAAATTAGAGGACACAGAGGTTGGACATACTCAGAGATACTTCTACCAAGTTATTTCAGCCTGATGACCTGTCTAGGTATGGTTGTCTCTTGGTATCCACGAGGGACTGATTCCAGGACCCGCCTCCCTCCGCCAGACACCAAAAATCCATGAATGCTCCAGTTCCTTATATAAATAAAATGGTGTATTGTTTACATATAATCTGTGCATATCCTCTTCTATATTTTAAATCATCTCCAGAATACTTACAATACCTAATATAATGTAAGTGCCATATAAATAGTTGCCACTGTGCAGCAAATTCAAGTTTTGCTTCTTGAAACTTTCTGGAATTTCTTTTTAAATATTCTTGATCTGTAATTGGTTGAATTCACAGATGCGGAGCCTGTGTATATGGGGGAACGACTGAGTATGTCTGCTCAATGACCAGGACTGAGTAGCAGAAGCTGGTACTTAGAGTAAATGTTTGATGGAAGATTAGGTGATAGATGGATACAGATTCTAATCACAAACCCTCACTCACTGACTATTTCAAAAACCTTGGGAGTTCATGTACACTCGTGGCTGATTCATGTCAATGTATAGCAAAACGAATACAGTACTGTAAAGCAAAACAAACTAAAAAATAAAAATTAATTAAAAAAAAGAAACTATTTAGATATTAAACAACTTGGTAATAATAAATGCTGCTGTGGTAAACCTGTGCACATATTACAAAAAAAAAAAAAAACCCAATGTGGCCACGTGCCCTCATTCATTCATTCAAGTAAACAAACACTGATTAAAAGCCTCTTGTGTGCAAAACACTCTAGGGATGCTAGAGTTACAAACTCAAAAAGACAGAACTATAGCTTCCCTCATTTCCCCAAAGTTCGGAGACAGTATCTTGACTTCCGAATGAAGTTTCTAAATCATACTGCAGGGTGGTAGGTTGTAAGAAAACCTCTCGGAAGTAAGCTAGTTCTTGTTGGGTTCAATTAGACCTACGACAGGGCTTTCCTGGTGGCTCAGACAGTAAAGAATCTGCCGGCAATGCGGGAGACACGGGTTTGATCCCTGGGTCAGGAAGCTCCCCTGGAGAAGGAAATGGCTACCCACTCCAGTACTCTTGCCTGGAGAATCCCATGGACAGAGGAGCCCAGCAGGCTGCAGTCCATGGGACTGCAAAGAGTCAGACATGACAGCAACTAACAGGCACTTTCACTTTTCACAGGCACCCCTTAGCACTTGAATGGGCCTCAGCTCTGCCTACTCTCTTCAGATAGCTGCCTTTCTATCCTGGAAAGAGAAAACCCTTCCCAGTATCTTCCTTAAATACTGCTGCTTTTTCAGGGCCAGCTAAAACATATCTTCATTAAATAAATTAGAACACATCCATGCTATGGAACCTTGTGTAGCTGCAAAAAACAAACAGGAAAAAAACACCTCTTTGGAAGGTTAAGAATCCGCCTGCCAAAGCAGGGGACATGGGTTTGATCCCTGGTCCAGGAAGATTCCACAGGACGCAGAGCAACGAAGACTATGCCCCACAACCACTGAGCCCAAGTGCTGTAACTACCAAAGCCTGAGCCCCTAGAGCCCGTGTTCTCCACAAGAGAAGCCACTGCAATGAGCAAGCCACACACTGCAACCCAGGGCAGCCCCTTACTCACCACAATGAGAGAAAACCCACAGCAACAAAGGCCTGGCACAGCCATAAGAAAGAAGTACTTTAAACATGCAGAACACTGTATATAGTTTCTCTCTGAGCAGAAGAGAAAGCATGTACACTTAGGTATTATATGTGCATAGAGTAGCTCAGGAAGGCTACACAGTAAATTGGTAGGAATAATAGTGTCTGCTTCCTGGAAACGGTTGCTAGGGTACAGGAATGAGAGGGAGACCGAGAGGGTTTTCACTCTCTACCTTTTATATATTTTGAACTCAGTACCATATGTGTATTATGTATTTCATTAAAACTGGGGGAGACCCTCTGTGGTATACCAGGAGACACTAGATGGATTCTGCGTACACAGTCTCACTGCAAATCTCACAGGATCGTATAAGTTCTCATTTTATAAATACTTCCTCTGTCAACAGCATTTAACACTGTTGTCTATTCCCTTCTTAAAATTCTCCTTCCTGAGTCTCCTGACTTGAAAGTACCATCTAATGTGTAGTCTTTTCTGTCACTCCTGAAATTGAGATACCCTGGATAAGAATCAAGAGGAGGAAGCATTATTGGCTTTGTCATAGAATACTTTGTATAGGCAGGAACAGCTGTTTTTAACCATACTTTGCGACTTGTGAAAAATCAGGAACAGCTATTCAACATAACACAGGTTGATCCTAATGTCTATATTAAAAATATATTAAATCTGTAACTGCATTGGAGCCAGACTTCCTGAATTTAATCCCAGCCTTCTCTCTTCTTACATCTGTGACCCCAGGCAGGCTCCTTAATTTCTGTTAAACTTCAATCCCCCCTCTACAAAAGGGAAATAAATTTTCAACCTTATCGTATTGTTGTGCAGATTAAATGACACAATCCATGGAAGTGCTAGTGAAGTTCAGTGCATGTCAGGTAAAACTAAGTCCCACGACCTAAGTTTCTCGAGGGCAGGACTCTACGATCCATTCAGAGGGCTGCTAACCAGTCTAGCAGAAATCTTCCTGCCACAAGGTGCTATGAGCGTCTTGGGAGTGGTTCTTACAGACAAGAATCCAGGAGCCAAGCCCTTACTCTGCAACTTTTGGGCCCCATGTGGTCACATCAGGGACATGCCCGAGGCCTTCCTGAAGACTCTGGTGTCGCTCTGTTGCTCAAGAAGGCTGCTGTGGCCGAGACACAAGCCCTCGGCTATGGCAGCCAGATTCTGTACACAGCAAAGCAAGGTTGTCTGCCCCATTCTGCACCTCTCCCAGCTGCTAAAAGTTAAGTGTCAAAGGTCCAGTTCTCCTCTGTGTGCACAATCCTATTCCTCCAGTGAGGAAGGCAGGACCCTCACCAGCCTCTCTATAGGCAGCAGTTCAAATATCTCCTTGAAGAACCACAAAATATCCCAAAGTTGTCCCCACACTGCAGGAACAGGAAGAGAAGGAAGTCAGTCAACCAATTTTCTTGTTCCGCAGGTGCCGTCTGTGATTTGCCCTGCCTCCCTCCTGGCGCGTGTCTGATGTGACCCCCCGGCATGGCCTGTGGGTGGCTAATGCATGCCAGCTGTCACCTCTCTCCTGGCTGCCCATGCGGCAAACCTGCCAGCGTCTTCACCCATGAATCTGCCTTGGCATGGGCTCTGAGTCCTAACATGACATCAAGAGGCTGCGCTTGCATCTCAACAAAGACCAGGCTTCAGCCTCACAAGCCTTGACATTCAGGCGCCCGAATTCACAGAAATGTTTGGTGGCCCCAGGTCTGATGCAGACATCAAGATCCAGCCCCAGAAAGTATCCTTTGGCTCCAGAGTGCCTGGTGCTCAGGTTTCTAATAAACCACTTGTGTTTAGAAGGAAAGCCATCCAAAAGTGAGAGTGAAAGGGACCATTTTGAAGTTGGTAAAAATAAGGATAATAGTTTACAAAATGTAGAAATCAGCTCCCACGTCAAGGAGACCTTTGACCTTTGTCCAAGTTATGCAAACACCCTTCTCAGTTGATGTTTTCTTTCCTTCCTCTACCTCCTCAAAAACCCCACCTTTCATATCAATAGGGAACTCCACAGTTGATAGATTTACCCCCAAATACATCCAGAAAATAGATGCAAAGTTAAGCAAAGTTAAAGAAGCTTTTTCCAACTGCTTTTAAATATTCCTATCGAATTCACCTTCTAATGCCCACGTCTCTAAGGAGCCGCAGCGTTTGACTAGCAGACTTCAGGCTATGTCCTCAGCTCTGCCCATCAAGACTGGACATCTGCTTTTCAACAATTAAAATGAAACTTTCATTTTAACTGAAAGAAAAAGAGAGGATGCTAATAAGTAAATTGAGAGCATCAGGGTTTGGGAACCACTGCTTATTAATTCTAATAAAAACTTCTGGAAGTTTAACACAGAAGCAGCTCAGGACTGAAGGGGCCCCCAAGTCATCCAGTATAATCCCTTCTATTATGCCTGCACCAATCCACTCCAACTTCAGGGTCAGGAATATACCTTCTTCCTGAGGCAATCAGCCTCATCCTTGGACAGTTGAACCCGACTATAAGAAAGATCAGGAAATTCCACCTTCATAGATGCATGAACACGGCAAACTTCTGACAGTATGTTTCTTTTCATCACCTGACTAGAAAGGTACCACCCTGGCTTGAAGGAACTACTTATCAGT
Organism: Aepyceros melampus; assembly: GCA_006408695.1. Taxonomy (NCBI): domain Eukaryota; kingdom Metazoa; phylum Chordata; class Mammalia; order Artiodactyla; family Bovidae; genus Aepyceros; species Aepyceros melampus. Next base: position 116,479 of record SJXQ01002907.1, read on the forward strand.
CAGTCATCAGAGAGCAAGTAATCCAAGAACTGCTGGGGAACACAGGAAAAGAAGGCTTCTTCAAGAGAGAAGCCTCATTAATTCTCCATAAGTCCATTTTTGAAGACACCCTGGATCCTGACAGGATGTTTATGAGTCACATGCACTGAAAGCATCTCCTCTATGGAGGTGCATAGGTATACATGAAGAACAGCATCTGCCACGTTCATGTCATGAAGAGGTCTGCTGGCATTCTCCAAGATGAAAGGGGTTCGCTGCAAGGAGGCAAACACTAGGAAGGTTTTGTCAGCATGGGGAAACTCAGGCATCAGACGGCAGCCCAACTTCCTTTTGCCTGCCTTTTGTTTTCTCTTATGCCCCAAGTACCTAAAGAAATAGGTCTTGTGGTTGTGAACAGTCACAGAGACCCCAATGGACTCAGCATTTCACTCACTGTTAAGTTTTGGTGGAGATATTCAGCTGGATATGGAAAACAGAAAGAGGAAAATCCAAATGCCCTGAAAAGTTCTGCCATTGTTAACTCTGAGGTCTCTATCAGAAGGAATCATATCAGCTACACACACATGCACACACAAAATAAATGATAAAGATCTCTCACTTAACTCTTCCTTAAGAAATGTCTTTTTTCTTAATAAAAGCTTAATATAGACCACCTAGGAAGCTGTGAAATACACCAATCAGGCAACGCCTTAAATGACACATTAGATCAGAGGGCATTTATAGAATATTCCATCTGAAAGCAGCAGATACACTTTCTTATCAAGTATACATGAAGCATTCTCTAGGATAGATCACATCTTGGAGCACAAATCAAGCCTCAGGAAATTTAAGAAAACTGAAATCATATCAAGCATCTTTTCCAACCACGAAGCTACAAGATTAGAAGTAAATTACAGCAGGGGGCGGGGGGGGGGTGCAAAATGTAAAAAAAAAAAACAAAAAAACCATAAACATGGAGACTAAAAGACTTCCCAAGTGGTACAGTGGTAAAAATCTACTTGCCAATGCAGGAGACACAAGAGATGTAGGTTTGATCCTTGCATCAGAAAGATCCTCTGGAGAAGGAGATGGCAACCCACTCCAGTATTCTTGCCTGGAGAATCCCATGGACAGAGGAGCCTGGTGGGCTACCTCCATGGGGTCTCAAAGAGTCAGACATGACTGAGTGATTGAGCACAACAACACACAGTGGAGACTAAATGATATGTGACTAAACAGCCAATGGGTCCCTGAAGCAATCAAAGAGAAAAGAAAAGCATCCTTAGAGACAAACGAAAATGAATGTACGATGATCCAAACCTACTGGAAGCAGCAAAAGCACTTCCAAGATGGAATTTTACAGCAATACAATCTTACATCTCAACCAAACCTCACACCTAAAGCAACTAGAGAAGAAAGCATAAGCAAAACCCAAATTTAGTAGAAGGAAAGAAATCATAAAGATCAGAGCAGAAATAAATGAAACAGAGATGAAAAAACAATAGAAAAGTCAATGAAACTAAAAGCTGGTTATTTGAAAATATAAACAAAATTGGCGTATGTTTAGCCAGACTTATCAGGAAAAAAAGCCAGAGGGCTCAAATCAATAAAATTAGAAATGAAGATGAAGTTACAACTGACACCACAGAAATACACAGGCTCATAAGGTACAACTACAAGCACATATATGCCAAAAAAATGAATGACCCAGAAGAGACAGACCAACTCTTAGAAACATACAACCTTCCCAGACTAAATCAGAAACAGAAAACATGAACAGACCAACCAATTGAAACACTGATTTAAAAATTTCAACAAACAAAAGTTCAGGATCAGATGGCTTCACAGGCGAATTCTATCAAACATTTAAAGAAGAGATAACATCTATCCTTCTAAAACTCTTCCCAAAAATTGCAGAGGAAGAAACACTCCTAAGCTCATTCTATAAGGCCACCAAAACCAGACGAAGATATCACAAAAAAAGAGAAAGAAAATTACAGGCCAATATCATGGATGAACATAGAAGCAAAAATTCTGAACACAATACTAGCAAACCAAATTCAAGAACATGTTAAAAGGATCATTCATGATGATCAGTGGGATTTCTCCCAGGGATGCAAGAATTCACTATACACGAGTTAATCATTGTGATATACCACATTAACAAACTGAAAAATAAAAGCTATATCATCTCAATAGATGCAGAGAATCTTTTGACAAAATTCAACACCTATTTATGATAAAAACGCCCCAGAAAGTGGGCAGAGAGGAACCTACCTCAACAATAATAAAGGCCATATATGACAAACCCACATTTAACATCATTCTCAATGGTGAAAAACTGAAAGCATTTCCTCTAAGATCAGGAACAAGACAAGGATGTCTACTCCTGCCATTTTTATTCAACATAGCTTTGGAAGTCCTAGGCACAGCAATCAGAAGAAAAAGAAATAAAAGGATCCCAAATTGGAAGAGAAGAAATAAAACTGTCACTGTTTGCAGATGGCTTTATACTATACATAGAAAATCCTAAGATGCTACCAAAAAACTACTAGAGTTCATCAATGAATTTGATACATTTGCAGAATATAAAATTAATACACAGAAATCTCTTGCATTCCTATATAGTAACAGCAAAACATCAGAAAGATAAATTAAGTGAAAAAATCCTATTTACCATTGCGTCTAAAAGAATAAAATACCTAGGGATAAATACCTACATAAGGGGAGGTACAGGTCAAGAAGCAATAGTTAGAACTGGACATGGAAAAATGGACTGGTTCAAAATTGGGAAAGGAGTACATCAAGGCTGTATATTGTCACCCTGCTTATTTAATTTATAGGCAGAAAACATCACACTAAATGACAGACTGGATGACTCACAAGCTTGAATCAAGATTTCCCAGAGAAATATCAACAACCTCAGATATACAAATGATACCTCTCTAATGGCAGAAAGCAAAGAGGAACTAAAGAGCCTCTTGCTGAGGGTGAAAGAGGATAGTGAAAAAGCTAGCTTAAAACTCAACATTTAAAAAACTAAGATTATGGCATCCAGTCCCATCACTTCATGGCAAATAGATGGGGCAAAAGTGGAAACAGTGACAGACTTTATTTTTGTGGGCTCCACTGTAGACTGGTAACTGCAGCCACAAAATTAAAAGACACTTGCTCCTTGGAAGAAAAGCTATGACAAACCTACCTAAACAGGATATTAAAGACCAGAGACATCACTTTGCTGACAAAGTTCCATATAGTCAAAACTATAGGTTTTCCAGCAGTCATGGACAGATGTGAGTTGGACCATAAAGAAGGCTGAGCAGCAAAGCCTTGATGCTTTTGAACTCGTGCTGGAGAAGACTCTTAAGAGGCCTTGAACAGCAAGGAGATCAAAACAGACAATCTTAAAGGAAATCAACCCTGGATATTCACTGGAAGGACTGATGCTGAAGCTGAGGCTCTAATATGCTGGCCACCTGATGTGAAGAGCTGACTCATTTGAAAAGACCCTGATGCTGGGAAAGATTGAGGGCGAGAGGAGAAGGGGACAAGAGATGAGATGGTTGGATGGCATCACTGACTCAATGAACATGAGTTTGGATAAACTCCAGGAGTTGGTGATAGACAGGGAGGCCTGGCGTGCTGCCGTTCATGGGGTCACAAAGAGTCAAAAATAACCGAGTAACTGAAATGATGTGAAGAGCTGACTTATTGGAAAACACCATGATACTAGGAAAGATTGGAGGCAAAAGAAGGGGGCAGCAGAGGATGAGATGGCAGGATGGCGTCACTGTGATGACTCAATGGACAGGAGTTTGAACAAACTCTGGGAGACGGTGAAGAACAGGAAAGTCTAGCTTGCTGCAGTCCATGGAGTCACAAAGAGTCAGACACAAATTAGCAACTGAGCAACAACAGAAAACTTTAAGATGCTGATGAAGGAAATCAAAGATGACACAAATAGATGGAGAGATATACCATTTTCTTGGATTGGAAGAATGAATATTGTGGAAATGACTATACTGCAGATATCTACAGATATACTACAGCAATCCACAGATTCAATGCAATCCCTATCTAATTACCCGGGACATTTTTCATAGAACTAGAACAAAAAAGTTTACAATTTGTATGGAAACACAAAAGACCATGAATAGCCAAAGCAATCTTGAGAAAGAAAAATGGAGCTAGAGGAATCAGGGTCCCCAACTTCAGACTATAGTGCAGAGCTAACAGTAATCAAACAATATGATACTGGCATAAAAACAGAAATACAGAACAATGGAACAGTATAGAAAGTCCAAAGATAAACCCATGCACCTATGGTCACCTAATCTATGACAACGGAGGCAAGAATATACAACGGAGAAAAGACAAGCCTCTTCAATAAGTGATGCTGGAAAAAATGGAAGCTACATGTAAAAGAACAAAATTGTTTAGAACAATCCCTAACCAAAATAAACTCAAAATGAAACTCAAAACTCAAAAAAAAAAAAAAAAACCACCAAAATAAACTCAAAATGAATCAAAGAACTAATGTAAGGCTGGATACTATACAACTCGTGTGTGCATGTTCGTCATGTCTGACTCTTTGTGATCCCATAGGCTGTAACCTACTAGGCTCCTCTGTCCATGGGATTTCTCAGGAAGGAATACTGGAGTGGGTTGCCATCTCCTACTTCAGGGGATTTTTCCAACCCTAAGATTGAACCCACGTCTCTTCCATCTCCTGCATTGACAGACAGATTCTTTATCAACTGGTCCACCTAGGGAGCCCTTAGAGGAACTCTTAGAGGAAAACAGGGCAGAATACTCCCAAACATAAATTGCAGCAATATCTTTTTTTGACTCACCTTCTAGAATAATGAAAATAAACAAATAGGAGCTAATTAAACGTAAAAGCTTTGCACAGCAAAGGAAACCATTAAAAAAAAGAAAAAGATAACCCATAGGATAGGAGAAAATATTTGCAAACAATGCAAATCTCAAATATGCAGCCAATAAAGGATTAATATCCCAAATATACAAACAGCTCATGCAGCTTTATATTAAAAAAAAAACAATCAAAAAATGAGCAGAAGATATAAATAGACCCTTCTCCAAAGAAGACATCCAGGTGGCCAGAAAGCACATGAAAAAAATACTCAACATCACTAATTACTAGAGCAATGCAAATCACTACAATGAGGTATCACTGCACACCAGTCATAGCAGCCATCATCAAAAAGCCTACAAACAATAAATGCTGGTGAGGGTGTAGAGAAAGAACCCTCCTACACTGTTGGTGGAAATGTAAATTGCTACAACTATCATGGAGAACAGTATGGAAATACCTTTAAAAAACTAGAACTACCATATGATCCAGCAATCCCACTCCTGGGCATATATCCAAAAAAACCATAGTTTGAAAATATCCATGCCTTCCAGTACTCACTGCAGCAGTATTTACAATAGCCAAGACATGGAGACAACCTCCATGCCCACGGGCAGATGAGTGGCTAAAGATGAGGCGCATTCACACAGTGTATGTCATTCAGCCTCAACAAAATAAGAGCGTTTGCAGCAACATGGGACCTACAGATTATCCTACTAAGTGAATAAGTCAGACAAAGAAAAATATCACAATATCACTTACATGTGAAATCTAACAAAAATGACACAAGTGAATTGACTTGCAAAACAGAAACAGATTCACAGATCTCAAAATCAAACTTACGGTCACCAAAAGGGAAACACTGGGGGAGCCAGTAAATTAGGCAACTGGGATTAACATATACTCACCACTATTGCTCACTGATAAAGAATCCGCCTGTCAGTGAAGGAGATGTGGGTTCAGTCCCTGGGTAGGGAAGATCCCCTAATGTAGGAAATGGCAACCCACTCCAGTATTCTTGCCTGGAAAATCCACGGACAGAGGAGCCTGGAAGGCTACAGTCCATGAGATCGCAGAGTCGGATATGGCTGAGTGACTGAGCTTGCACACACATGTAAAATGAATAAACAACAAGGACCTACCGCCTAGCACAGGGCATTCTACTCAGTATTCTACAAGGACCTCAATGGGAAAAGAATCTGAAAAGAAATGGATATATATCCATATCCATCCAAAAGAATGGATATATATTCACTTTCCTGTATACCATATATTATTAATCAACTACATTCCAATAAAATTTTTTGAAATAAATTTTTTTTAATTAAAGAAAAGCCATGAAAATACCAAGTATCATGAGGAACCAGCAGGAATGCATTATTTCCAAGAAAAACTGATTTCATGTAGATGTACATGCATGTAATTAAATATATATAAAGTGTGTTTGTATATATTCTGGAGATATATATCTATACACACATATCAGATAGCATTATGGTTAATTTTATGTCCGCCTGACTCTGCCTGGGGTGTCCAGATTAAACACTGTTTCTGGATGTGTCTCTGCTGAGATTAGCACCCTCTGATGAGGGTGTTTCCTGATGAGATTAGCATTTCAATTTGTGGGTTCAGTAAAGCAGACTGTCCTCCCCAGTGTGGGTGGGCAGTGTGAAACAGGAAACATATGATATATGACGTGTATTCTGCTTCCTGTTTCCCAGGAGAATTCTCATACAGGTAGATGGATGATGGATGGATGGATGGACAAACAAACAGAAAAGATAAAAAGATATAACCAGAGGCCAATAATTTCAAAGCAGGCCTGGGGCATCAATAAAAATAAGTATTGTTAACAACCATTGACTAAGCATTTCTGCAACAGAAATTTACAAAACATGAATCAACTATAAGTATACATATATCCCCTCCCCCTTCTTTCCCCCACACCACCCTCATCCCCTCCAGGTCACAGAGGCCCAGGCTGAGCTCTGTGTGTCATACAGCAGCTCCTACTGTCTATTTCACACATGCTGGGTACACTGTCAATGCTACTCACTCAGTTCGTCCCAACCTCTCCTCCCGCGTTGTGTCCACAAGTCTGTTCTGTGTGTGTCTCTATTTCTGCCCCATGAGTAGGTTCATCAGTGCTGTTTAAGATTCCATATATCTGGCTGGCCAAGCATTTCACATATGTACCCTGGGGCTGCAGCTAGGCAGCAGAGCATTTACAGGTGCTGGCTGTGAATTAAAGCATCACCATTCAGGATGATGGGTGGGTGCACAACACAGACAAGGACTCTGCCTGCATGGAGCACCTCCTTGGTTTCCCCCACGCCACCTGCGAGAGAAATCAATCTCTTTCTGTTGCTTGAATTCTGATAATGGGTAATGAAGAAGGGTGAGAGCCAAGAGAAGTTACTTGAGGAAGTAACTTCCTCACCATTGAATGAGGAAAAAATAGAAGGAAAACAGCCCTCTAGGGACTATCTGGGAGTCCTGGAAAGGCAGGCTCTTGGGGTAAAAATAAACTGTGCTACTGAAGCCCAGCGTATGCTGTTACAATCGCCCCATTCCAAGGAGGTTATGCGGGTGATAAAAGCTGCTACCCCTGTGGGTCCTGCCATCTCCCAACTGGAAATGGACAAAAGGGGGAAAAGTATGGAGAGAAAGAGTTCAGTGGAAAGACGCAGGTGGTTGGAAGAAAGACACTATCTATCGTGTCAGAAGAACTCCAGATTCACAGGAAGTAGCCTAGACAGGGCGCATGACGCTTCAGGCCTCACTGGGGACTCCACGACGGCACAAGAAGAGGCCAGCAAGGGTCTGCCCAGCTGACACTAGAGGCACTGCGCAGCAGACCATGGTGTTGAGCCTGGAACACTCTGAATACATACTTTCTCTCCTCTGGCCTCAGTACAACTTCTCGAGACAGGTATTCATATACCCACTTTCCAAGTGGCAAAAACTGAGCCATCAAGAGGTTTTCTAGCATCACAGGCACAGAAAGGCAAGTCACAGTGCTGAGATTAGAAGCCGAGATTATGATTTCAAAGACTCTGCCCTTCACCTCACTTTGCTGCCCATCCTCTTCTTAGCAGCATTTGGATCATCCGGATGGAGGCTCAGACAGGCGTAGGGAGACAAGGAAAGTGTTAGTGTGAACTCTCTGCTATCATGGAGAGAAAAATTCACGTTATTTATGAGTAGTAGCGTGTAGCCATCCCTGACCCTTGCATGGGATCTACCTCACCCCACCCTGGGCGTGAGACTATGGCCAGTGGCCTTCCAGTCGCAGTGAAGTAGCTCCAGCAAGAACCTTGAGCACTTACCTCTTGTTTGGCTCTTTCTGAGGGAGACTGCCATATTCACAGGCCATGCCACTCTGCACATATTCTACAGCACATGACCTAACCACCCTGGCCATCAGTGATGAGATTGGAGTGGCTGCAACCCATAAGCTGGCATGGAGCAATCTCAGCCCAAGAAGGGAATCACATATTGGATGGTGTGGCTGAATCACCTCTGTCTTGAGAGCTTTGCAAAAAGGAGGAGCAGTTGGTAGCAGGTACAAAAGCAGAATGATATTCAGAGGCAGTCAGAACAAAGAGTGCTAGAGTGGCTAAGTGCAGACAGTGGCAGACAGCTAGAGCCAATCCAGTAAAATCCTGATGCTGAAGGGAAAGGACAAGATTCTGCTGCTAGAGTCACGGGCATCCTGACTGACCTTACAGGGGCTGAACTATTTTCCAGACTCAAGAGACCCAGCTACAGGACAGTTCCTGGGTGTCCACGGCCTGGCAGTGCAACTACAACCTGAGTCTGTGTGGATCCGGGGGAGATGCCATCCATCTGTGAGTTAGTCTGGGCCAGTTTCCAATCATGCACCACCAAAACAATTATACTGTGAAGCCAACAATCAATCAGCATCAGTTTATATTTCAGTAAAAGTATTGTGGGAACGGTCACTTTCTCCAATATAACCTCAAGACCCAGCAGTGGCAAAGCCAGAAGCAAACAATAGCTCCAGACAGCATGATTTATGGAGAGAGCATCTGGCTTGGCTTTTCCATGCTGTTATTGCCTTGGTGGTATTCCTGGTCCTCAACCTAGATTAAACCCCATCTGTCCATCAATTTATCTGCACTCACGATCTTATTTTCTTTCTGACAATGAGATTCTGACACTCCTGGGACTTTGGCAGCAAAAAAACATTGAAAACCAAAACCCTATTACATTAGCTCCTACTGTCCTCTCCTGACTTGGTTGGCTTTTGCCTATTTCCTTGGGCCAGTCAACAACCAAACCAAGGCAACAGTGGTTTGGCCTCTTTTCCAGGCACAAGGAACATGCCACGCTAGTCAAAGTTTGCTACCAAAGTGTTTACTTTGTTTTGAATTTTAACAAACATGACTACTGTCCCACTTCCAAGGCACACTGCTGGCTTCAACCAAGAACCACATGGTGCATTTCTCATGCCTCAGACTTTGGATGGCCGTGGGGCTAGGAAAAATCTCCGTGACCCCTTGGCCTGGACTCTGATTTATTGCCATTATTAGAAAGGCCCCCAAATATTTAAAATTTTATTTGAAGAAAATAATGTTTCAATTGTGAAACTGTTAATGTACTAATCCTAAGTTTCTGTCCACTGTACCAGATCTTGACGATGCTGTTACAGAATCTAAGTGGTAAAAGTTTACAATACCTGAACTCACCTACTGTGATACTTTAGGTGTTGCTACACGGTGAGTCCCTCTAGTATGGAGTCAAAGTTCCATTCATCTTAGTTCTCCCAACCTGACCTGTCTCCCCTCCTTTACCCTCAGCACAATGCCCCACACACGAGAAAGGCTCAGAAATGATGGAATGATGGCGGGAGAGAGAAAGGGAAGAAGAGGGAGGGATAAATGACTAAATGAGCTTTGGGGCCATACATCGAAACTGTAAATTTCATACTATAAAATCTCCTGAATACATTCATCACTAGGTAAAAAGCTGATGAAGCACAAATGGCCTATCTTAGTCCAGACTTTTCCTGATACCCATAGTCTTCTTTCAGGTCAAATTATCCTTTGAAATATGTAAATTTTGGAGTGATAAAATATACTAAATCATCAAAGTCCTCAGCCTTTAAGCAGGACTAGAATTGACCCATCCGCATCTATAACAATGGGGCTATTCTCTTCATGTTTTTAAGGAAGTGTTTGGAAATGTCACTGCATTGTGAAGCCTTACTGGGCATCCTCCTAAATGCACCCCCCCCCAAGAGTTATTCTAGAACAGAGCTATGCTAACTATAATAAGCACATGAATTACTTTTAAGCTAAAATTTAAATGTTAAATTATGTAGCTGAAACTTCAGAAAAGAGTGACTCTTACTAGCTAAACAAGCTCTATTTTAAGAATTGGCAACATCTTTATCTAGTTTTTCCAATGTGGTTGAAAATTTGTACATACTGTACTTTCAACTATTTCACTGAAGTTCAAAATCAACATTATTAACATGCAAAATAAAAGCTAATTTTTATTGAGAATATTTCCACAAAAGTCAGATGTCTCTGAACTGGGTTTCCAACAGGACTGATCTTGGTGAGATGAACAATGAGAACGGTATCCCTTATAGCTCATATAGCAGGATGACAGTATGCAGGTAAAGTCATCTCTAAGTTGGCAAAAGGTCAGTATAGTTTACACCAAGAAAGATACCAACTCTTCACAAGCAAAGGATCACCATCATGGAATTGATATGCTAGAGAGGGGACACAAAGATAAATAACAAATTAGATAAATTACCTATTGTGTTAAAAGATTATAAATTCTACTGTAAAATGAAAAAGTCTGCAAGGTTGGGGATGAAAAATTTGTTGGAGAGAGTAGTATTAAGTAGTCTAGGGCTGGCTTTGTTAAAAAGGTCAGAGTCAAACAAAAACTTGAAGGAGATGAAGCTCTGAAGCAATGCCACGAGATTTCCTTATAAAAGGAGTCTCACCACCATGGCCCAGACATCCAGGATAAACTGGCCCTTAGGATTCTAATAGAGACATTGGGGCTGATAACAAGGAGACAGGTGAACAATGCTAGCATTTCTCTGCTCCTCATCAGGGTGAGCTGCTGGCCCTGGATTCCCAGTCATGCACATCAGAGTTGTGAGTGAGCTGGAATGCAAGCAGCTGTTCTCTGACAAAGCCCCTTGTCTTCCCTCTGCTCCTGGCTGCCTCTGTAGGAATTCTGGGGTGGTCCATTCTTATTCAATAAATTTGGATATCCATACTGGAGATACAGCAGTGATGATGAAGATTGGTATCAGGTCATATTTATGTATTCACAAAACTGAGTTTTGACCTGAAAATTTCACCATGGAGCCGACTAAAACCATACCCAAATTTATAATGCTTAGTAGATGAAGTGATCATCACTCAACTCTGTGTCCTGTCTGTTGGGCTGCTGTATAACAAATGACCACAGACTGGGTGGCTAAAATGATAAAACACTTATTTCTCACAGTTACAGAAGCCTAAGATCAAAGTGCCAGATTAAGGGCCAGAATTAAGACCGAACTGCTTCTTAGCTGGCAGATGGCCACTTCTCATTGTGTCCTCATACCAGAAAGAACACAGGGAAGAAGCAAGCTCTCTTAAGTCTTTTCTTGAAAGTGAAAGTAGCTCAGTCATGTCTGACTCTTTGCAGCCCCATGGACTATACAGTCCATGGAATTCCCCAGGCCAGAATACTGGAGTGGATAGCTGTTCCCTTCTCCAGGGGATCTTCCCAACCCAGGAATCGAACTCAGGTCTCCTACATTGCAGGTGGATTCTTTACCAGTTGAGCCACCAGGGAAGCCCAAGAATACTGGAGCAGGTGCCTATCCCTTCTCTACTAGATCTTCCTAACCCAGGAACTGAATCAGTGTCTCCTGCATCATAGGCAGATTCTTTACCAGGTGAGCTACCAGAGAAGCCCCAAGTTTCTTCTTAAACGGGCGTTAATCCCTTCCAGGAAGGGTCCACCCTCATGACCTAATTATCACCCTAAGGCCCCACATTTTATTACCATTAAATAGGGGATTAGTATTTCAACATATAAATTCTGAGGAAACATGAACATTTAGTTCATAACACTGTTAAAAATCATATTTTAATATTGTAAACTTAGATTAAGAGTGTATCTATAAATGTCTATACAGTTTGGATTTCACTACACTGCATATCATTCAGATGTTGTTTGTACTTTCAAATTTTAAAATCCTTCAGTAATGTTCACCTTTCTCTTCTAGTCTCCATCAGAGGTGCCAGAGATCTGGTTAACCTTGGCCCAAACCCCAGTGCTTTAGGGTGAAATAGTCAAAAACCTTCCACATCTCTCTAGGTGCTCTTATAACTCACTTTCTCACTGGTTCCACATTCCCTTGGCTGCCTAAGTGCCTTCTCCGAACTGTGTGTGTTCAGAGCTTAGCCCCTGCACTGGGTGTGTGTGTTAAAATACAAAACAAAATTTACCATTTTAAAGTGTTCAACTGATATTAAACCCATTCTCAATGCTATATAACTTTCACCAGTATCTCATTCCAGCATTTTTCATCACCCCAAACAGAAATTCCCTACCCATGAAGCAGTCAATCTACATTATACACTAACAAGCAACCAGCAGTAATCTGATTTCTATCTCCATGAACTTGCCTGTCCTGGTAATCTCATACAAATGGGATGAAACAATGATACCTGCGGCCTCTTGTGTCTGGCTTCTTTCACTTAGCACAGTGTTTTCGTGGTTCATCCATGTTGTAGCATGTAACAGCCCTCCGCTCCTTGCAGCTCCTGGGCAGTGGATTGGCCCCAGGGCGACCAGCAGCAACAGAGAGGCTGGGGAGCCATCTGCTCCTAGGATCCTCCAACATCGATCGGCTCCAGCCAACAACTCCAGCAGGCCCCCGAGAGGCATGCTGACCAACACCCTCTTTACACACACTCAAAAGATGGACAACCAAGGCGCCAGGAATGTCCTCCAGCTACATGGAACAGCTGAAGGACATGTCCCTGCTAGTCAGAGCCTGCAAAATGTGGTCCACTGGAGAAGGGGTTGGCAAACCACTTCAGTGTCTTGCCTTGAGAACCCCATGAACAGTATGAAAAGGCAAAGAGACAAGACACTGAAGATGAGCCTCCCAGGTTGGCAGGTGTCCAGTATGCTGCCAGGGAACAGCAGGGAAATAGACCCAGAAAGAATGAAGAGGCTGAGCCAGAGCAGAAAGGATGCCCAGTTGTCAATGTGTCTGGTGGTGAAGGTAAAGTCTGATGCTGTAAACAAAAATATTGCATAGGAACCTTCATGAATCAAGGTAAACTGAAAGTGGTCAAACAGGAGATGGCAAGAGTGAACACTGACATTTTAGAAATCAGTAAACTAAAATGGATGAGAATGAGTGATTTTAATTAGGATGATCATTACATCTACTACTGTGGGCAAGAATCCCTTAGAAGAAATGGGGTAGCCCTCACAGTCAACAAGAGTCTTAAATACAACATTTGGGTGCAATCTCAGAAATGACAGTATGATCTTGGCTTGTTTTCAAGGCAAACCATTCAACATCAAAGTAATCTTAAGTCTATACCCCAACCACTAATGCCGATGCTGAAACCGAATGATTCCAGGAAGACCTCCAAGACCTTCTAGAACTAACACCAAAAAAAGATGCCCTTTTCATCACAGGGGACTGGAATGCAAAGGTCAGAAGTCAAGAGATACCTGGAGTAACAGACAAGCTTGGCCTTGGAGTACAAAATGAAGCAGGGCAAAGTTTCGCCAAGAGAACACACTGGTCATAGCAAACACCCTCTTCCAAAAACACAAGAGACAACTCTACAGTAGACATCACCAGATGGTCAATATGAAATCAGACTGATTATATTTTTGCGACTGAAGATGGAGAAGCTCTGTACAATCAGAAAAACGGACCTGGAGCAGACTGTGGCTCAGAGCATCAGCTCCTTATTGCAAAATTCACTCACATTGAAGAAAGTAGGAAAAACCACTAGATCATTCAGGCATGGTCCCTTATGATTATACAGTGGAGGTGATGAATAGATTCAAGGGATTAGATCTGATAGACAGAATGCCTGATGAACTATGGACAGAGGTTCTTAACATTATATAGGAGGTGGTGACCAAAACCGTCCTCAAGAAAAACAAAAGCAAGAAGGCAAAGTGGTTGTCTGAGGAGGCCTTACAAATAGCTGAGAAAAGAAGAGAAATGAAAGGCAGAGTAGAAAGGGAAAGATATACCTAAATGAATGCAGAATTCCAGAGAAAAGCACGGAGAGATAAGAAAGCCTTCTCAAGTGAACAAGGCAAAGAAATAGAGAAAAACAACAGAATGGGAAAGACTAGAGATCTCTTCAAGAAAATTAGAGATACCAAGGGAACATTTCATGCAAAGATGGGCACAATAAAGGACAGAAATGGTCTGGACCTAACAGAAGCAGAAGAGATTAAGAAGAGGTGGCAAGAATACACAGAAGAACTGTACAAAAAAGTTCTTAATGACCCAGATAACCACCATAGTGTGATCACTCACCTATAGCTAGACATCCTGGAATATGAAGTCAAGTGGGCCTTAGGAAACATTACTAAGAACAAAGCTTGTGAAGGTGATGGAATTTCAGCTGAACTATTTCAAATCCTAAAAGATAATGCTGTGAAAGTGCTGCACTCAATATGCCAGCAAATCTGGAAAACTCAGCAGTGGCCACAGGACTGGAAAAGGTCAGTTTTCATTCCAATCCCAAAGAAAGGCAATGACAAAGAATGTTCAGACTATTGAACAATTGTTCTTGTTTCACATGCGAATAAGATTATGCTAAAAAATCCTTCAAGCTAGGCTTCAGCAGTATGGGAACTGAGAACTTCCAGATGTTCAAGCTAAATTTAAAGGCAGAGGAACCAGAGATCAAATTGCAAACATCCAATGGATCATAGAAAAAGCAAGGGAATTAAAAAAAACATCTACCTCTGCTTCATTGATTACACTAAAGCCTTTGACAGTGTGGTAATAGCAGACCATGCAAAATTCTTGAAGAGATGGGAATACCCATACACCTTACCTTCCTCCTGAGAAACCTTATGCAGGACAAAATACAATAGTTAGTAATGGACATGGAACAACAGACTGGTTCCAGATTGGGAAAGGAGTGTGTCAAGGCTGTATATTGTCACCCCGCTTATTTAACTTATATGCAGAGTAGCAGTAGTAGTTAGCGCTCAGTCGTGTCGACTCTTTTTGATCCCATGGACTGTAGCTCACCAGGCTCCTCTGCCCATGGGATTCTCCAGGCAAGAACACTGGAATGGATTGTCATTCCCTTCTCCAGAGGATCTTCCTGACCCAGGGATTGAACCCAGGTCTCCTGTATTACAGGCAGATTCTTTACCGTTTGAGCTACAGGGAAGTCCTCTCTATGAGGAGTACATCAGGCGAAATGCTGGGCTGGGTGACTCACAAGGTGGAATCAAGATTGCCGGGAGAAATATCAACAACCTCAGATATGCAGATGATACCACTTTAATGGCAAAAAGCAAGTAGGAACTAAAGAGCCTCTTGAAGAAAGTGAAAGAGGAGAGTGAAAAAGTTGGCTTAAACTCAACATTTAAAAAACTAAGATCATGGCATCCAATCCCATCGCTTCATGGCAAACTGATAGGGAAAAAGTAGAAACAGTGACATATTTTAGTTTCTTGGGCTCCAAAATCACTGTGGACAATGACTGCAGCCATGAAATTAAAACATGCTCCTTGGAAGAAAAGCTATGATAAACCTAGACAGCATATTAAAAAACAGAGACATCACTTTACCAACAAAGATCTGGATAGTCAAAAATATGGTTTTTCCAGTAGTCATGTATGGATGTGAGTGTTGGACCATAAAGAAGGCTGAGCACTGCAGAATTGATGCTTTGAACTGTGTTGCTGGAGAAGACTCTTGAAAGTTCCTTGGACAGCAAGGAGATCAAATCAATCAATCCTAAAAGATTTCAGCATTGAATATTCATTGGAGGGACTGATGCTGAAGCTCCAAAACTTTGGCCACCTGACAAAAAGAGCCAATTCACTGGAAAAGACTCAGAGGGCAAGATGAAAGGGGCAACAGAGGGCAAGGTGGTTGGATGCCATCATTGACTCAATGGACATGAGTTTGAGCAAAGTACAGGAGATAGTAAAGGACAGGATAGCCTGGTGTGTTGCAGTTCATGGGGTCACAGAGAGTCGGACACGACCTGATGACTCAACAACAGTACCTCATGCCTTTTATTTTTAATATTTATTTGTATTTCTTTATTTATTTGGTTGTGCTGGATCTCAGTTGCAGCATGCAGGAGCTTTGATCTTCCCTGTGGCATTCGGAATCTATAGGTTAGGCATGCGGGATCTTCAGTTGTGGTATATGATCAAGTTCCCCAACCAGGGATTGAACCTGGGCCCCCTGCATTGGCAGAATGGAGTCTTAGACTCTGGACCACTGTGGAAGTCCCAGTACTTCACTCCTTTTAATGGCTTAATAGTCTCATTGTATGGATGTACCACATTTTATGGTTTCTTTCAACATTCATATTTTTTGTCTGAACACCTGTTTTAAATTCTTTCCTATATACATTTGTGTCTCTCTCTCTCCTTTTTTTAAGCTTTGTTTACTTCACTGTGGTCCAGTGATTAAGAATCCACCTGGCAGTGTGGGGGATGTGGGTTCCATGCCCGGTCAGGGAACTAAGATCCCCCAGCTGTGGGGCAATTAAACCTGCTTGCTGCATCTACTGAGCCCATGCGCCACATCTAGAGAGCTCACATGCCACAACAAAAGATCCTGCATGATACAATGAAGGTCTGGCATGCTGCAACGAAGTCCCAATGCAGCCAAATAAATACATTAAAAAAAAAAAAACATTTCTCATTCCAAGCATGATATGAAGTTGTTAACTTTGCGATGATGTGGGGGACCACGAGGAGCCGTCACTAGGTATCACATTGCAAACAGGCTGCTTCCCACCATCTCTCCGGCTCCAGATCCTTGGTCTCCTGCAGGGGCCACAGACAAACCTTCCATCTTTTCACTCAGATTTGTTCTCTTCTCAATGAGGTTCCATGAGGTGAGGCCTCATTTTTTTTTTACCCCAAGAAACTTTGTCAAGGAAGTTCTAAACAAAACATCCCTCTTGCTGAAAGGAATTCTGCTGAATATAGTTTCTTTCTCTTGTTACATAAGGACCTTTGTAGAACTGGCATAAAGTAATAAACTGATAAACCTAAGAAGCCAGAAATCACACAACTCTCATGGATTTCCTATGATGGGGGCAGCACACTCATCGGCAGCACTAATTTCTCCCCCTCAGGCAACCCATTAGTTAGTTGTGTACTAAGAGTCAATAAAATTGGGACTTGAATCAAGAAAAGTATCTTTGGGGAATATGACGTAACCGACTCTAAAGCTCCCCAAGAAAGCAGTGGGGCAGCCTGGCTGTTTGATCTGGGCCTGGATCCCTAACACATTCCACTCCTTGTCCTTCCCTACAGAACACTGAGAAAAGGACAAGACTACCAGAATATCTAGGATCTGGCTAGAAGTAAAATGGAAGAGTTACGCAGCTTGACACAGCTGCTGGGATGGAGATGTTCCAACAATTATACATTCAACTACAAACAATCTGAAGAGCGGCTGTAGTATCAAGAAACAGAACGGGGACTTCCCTGGTGGCACGGTGGGTAAGAATCCATCTGCCAATGCTGGGGACATGGGTTCAAACCCTGGTCCAGGCAGATTCCACATGCCTTGGACCAACAAAGCATAAGGCAACAGCAGCCCGCAAGAGGAATCAGAAGTCTGTGGTCTACTGAATGTAATCACAGAAACGACAAAACACAAGCCCACCTAAACTGCTGACTAGACCGACTCGACCCTCCACAGCAGTGGCCTCACAGAATACAAATTACACCTCATTCTGATTTACTCACTCCCTACCATTCTATACAGTGTCCAGCACCCAGGGAAAATGACAAGTATTACAAAAAACCAGAAAACAAAGGCTGTTTTCAAGATACACAGCAATAAACAGAACCAGACCCTTAAGCCAGATGCATGCAGTACAGCAGATAGATATCAAAACCACTGGAAACAAATTTTAAAGTAGCTATAAGTAGTTTGTTAAAAGATCCAGTGGAAAAGGTAACCAATATGCATAAGCAGATGTAGAAGTGGAAATTCTACACCTGTCTATGCATAGAAAGGAAGTTAATTTTTAAAAGTCAAATGAAAATCCTGGGGGTGGAGAACCCTTTAATGGGTTTATCAGTAGACTAAACACAACAGAGAAAAGAATTCCTAAACTTGAAAATAGGTAAACGGGGACTTCCCTGGTGGCACAGTCGATAGGAATCTGCCTGCCAATTCAGGGGACACCACTTCAACTTGTGATATGAGAAGATTCCACATGCTGTGGAGCAATTAAAGCCCAAGAGACACAACGACTGAGCTCTCACTCTAGAGCCTGTGAGCCGCAACTACTGAAGCCTGCAGCCCCGGAGCCCGCAGGCTGCATCTACTGAACACACGGGCTGCACTCCTGAAGCCCCTGCTCTGCAACAAGAGAAACCACCACAGTGAGAAGCCTGTGCACTGCAACAAAGAGTAGCCTTTAATCACTGCAACTAGAGAAAGCCCATGTTCAGTAACAAAGACCCAGTGCAACCAAAAATAGACGAAAAATAAATAAAATTATTTTTAAAAGAAAACAGGAATTATGCAACCTGAAGCACATGAGAAAAAAGAGTGAAGGGGGAAAGTTATCTAAGGTATTTTGGAATAATTATCAAATAAGAGTACTTAAAGATGCACAAATAAAAGAAAGAATGGTGAAGAAGAGATTAGGGTCATATATTTTCCAAAATTAATAACCCGCAGAACCAAGGAACTCAGAGAACTCCAAACAGAATGAATGTAAAACACACACATACACAAGCACACACACACACGAGACACATCACAATCAAACTGCTGGAAAGACCTTGCTGCAGTTTATGTCAAAGAGTGTTCCGCCTATGTTTTCCTCTAAACGTTTTATAATGTCTGATCTTGCGTTCCCTTTTTTCATCCGAGTTTATTTTTGTGTGTGGTGTTAGGGAGTATTCTAATTTCATCCTCTTACATGTAGCTGTCCAGTTTTCTCAACACCATTTATTGAAGAGACTGTCTTTTCTCAGTGTATATTCTTGCCTCCTCTCCCATAGACTAGGTGACCATAGGTGACTAGGTTTATCTCCAGATTTTCTATCCTGTGAATTAAACACTTAAAAGTAAGGCCCAAAACTATAAAACTCTTAGAGAAAAACATAGGCAGAATACTCTTTGACATAAATCAAAGCAAGACCTTTTTTGACCCACCTCCTATATAAATGAAAATAAAAACAAAAATAAACAAATGAGACCTAATGAAACTTAAAAGCTTTTGCACAGCAAAGGAAACCTTAAACAAAAGGAAAAAACCCACAAAGAAAATATTTCCAATGAAGTGGCCAACAACAGATTAATCTCCAAAACATACAAGCAGTTCATGCAGCTCAATATCAAAAAAACAAACAACCCAATCAAAAAAATGGACAGCAGATCTAAATAGACATTTCTCCAAAGAAGACACACAGAGAGCCAACAAACACATGACGAGATGCTCAACATCACTAATTATTAGAGTAATGCAAATCAAAACTACAATGAGTTACCAATTCACACCACTCAGCGCAGCCAGCATCAGAGAACCTACAAATAATAAATACTGGAGCGGGGGTGGAGAAAGAGGAACTCTTCTGTACTGTTAGTGGGAGTGTAAATTGATATGGCTACTATGGAAAACAGTATGAAAGTTTCTTAAAAAACTAAAACTAAAACCACCATATGACCCAGCAGTCCCACTACTGGGCATATATCTGAAGAAAGCCATAATTCAAAAAGATACACACACCTTAATCTTCATCACAGTACTATAAAGCCAGGACATGGAACCACTTAACTGTCCATCAGCAGAGGAATGGATAAAGAAGCGGTGGTACATATATACAATGGGATATTACTCAGTCATAAAAAGGAATGAAACTGGGTCATTTGCAGAGACGCAGATGGACCTAGAGCGTGTCATACAGAGTGAAGTAAGTCAGAAAGAGAAAAACGAGTATTGTATATTAACACATATATGTGGAATCTAGAAAAATGGTACAAATGTTCTTATTTCTAAAGCAGAAATAGAGACACAGACGCAGAGAACAAATGTACGGATACCAAGAGGGGTGAGGGTGGTGAGAGGAATGGGGAGATTGGGATTGACACATATACACTATTGCTGCTGCTGCTGCTAAGTTGCTTCAGTCGTGTCCGATTCTGTGTGACCCCATAGACGGCAGCCCACCAGGCTCTGCCATCCCTGGGATTCTCCAGGCAAGAACACTGGAGTGGGTTGCCATTTCCTTCTCCAATGCATGAAAGTGAAAACTGAAAGGGAAGTTGCTCAGTCGTGTCTGACTCTTAGCGACCCAACGGACTGCAGCCTACCAGGCTCCTCCATCCATGGGATATTCCAGGCAAGAGTACTGGAGTGGGGTGCCATTGCCTTAATACTATATAAAAGGTAGATAACAAATGAGAACATTACGTATAGCACAAGGAACTCTGCTTAATGCACTGTGGTGACCTGAATGGGAAGGGAGTTCAAAAGCCCACACAGGGCTTCCCTTGTGAAGTTCACAGTAGAAACCAACACAACATTGTAAAGAAACTGTATTCCAATAACAATAAATTTAAAAAAAAATCAAACTACGAGAAATCAATGGTAAAGAGAAAACCTAGATAGTAGCCAGAAAAATAAGAAAGATTATAAAATAAGGAAGAAGGATAAGACACACAGCAAACTCTAGTCAGAAAATATGAAAGCCAGAAGACAACAGAAGTGACAGCGTGTGTTTGTGCTAAAAAAAAAAAGTTTTTTTTTTTTTTCTGGGTTACTTCACTCTGTATAATTGGCTCCAGCTTCTCCACCTCATTAGAACTGATTCAAATGTATTCTTTTTAATGGCTGAGTAATATTCCATTGTGTATATGTACCACAGCTTTCTTATCCATTCATCTGCTGATGGACATCTAGGTTGCTTCCATGTCCTGGCTATTATAAACAGTGCTGCGATGAACATTGGGGTACACGTGTCTCTTTCAATTCTGGTTTCCTCAGTGTGTATGCCCAGATTCATGTCAATGTATAGCAAAACGAATACAGTATTGTAAAGCAAAACAAACTAAAAAATAAAAATTAATTTAAAAAAAATTAACAGATTTTTACATCCAGCAAAAATCTTTCAAAATAACTAAAGACTTTTTTCAGACAAACAAGAACAGAATTCTTTGCTAGCACTGATGTACTATAATTATGTTAAAGTATGTTCTTTAGGCAGAAAAACTGAAACTAGATGAAAAATTGCATTTATACAAATTGAAGAGTCCTGAAGTAGAAAATGGAGGTAATTTTTTTTAAGTTTCTTCCTATCCCAAAGAAAGCCAATGCCAAAGAATGTTCAAACCCCTGCACAACTGCACTCACTCATCTCACAAGCTAGCAAAGTAATGCTCAAAATCCTCCAAACGAGTCTTCAACAGTATGTAAATTATCAATTCCCAGATGTTCAAGCTGGATTTAGAAAAAGCAAAGGAACCAGAGATCAAATTTCCAACATCCTTTGGATCATCAAAAAAGCAAGAGTTCCAGAAAAACATCTACTTCTGCCTTATTGACTACGCCAAAGCCTTTGACTGTGGATCACAACTGACTGTGGATCACAACTAACAGTGGAAAATTCTTCAAGAGATGGGAACACCAGACCACCTTAGCTGTCTCCTGAGAAATCTGTATGCAGGTCAGGAAGCAACAGTTAGAACTGGACATGGAACAACAGACTGGTTCCAAATTGGGAAAGGAGTATATCACAACTGTATATTGTCACCCTACTTATGTAACTTATATGCAGAGTACATCATGCAAAATGCCAGGCTGGATGAAGCACAAATGGAATTAAGATTGCTGGGAGAAATATCAATAACCTCAGATATGCAGATGACACCACCCTTAATATGGCAGAAAGCAAAGAAGAACTTAAAGAGCCTCTTGATGAAAATGAAAGAGGAGAGTGAAAAAGTTGGCTTGAAACTCAACATTCAGAAAACTAAGATCATGGCATCTGGTCCAATCACTTCATAGCAAATAGCTGGGGAAACAATGGAGACAGTGACAGACTACTTTTGGAGCTCTAAAATCACTGCAAATGGTGACTGCAGCCATGAAATTTAAAGACGCTTGCTCCTTGGAAGAAAAGCTATGACCAACCTAGATAGCATATTAAAAAGCAGAGACAGTACTTTGCTAACGAAGTCCCATCTATGTCAAAGCTATGGTTTTTCCAATAGTCATGTATGGATGTGAGAGTTGGACTATAAAGAAAGCTGAGTGCCAAAGAATTGATGCTTTTGAACTGTGGTGTTGGAAAAGACCAACTGTGGTATTGGTCTTGAGAGTCCCTTGGACTGCAAGGAGATCCAACCAGTCCATCCTAAAGGAAATCAGTCCTGAATATTCTGGGAATGACTGATGCTGAAGCTGAAACTCCAATACTTTGGCCGCCTGATGCGAAGAACTGACTCACTAGAAAAGACCCTGATGCTGGGAAAGATTGAAGGCGAGAGGAGAAGGGGACAACAGAGGATGAGGTTGGATGGCATCACCAACTCAATGGACATGAGTTTGAACAAGCTCTGGGAGTGGGTGATGGACAGGGAACCCTGGCATGCTGCAGTCCATGGGGTTGCAAAGAGTCGGACACAACTGAGCAAACTGAACAACTGAAATTACTTTTAAAACTTTTTAAAGGATTTGTTATTATTCTTGCTGTTTAGTTGCTCAGTTATAGCCAACTCTTTTGCAGTCCCATGAACTACATAGCCTTTCCACCAGGCTCCTCTGTTCATGGGACTTCCCACACAAGAATACTTGGGTAGGTTGCCATTTCCTCCTCCAGGGGATCTTCTGAACCAGGGATCAGACCGTAGTTTTCTGCATTACAGATGGATTCTTTACCTCTGAGCCACCTGGGAAGTCCTTTTAAAAGATTATGACTGTCTAAAGCATAAATAGTAACTAAATATTTGGGGGTTAATAACATATATAGAAGCAAAAAGTGAAATAGTACTAACATATGTAAATAGATAGCCAATGGGAATTTGCTGTATGACTCAGGGAACTCAAACTGGGACTCTGTAATAAACTAGAGGGGTGGAAATGGGTGGGAGGTGGGAGGGAGATTCACAAGGGAGGGGACCTATGTATGCCTATGGTTAATTCATGTTGATATATGACAGAAATCAAACCAATACTGTAAACCAAATTAAAAATAAACAAATAATTTTTAAAAAGCAAAAAGTGAAATACTAACAGAAAAGATGAAAGAAAAGAATGAAAGTGTACAGTTATATTATTTGAAAGGCAAGTGTGGAAAGTTAAAGATAAATACTATGATCCCAAGAGTAAATCTTTTTTAAAATATAGGAAACTAATGAGTCAATGGGCTTCCCAGGTGGTGCAGTGGTAAAAAATCCACCTGCCAATGCAAAAGGTGCAAGAGACACAGGTTCAGTCCCTGGGTTGGGAAGATCTCCTGGAAGAGGAAATGGCAACTTAGGTGCTCCAGAATTCTTGCCTGTAAAATTCCATGAACAGAGGAGCCTGGTGGGCTATAGTCCATGGGCAACTGAGCAAAGTGAATCAATAGTAGAAACAAATGAAATTATTCAAAATTTCTAGTAACGTTGAAAGAACACAGGAAAAGAGAAAAAAAACAAAGATGGGACCAATGGAAAATAACTAGCAGGATGGTAGATGTAAATCCAACCACGTCAGTGATTACATACAATGTACATGTATGCGTGCTACGTTGCTTCAGTCATGTCTGACTCTTTGAGACCCTGTGGACTGTAGCCCACCAGGCTACTCTGTCCATTGAATTCTCTAGACAAGAATACTGGAGTGGACTGCCATGCCCTCCTCCAGGGGATCTTCTGACCCAGGGACTGAACCTGAGCCTCTTATATCTCCCGCATTGGTAGGAGGGTTCCTTATCACTAGCACCCCCTGGGAAGCCCACCTATAGATCACCCACAGATAATGGGGTCAATTAATCAAGGCACAACAATCTTAAATGTCATCACTGTACCTATTAACGGAGCCTTCAAAATACATGAGGGACAACTGATTATTGCTAAAAGGAAAAACAGACAATTCTCAACAATGTTTAAAGACTTTACAAAACACTCTTCTCTAGGTATTTGATAGAAGTAACCCCCCAAAAAGTCAGCAATGCTGAAGACTTGAACAGCAGCATCAACTAATTTAACCTAATTGGTATTAACAGAATATTGCACCCAGAAGCTGCAGAATAAACATTTTTCAAGTGAACAGAAAACATTCATCAAAATGGACATTTGGGGCCATAAAACAACTTTCAACAAATATATAAACAATGTTGAAAAACAACTTTCAACAAATATTAAAATATGAAATCACACAAAATATGTTCCCTGAATATATTGGGATTAGATGAGAAATCAATAATAGAAAGATTCCTGAAGATTTAGAAACTAAACAACTCACTCCTAGATAACCTGTGAGCCAAAGAAGAAATCGTAAGATAAATTAGTAAATATTTTGAATGGAATAAAAATGAAAATATATGTATCAAAATTGGTTGAATGCAGCTAAAACATTATCTGGAGAGGAATTTGTAGCATTAAATGCTTATATTAGAAAAAAAGAGTTGTCTTAATAATTAAATTTGTATATTAAAAAAACTAAGGAAAGAAGCCTTCATTATATCAAAATAAGTCAAAGGAGCAAATGATAAAGAACAGAAACCAAAGAAATAAGAGAAAATTAATACAGGAAATTCACAAAGCTAGTTCTTTGAAAAATTCCATAAACTGTATCAATCTTTAGCCAGACTAAATCAAGAAAAACAAAGGAAGATACAAATTATCAATATGAAGATTAAAGAAGAAACATCACTACAGATCTTACAGATATTGAAGGATAATTAGGAAAAATGTTAATCAACTTAAGGCAAAAATTTTTGATAATTTAGATAAAATGGATAATTTAAATAACATTTGAAAGTTCACTTTTTAAAAGATAACATGAATATTTATTAAAGAGATTCAGTTCAGTCGCTCAGTCGTGTCCGACTCTTTGCGACCCCATGAATCGCAGCATGCCAGGCCTCCCTGTCCATCACCAACTCCCGGAGTTCACTCAGACTCAAGTCCATCGAGTCAGTGATGCCATCCAGCCATCTCATCCTCTGTCGTCCCCTTCTCCTCCTGCCCCCAATCCCTCCCAGCATCAAAGTCTTTTCCAATGAGTCAACTCTTCACATGAGGTGGCCAAAGTACTGGAGCTTCAGCTTTAGCATCATTCCTTCCAAAGAAATCCCAGGGCTGATCTCCTTCAGAATGGACTGGTTGGATCTCCTTGCAGTCCAAGGGACTCTCAAGAGTCTTCTCCAACACCACAGTTCAAAAGCATCAATTATTCGGTGCTCAGCATTCTTCACAGTTCAACTCTCACATCCATACATGACCACAGGAAAAACCATAGCCTTGACTAGATGGACCTTAGATTAGGGCCTTAGTTTTAAAATTTCTCACAAAGAAACATTCATGCTCAGATGAGTTCACTGATGAACTGTACCAAACATTTAAGGAAGAAATAATATTAACTAAATACAGTTCCTTGCTAATCCATTCTATAAGGTCAGCATTGCCTTGATGCCAAAACCAAAGACATTACAAGAAAACTATGAAAATTCCCGATAAAATATTGGCAAACTGAATCCAGCACAAAAAAATAAATAATATTACATCATGACCAAGTAGGGTCAATGCAAAGTTTGTTGAACATTTAAACCAACTTTTGAGAAAAAATCAGTTGTCATAATTCACCATATTAACAGAAAGAGAAAAATTCCATGATGATATCAATAAATGCTAAAAATTATTTGACAACATTCAACATTCATTCATGATAAAAGCTATCAGCAAGCATGTCTGAAAGGTAAAGAACACATATAAAAACCTACAGTTAGCTTCATCCATAGTGGTGAGAAACCAAATGCTTTTCTTTCAAAATTAAGTCTGCTCCATAAAATAGACTGTATAGCACAAGGACTATACTAAGTATCTTCTAATAACCTACAGTGGAAAAGAACCCAAAAACTACACACACACACACACACACACACACACACATATACATGTATGAGTGCTAAGTCGCTTCAGTCATGTCTGACTCTACCACCCTATAGACTGTAGCCAGCCAGGCTCCTCTGTCCATGGGGATTCTCCAGGCAAGAATACTGAAGTGGGTTGCCATCCCCTTCGTAGGGGATCTTTCCTACCCAGGGATCGAGCCTGTGTCTCTTATGTCTCCTGAATTGGCAGGCAGGTTCTTTACCACTAGTGCCACCTGGGAAGCCCATTCACACACACACACACACACACACACACACACACACACAAAACAATCATTTTGCTGTACATCTGAAACTGACCTGGTATTGCAAATCAACTATATTTCAAACACACACACACAAAGTAGGTCTGCTCCCAGTACCAACTCTCATAAGTCTCATGTGTACTGTTCTCTACTCCATGGAGGGGCACTGAGTCCACATCTTGGGGGGAAGCAAATCAGGCTAGATGGCACTGGAACATCCTCTTGTCAGAAAGCTATACGGCTTTAAAGAACACCAGCCATGCAAATAGGACAACCAACCTCACTCTGAAGCATCAATAATAACATGATATTTTATTATTGTCATTGAACAAGTTGAACCTGGGAAAGACCATGAGATGATGACAATCCAAAAAGGAAAGTTCCAAACAGCAGAAGTACAAAAAAGGTAGTTGAAATACACAAGAATGATGACTGTAATAGGATACATTTAACTTTTTTAATAATGTTAACACATATGGTACTTTCCTTCTTATATTAAATAGACATCTGTTTATGAAGTATATGTAATGGGACTTCTCTGGTAGTCCAGTGGTTAAGAATCTACTTTCCAGTGCATGGAGGTGAGTTCAATCCCTGGTTGGGGAACTAAATTCACATATGCGATGGAGCAACTAAGCCCGCTCAATGCAACTAGAAAAGCCCACACACCACAATGAGAAGCCCTTGAGGCACAAGAGAGAAGTCTACCCACCGCAACTGGAGAAGATCCTGCACACCACAGCGAAGACCCAGCACAGTCAAAAGTCCAGACAAAACAAAGCACTGAATATGATATTAAAGTATTAAAAAAAAAATAAAATAAAGTATATGTACTTACTTGTTCCCACCTGGGTAAGAAAAGCAACTCACAGAACTGTGAGAAATCAACTGTTCCCAGACAACAGGAACTGTGGGCAGAACAAGGCCTGGGCTACTCACATAACATAAGCAAGGAGGAGGTAAGGACAACCGCATGGGCCAAGAATTAATTAGCCAACTATCCTGCTAAGTCGCCTCAGTCGTGTTCGACTCTGTAAGACCCATAGATGGCAGCCCACTAGGCTCCTCTGTCCCTGGGATTCTCCAGGCAAGAATATTGGAGTGGGTTGCCACTTCCTTCTCCAATGCATGAAAGTGAAAAGCAAAAGTGAAGTCGCTCAGTTGTGCCCGACTCTTAGTGACCCCATGGACTGCAGCCTACCAGGCTCCTCCGTCCATGGGGTTTTCCAGGCAAGAATACTAGAGTTGGGTGCCATTGCCTTCTCTGGCCAACTATCCTAGAGTCCTGCTAACTCCACAGATTCAATTCTTCCTCTTCTAGGAAGTAAAGCTTTCAGGTGGCCCAATAAATATAACAAAATAATATAGCAATAGGAATACATGAATTTGCAAACGTCTCCATCAATGTATCAACGAGGACAGTAGGCTATAGAATGCTGCCCAAATGAGACTGAAAGTCCGTAATTCTGAGGAAGGACATGAGATTGCAAAAAATTAAAACCTATGAGAAAGGTGTGAACTAAAACGTCTCACAGACTAAACAAAAAAGAAGCTCAACTGGTGATCCATGGCCTAGTGACAGTCCCCCGGACCACAAAAAGAAGTTTTGAGTCCTGACCAAGAATGAATTGATCGAACACCAGATCCAATATCTCAATTGGACTAGGATGATATTTCTTTTTCTTTTGAGTCTAATCAGAATTTTTGAAAGCCCAGAAAAGAATAAAAATATTATCACAAAAAGTCTAGGAGGATAACAAAATAAATAAAGCAGTGATCCAAGGAAGCAGAGAACAGGAGGTGCCAGATTTTGTGAGAACTGAAGCTTTAACAATTTGCCATCTTTTTCTTAAATAAGGTCACACAAAGTGAGGTATAAAAGTAAATACATATCTCAACAAAAGAAGGAGCCTTGTAAGAAGCTGTACAAGCTATACATGCTTCACAAGAATGAAATCTGCTCTTACTGATTCAAAAATCTTTAAGAAGAGCTCTTAGCCAAAGCAATAAGGAAATAAAATCAAACAGGTTACAAAGGAGCAGATACAACTGTTTTATACACAGTTGACAAGATCATCTGCACACATAATCTTAAAGAATCTATAAAAAAAAAGAGCTATAAGAATTATTAAGTGAGTGGCGTAGCGAGGCTGCAGGATACAAAATCAATTATAAAAATCAATTGTGTATACTAGTCATGGACCATTGAAAACCGAAATTTAAAAGCTGTATCATTTTACAAGCGTATTATAAAACATAAAAATTAAAATTATCATGAGATACTACTACCAATCTACTAAACGATTAAAATAAAAATATATATATATATATATATATATAACTGACACTATCAGGTGCCAGAGACAATGCAGAGCAACTTGTAATGCCAAATGGAATGACCACTTTGGAAAACAATCTGGCAGTTGCTTTCATAATTTAACATACACTTACTATATGACTCAGCGATTTCATTCCTAGGTATTTATCTACGAAAAAAAAAACACAAATGTCTATACAAGGACTTGTACATAAACATTCACAGCAGTTTATATATAATAAGGAGAAATTGGAAAAAACAGATGTCCATAAGCTGGTGAATGGATAAACACATAGTGATAAAACCATATTATTCAACAGTAAAAAAAGGAATGAATTGTTACATACAACATGTGTGAATCTGAAAAGTATTACACTAAGAGGGAAAAAAAGTCAGACACAAAAACCTCACACTACATGATCCATTTATATGAGGGTTTGGAAAAGGCAAACCTCCAAGGACAAAGAGATCGGATGGAGGCTGGGAACAGGAAGAGAGGCTTGACTACAAAGAGGGCATAAAGGAACTTCATCAGGTGATGGCAACAGTCTGTATCTTATCATACTGGTTACACATCTGAATATACTTGGCAAAACTCATTGCATTATAAACTTTAAAAGAGTATATCTTACTATCAGTTTGTTATACCTCAGTAAACATGACAAGGAAGGAAGACAGGAAAGAAGGAAGGAAAGAAGGGGAAGGAATAAAGAGGAAAGGAAAGAAGGAAAACTGGGTTGGCCTGCTCACAGGAGACCTTCGAAAGATGGAGAACCAGGTTTGAGGCTCTGTAGCCAGCAGTCATGCCCAAAACCATGCTGGGATGATGGTGAGGCATCATGGCTGATGCCGGGCAGAGACACTACGGCTCCCACCACTGCCTCAGAACAGTGGACACCAGGCATGGCCCCTCAGGGGCTTGCCCTCTGCTGCCTCTAGAAATGAACAGCTCCATTTCCAGAAATGGAGTTTTCTTGGGGTCCCTGTTTCTTCATGTCATGATTCCAGTCTGGAATGGAGACATCTGATTGGCAGAGCCTAGGTCACATGCCCACTCCTCAACAGCATGGGAGGCTGGCAGAGAGAGTGCACAACACTTTCAGCTTCTACAGCGATGAAGACCCTGCTTTCTCAAGGTGGGGAACTCCTTTCACAGAGGAAGCAGGTTCCCGACTGTCTCTCCAGCATAATTCTCTTCTGGGCAGCCAAGAAGAGTGAACTGTCTACCCCCCCCCCCACATCCTGACTCTGATAAAGAATTTTAGATGAATGCACAGTGCCTGTTCCTCTGTCTTCTGCATCCTCTGGCCCCACCGCCTGATTGGCTGAATCACTCAGAAACTATCATTATCTCTTGCAGGTTGTTCATTACATGTCCTCCTTCCCCGTCTCCACCTGAGGAGCTCCTGCTCATTTACCAAAGCCCACTTCAGGGAACTCGTAGCCAACTCTTAGCCTCTCTACACTCTGGTCTAGGATAGAATTTAGTAGGTATGAAACTAATGTTTGGTAGATGAGAACTGTCCTTCTTCAAAATAAAAGAAGAGAAACATGTACTTTTAAACATAAATAACATTTAAAACTCTACTCATATAGTCAAAAGTAATAGCATAATTTTTTATGTTTTCCAGAAATTCTGAACCAACAGATGACCTTTGGCTCAATATCTTTATTCCTCACTGTGTCCTGAAGATTCTCTCTGAACAAATGAGTCGAGTTAAGACATAATCTGAAAACTCTCACTAAGCCAAGAAACACAGAGAAATAAAATACCCTCAGATCCCAAAGGGGCTCAAGACCTGTTCCAGTCTAAACCTGAAGCCAAGATGAGAAAATGGTATATAGTTGACATCTGTTGTGAAATGCTTCTCACTGATAACTAGCAAAGTCAACAATTTGATTGCAGATCCTAAATTACTCCATGCAAAACAAACAAGCAAACAAAATACAGCTAATAGACACAGCTGACCTGAAACAGAAATAATGTCTTCGTAATTTCTGTTCCCACTGACTGACCCAGACACGTGCATGAAGGGGGCAGTTCCAGGTCACAGCCTTCTGGGGACGGCACCCACTGGAAGCCCATGAGTGCCTGGTGAGGAGGCTGGACTCTACCACCTCCCATATTTCACATCCCCTGGTCCTCACACTAGGTGAGAAGTCACTAACCCATCAGTGGTCCATTCCACCTGGACCCCGAGTCAGCTTTGTATTCCTCTCTCTGTTGGGACATTCTTCCCTCTACAAAGATCCCTTCACAGCAATTTATTTATTCTGCCTTCCTTGTTTAAGATGGCAGCATGCCTTTTGCTCTCTTTCATCTTTGCTCTTCCCTCTATAGTAGCCTTCTAGCACATAAGGGTTTTGAATCTCTTATTTGTGCATTTTTACATTTTCAATTCCATTTTTAAGATTGCATGAAGTCTATGAAGTCCCTCCCTCCCCTCAACACATATTGTGTGTTGCCCTCTGTCAGAGTAAACTTCAGTCATGCTAATTTCAACAATTAATAAGCTACTAGCAGAACCTGATGGCCAATGAGCAATAAGAAAAAGGAAATCTAAATAAAGATGTGTTCAGCCGAAGCTAAATGAGTCACAGTGGGCATCCAGAGAGGCCAGGAGCTACTGCAAGCAGCCTGCCCCATCTCATCCTGCTTTGGCAAAGATTAGCCCTACTTATCCCCCTCATGGGGCCTCAGAACAGCCCCCAGGGGCAAGAGAGGCCATCCCATTTACCCAGCTCCCAACAACCATTCCTAAGAACTTTCAGAGCCAAACATTTAAAAAAATTATATTTTACACAAGGGAGAGAAGCTGAAATCATAAGCAAAGGAAAATCCCAAGAGATAGCACAGCTTCCCAAACAAACTCTCTAGACTTGGGAACACGTACCATTTCCATTTTGTACGCAGAGAGAAAAACTTTTTATAACCTTACAAAAAAGTTACATAAACAACACTATCCCCTTTGTTGGTTTCTTTTTTTAAAAGGATTGTTTTGAAAATAGATAATTTTACTGATGCAGGAGCCAAGAATTGTTGTTCTGCCTTGAGGAGCTGTTGGATGTCCCTTCTGGCAGGGCTGTTTGTTTGCCTAAGATTATGCGCGCTTGCTGGGGACATAAAAATAAGCGCCTCCACGCACTTGCAATTGGACAGAGCCGCACCTGCATGGAGCTTGGTGTGTCGGCCCTGGCGCTCAGAGAGCACCAGCTTACTCTCACCCACTCAGAATTTCCTCAAATCAAAGCTCTCTCTTATTGAGGCTACAAAGGCGGATGAGAGTGCAGGGTAGAGGGTATCTTTACCCGCAAGCTGACCAAGTAAATGATACTCAGAAAAGAAACATACAGCCTGACAGTGTTCAGAACAGCAGGCAGAGGGCAGATGAGAGAAAAGGTCAGCTGCCAGGTAAAACACATCAAAATAGAACTACTTGTTTTGCGGCTAGTATTTCTGGTAAAAGGACATTAAAAAAAAAGGAAGAACGCTCCAAGGGAACAGTGGTTGTAAACAAGTACACTCCACCAAAACCTGGTTCCATCCCTACTCAGCCTCACACAAGATATTTCAGATGAACCTGGGGAAACAGTGACAGAATCCATGCTGTTCTAAAGTACAGCTGCTCTCTGCAAAATAACAGCACACAACTTAGCGGGAAGCAATCGTGAATGGTGTATAAAGATTATGCTTTGTGTATGTAAGTCTGCTTGAATTAGAAGTACAGAACATCCCCTACAAATGGCTGTTCCTCAATCCAAAAATACAGAACGTGTGACTCTTAGAGAGAAGACCAAAGTTAAATTTTCCTTCAATAAGAATGCATCCCAGGGATGTGCTCTGAGGCAGACACCCGAAAAAAAAAAAAATTCTTCTGCTACAATCACTAACTTCTGCAGTTTCAGTTTTCTCTTTAATTATGTTCGCTTAGAATAGTAATTTTGACATTATTCTTCTCCAACAAAACGATGAAAAGAAAGTCTCTGAGATGTTATACACAAATCAGAATGCCACACAATGTTTTTAAACCCACACTGCCAGTGTTCAATTTTTCTATGCAATATCACCTCGAAAATAACCATGTTCTGTCCTTAAATATCGAAGCTTCTTGGGGTAGACGCTCATTCACTGCCCTGATCCCTGTACCAACCACAGAGCCTGGCTCATAGAGCTGCTCAAGAATTATTATCTGAGTTATCGTTAATATGAACCAATGTAAACAAGGCTATAACTATGTACTTCCAGTTTTTGGACAATCCCTTTCTTGCAAACACTGTCAGCAGAGTAATTTTCTGAGCAGAGGCGAACATTTTTAAATTGGCAAATCAACATTTAAAGAAGGAGTGGAGCGTCTGTACTTGTTGATTTACAAAAACACATCAGTTTTTACTCATTTGAGCTGAGTATCAACCTGGGAACATGAGGAGGCAGAAATGTGGGCCTGTTGATTCTTGAGAGACCCTGCCAGTCAGCAACTCCTGCACCTCAACACAAGGGCATTCTTTGCTATTTTTCTTGGAAAACTATGAGAGCGTGCCATGAGCGTGTCTTATCGGCTTCCAGGTGTAGGCAGTCCGCCCAGCCGCTTCAAACAGGGCAGCAGGGACGGGGAGGGACAGCCAGTAATGGAACCCAGGATGCGCCTGCCGGGAGACTTTTCGGAATCAAGCCCCGATTATTCCCATGGCACCTGGACTGCCCACTGTTTCCTTTGATTTTTAAAAGATCCCAAGTAACACACATAATGGAAAGTTCTGTTTACCATTACAGAGGAAATAACTGAAAACAAACAAATAGGCGGCACTATTTCTCACTCTTTCAAATCATTCACCCTTGTGACTGTAATGATTGAAACAACAGAAAGAAGAAAAACAACTGCCCTCCAGCTGAAAGCAGACGTGTCTTCTGTGAGGATCTGATCCTTATGTGGCACATGCATGCTCAGTTGCTCAGTCTTGTCTGACTCTCTGCGACCCCATGGACTGTAAACCACCAGGCTCCTCGGTCCATGGGATTCTCCAGGCAGCAATACTGGAGTGGATGGCCACGCCCTCCTCCAGGGGATCTTCCCGACTATCGAACTTGTGTCTTCTGTAGCTCCTGCGTTGAAGGCAGACTTTTTTTTTTACCGCTGAGCCACTGGGGAAGCCCCCTAACGTGGTATTTAAAGTCTATTTTACACCAACCTGAAATCATCTACCTCTCTTCTTCCCTAGTGTTCAGGATGAACATCCCTTCCTGCATCCTTCCAAAGTGCACTAAATCTGCTGGGGAAGGATGGCATGTCTCTGACTCTTCCCTGTCCTTTGCCTTGGCCTTTATTTCTTCCAGCATTGCCACTGATGCATTGGCTTTTCCCTAGGGACTCCTCTTCTGAACGTATTATTTTTCTGACACCTTTTAAGTGGCTGTGCCTTTCACACGGAGAGAAAGCTCTTCCTGCAGTCTCTCTCTCCAACAGTTTCAAAATCTGTAACAACCTTCTGAAAACAATATTTGCCTTGATACGTCAACAAAATCTAGCAGTGACACACATATGGTACTGAATTTTGAGCTGATCATTCCCATGTGTGAGTTACTACTGAATTTTACTCTCCTGAGTTCTCAGAGCTGTTTTGCTAATTTCTGCAATGTTGAGATGAGTCGCCCTCCTCCAGTCCCAGTTGAATTCTCAGAAGGTACTGGAAGTCATTCTTCTTTCCTCTCTAACATCCCTGGGAAAAAAAGTCTCCTGGTTTACTTTCTCAGTATCAGTTGTTGAAAAACATCCTGTAGCTTCAGACTTCAAAACAGTTGGGCAGTGTGATATTTGCTACATAACAGGTAGAAGAAAATGGCAAGGGATGGTATCAAGGCTTTCTAGAGATTTTTAATACAATTTCAGGGCAAAACCTTGAGAGCTACTCATTAAATTTGTTCATTTGTTCACACATTCATTCACACACATTTCAAATGCATATTCACTGTCTTACATTTTGCTAGGGGCTGTGGAACAGCTTCTGTGATTCATTTGCCAGCATGAAAATCTTCCCCAGCATCATCTAATTGCATGTGTGAAATTCACAGTACTCTAACTTCATCAGTACAACAACACCATGGTGTGATACGTTTTATTATCCACACAGTGCCACTGCCCTCAGGAGGACAAGTTTGCACATTTCCAGACACCAGGGAAACAATCTTCACTTTAAACTACTGAGATTGTCAAGACACTCTGAAACTGCCCTGTTTTGTTGACAGTTTATAGACTGGAATACAAACAACTGACCCAGGCCCCCTTGGGGCCTCAGCTTGGTAACAACGACTGAAGACCAGTAACGGTCATGCAGCAAATAGCTCATGGAAGGATTCGACCCTTTCTGGTAACACAGAGCTCAATGGCGCCAATCAACTCTGCCACATAGGCAGTACACTGTCCAAAATAGATGGGTCATCCAAAAATATGAAGTCAAATTAAGAAGGCCAGAATTCCCTGTGAAAGGCCAGCAGACAGCATGGCACCAGCATGGCCTCAAGCTCCAGACCAACATCAACTTCTATAAAATCAGTGGTAGCATCTAACCTCTTCTGGTACACGGCAAAACTGTGACCTAGCACAGACGCCACGTCTGACTTTTCCAGCAGTTCCACTAGTGGAACTTCTGACTTTTCCAGCAGTTCCACAGTTCCAGCAGTTTCAGCGCCCTGAATACTAGATACCAGCACAGATCCAAAGTCCCTTAAATCCTGGGATGCGATTGGTCCACCAAAATTAAAGCCACATTTTTTTAGTGTACGCCCATGGGTTGGACACCAACACCATCAAATGATTCCAGCATAACCTTTGGGAAGTTAGTGGCTGGGAAAGAGCATGGGAAAGCCTTCTGGATGGTGGCTACAGAGGTAATACATATGTGCACACATACATACATGCGATTTCTAACTAGTATAATATCGATTTCACATTAATTGTGTCTTAGAACCAGAATGTTCAGGTTAGGTTTCTAGGTAGATTTTTTGGAGCAGGCAGGTAGTGGACAAATCTTAATCTCTTACTCTACTCAATATCCTTACTCTAATACCTCCCCAAACTTCTCTACTTCTCACGGATGCAGCTGAAGCGTGAAAGCAAACAAAAGCAAATACCACACCAAACCAACAGCAGTGTCAAGTCACGAGGACAAGAGCAAATCTCTGCTCTGTGATTTTTTTCCCTCGAAGAATCAGAAAAATAGTCACACACTTACTGGAACAGGGTAAGAACTCCTCTCCAATCTATGTCTTCACCCAAAGGCCCTTCTACTACAGAATGGCCAAGGAGAGAGATTTAAAACTAAGCCAGCTGAACAACTTAACTGATGAGGCCCAGTGAGGCCTGCAACCTGTAACATATAGGCGGAGGTTACAAGGAAATTAAGGACTCTCAGCTCAGTGCAGGTAGGGATAAAAGCAAGCAAGCTAATTAGCATAATGCCCAATTTATTCAGGTGCTCTTACTTAGGAACCCCAGTCCTTAATCAAAAACCAAGAGGCCTTGTTTTTTAAAAAAATCATTCCAACAAGGTGAAGTTCAGTTATGAAAAGAGATGGGGAAAATGGAAAGACAGGGTCACAACTTCAGTGCTTTTGGCTTGTATTAGATTCATAACTTTGAAAAACCAAGGTATGACATTTCACTACATATATCTCCAAATGATAACAATGTTAATAAGGTCACAATAAAAAAAGTCCCAAGGAAAGGATGAGCTGTAAATTCCATTAGACTTCATCTAATTCATCCACCCCAACCTTACAGTTGGTAAGAACTGAAGCCATGTCTATGGATTAGTACAAACCACAGGCAATGCAGGCTGTCATCAAGCAAACACAGCAACCCTCAGCCTGTACAAAACCTGAGGCCCTCTGAAACAGCCTCCCCGCTGCACTGGTGCTACCATTTTTGCAAAACTACATCTGGTTTGTGGAAGGCTTGAAGATGGTTCAGAGAAGAGAACAAAAGTTTCTGGAAGGACACAAAAAGTGGCCACAAAGAAAGATGAGAAGCAAATGGAAGCTGAGCAAAGAATGCTATGGAGGAGGAGGTTGCTGGGTCACGGCTTTTCTGATATCCCCATAATGTAAAGATACACCTGGCTATGCATGTAGGGAATATGAATTTTACCATCTAAATTATTTTTAAGTGTTTACTTCAGCAGCGTGAAGTACATTCACATTGTTGGGCTGCCATGCTGCTGCTAAGTCACATCCGTCGTGTCCAACTCTGTGCGACCCCACAGACAGCAGCCCAACAGGCTCCCCCGTCCCTGGGATTCTCCAGGCAAGAACACTGGAGTGGGCTGCCATTTCCTTCTCCAATGCATGAAAGTGAAAAGAGAAAGTGAAGTCGCTCAGTCGTGTCCGACCCTCAGCGACTCCGAGGACTGCAGCCCTCCAGGCTCCTCTGTCCATGGGATTTTCCAGGCAAGAGTACTGGAGTGGGGTGCCATTGCCTTCTCTGTGTGCGCCATAGCTGCATCCAAAGAACTCTTTTCATCCTGTAAAATGGAAACTCTGTACCCATTAAACACTGATTTCCCATTGCCCCCTCTCCCCAGATCCTGGCAGCCACCATTCTGCTTCCTGTCCTGTGAGCGTGACTGCCCTAGGTACCTGACTGAGGTGGAAACATACAGTATTTGTCCTCTGTGACTGGTTTACTTCACTTAGCATAATGTCCTCAAGCTAAAAGCCTTTTAAGAAGGCATCGAACACGTATTAGCAGAGGATGCTGACCAGCTGTTTTCCCTCTTCCATAAGAACAAAGGAAATAACAGAAAATGAGTTTAAATGACAAAACTCATTCTGGGGTAAAATGAGGGTTAAAAATGAGGGGTAAAAAAAGCTGCAGATGCCGGAACAAACTCAGTTAAAGACTATGACTTTTCTTTGGCACTTACAGAAGCGCTATAAACAACATGGTAATGTATTTTAAGTTGACTTATTTCCTTACGATAAGATCTCTTAAAATTATTAATTTGATAAGTCATAATTGAGTCTCTGATTGTAATGGTGTGGAAAGTACTAAAGAAATAGAACATATTGTCCTTTTCCTTGAAAAACACAATTTACTCCAGGAAACAGTATAACTTTCTTCTAGGTCTCATGGTACTTACCATCTCTGCCATAATAAATCAGGGATGACAGATACCTTTCCACCTAAGCACCAACTCATCAACTAGTTAGAGACTTCCAAAAACCTTGAGATGAATTACGTGCCCAAGACTGGGCCAGAGAAAAGACACTGTAATTAGACACCGTTGTTTGGTGTAGATTAAGAAGAGACACAGAGAACACCCCACTCCAGTACTCTTGCCTGGAAAATCCCATGGACGGAGGAGCCTGGTGGGCTGCAGTCCATGGGGTCATGAAGAGTCGGACACGACTGAGTGACTTCACTTTCACTTTTCACTTTCATGCATTGGAGAAGGAAATGGCAACCCACTCCAGTGTTCTTGCCTGGAGAATCCCAGGGATGGGGGAGCCTGTGGGCTGCTGTCTATTGGGTCGCAGAGTTGGACACGACTGAAGCGACTTAGCAGCAGCAGCAGCAGCAGCAGCAAGAAGAGACAAGCAAGAGTGAGAGTGGCATTTTCTGGCCACTCCTGTCAAAACTCTGGTACTTTGTTATCCATTATTGATTGCTTGGTGGTGGCTCAGATGGTAAAGAATCCTCCTGCAATGCAATCGAATCTGAGTTCGATCCTTGGGTCAGGAAGATGCCCTGGAGAAAGGAATGGCTACCCACTCCAGTATTCTTGCCTGGAGAATTCCATGGACAGAGGAACCTGGCAGGCTACAGTCCATGGGGTTGCAAAGAGTCGGACACAGCTGAGCAACTTTCACACATTGATTACTTAGTACTGATCAATATTTCTTTCATGTCTGTTCTCTCTAGCTAAAATGAGCTTCACAATAGTCATCAGTACTGTATCTTCCACTTATTTAGCAGGCCCACAAAAGAGCACAGTATGGAA
The DNA here is from genome assembly GCA_006408695.1 of Aepyceros melampus. Taxonomy (NCBI): domain Eukaryota; kingdom Metazoa; phylum Chordata; class Mammalia; order Artiodactyla; family Bovidae; genus Aepyceros; species Aepyceros melampus. The sequence continues at coordinate 155,249 of SJXQ01002907.1, forward strand.
CTGTATAAACACACAATAATGTAACAAAAAAGAGGGAGAGGATCTGGGGGAAGATGGCAGAGGAGGAAGCACCAAGAATCTCTCTCCCCACCTGGACAACAATAGCACCAGCAGAATCTGTCTGGTATAACTATTTTGGAATCCTGGAGTACGTTGAAGGTTTGCAGCCTCCAGGGGATGATGGATGGTAAACTGTGGTCCATTTCAGTGCATTGCAGCTCTTACCACAGGAGTAGCTACTTATCCCCCAGCCTCAGCCATGTGTCAGGCAAGTTGTACATGTATTCCCGGAGCAGCCTGCACACAGCTTGCAGGCATGAGGGTGAGCAAAAAGGACCTTGTCCTCCAAATATGAGTGATCTGTCTTCTGCCTGTTTGCTGACTATGTAACGAGGTGAGCAGCTACTATTGCATCACCTTGCATTGCTGCAGTCCCCTGTTCCTGTGGCCCAAGTGATTCCCAGGGGACTTAAATGGTTGGTGCCCATCCTCTTATCTCTGTCATTTTTCTTTTTTAATCCTTTTGGGAACCAGTATTACCAAACTAGGACATTCAGAAACAACTGCAATGTATGGGGAAAATTAGAAAGTGATTACAAATATTTGGAGGGGAAAAAAGTGGCTGAAAACATACCAAATTTGATGAAGGATGTGAATATAAACATCCAAGTATCTCAATCACTCCAAGTAAAATGAATTTGAAAAGACCCAGACCAAGACACATTATAATCAAACTTCTGAAAGACAGAGACAAAGAGAGAATCTTGAAAGCAGCAAGAGAGAAGCACTCATTATAATCAAGAGATCTTCAGTAAGATTGTAAACAGATTTTCTCATCTGAAACTTTGAAGACCGGAAGACAGTGAGTCAATATATTCTAAGTACTCAAAAAAAAAACTCAGTCAAAAATCCTATGTCTGGCCATATAGAGTAGACTTATGGACATGGGGAGAGGGGAGGAAAGGGTGAGACGTATGGAGAGAGTAACATGGAAACTTACATTTAGTTCAGTTCAGTCGCTCAGTCGTGTCTGACTCTTTGCAACCCCATGAATCCCAGCACGCCAGGTCTCCCTGTCCATCACCAACTCCCAGAGTTCACTCAGACTCACGTCCATCGAGTCCGTGATGCCATCCAGCCATCTCATCCTCGGTTGTCCCCTTCTCCTCCTGCCCCCAATCCCTCCCAGCATCAGGGTCTTTTCCAATGAGTCAACTCTTCGCATGAGGTGGCCAAAGTACTGGAGCTTCAGCTTCAGTATCATTCCTTCCAAAGAAATCCCAGGGCCGATCTCCTTCACAATGGACTGGTTGGATCTCCTTGCAGTCCAAGGGACTCTCAAGAGTCTTCTCCAACACCACAGTTCAAAAGCATCAATTCTTCGGCACTCAGCCTTCTTCACAGTCCAACTCTCACATCCATACGTGATCACAGGAAAAACCATAGCCTTGACTAGATGGACCTTAGTCAGTAAAGTAATGTCTCTGCTTTTGAATATACTATCTAGGTTGGTCATAACTTTTTTTCCAAGGAGTAAGCGTCTTTTAATTTCATGCTGCAGTTACCATCTGCAGTGATTTTGGAGCCCCAAAAAACAAAGTCTGACACTGTTTCCACTGTTTCCCAACCTATTTCCCATGAAGTGATGGGACCAGATGCCATGATCTTAGTTTTCTAAATGTTGAGCTTTAAGCCAACCTTTTCATTCATTCTCTTTCACTTTCATCAAGAGGCTTTTTAGTTCCTCTTCACTTTCTGCCATAAGGGTGGTGTCATCTGCATATCTGAGGTTATTGATATTTCTCCTGGCAATCTTGATTCCAGCTTGTGTTAAACAGATTTTCTCATCTGAAACTTTGAAGACCGGAAGACAGTGAGTCAATATATTCTAAGTACTCAAAAAAAAAACTCAGTCAAAAATCCTATGTCTGGCCATATAGAGTAGACTTATGGACATGGGGAGAGGGGAGGAAAGGGTGAGACGTATGGAGAGAGTAACATGGAAACTTACATTTAGTTCAGTTCAGTCGCTCAGTCGTGTCTGACTCTTTGCAACCCCATGAATCCCAGCACGCCAGGTCTCCCTGTCCATCACCAACTCCCAGAGTTCACTCAGACTCACGTCCATCGAGTCCGTGATGCCATCCAGCCATCTCATCCTCGGTTGTCCCCTTCTCCTCCTGCCCCCAATCCCTCCCAGCATCAGGGTCTTTTCCAATGAGTCAACTCTTCGCATGAGGTGGCCAAAGTACTGGAGCTTCAGCTTCAGTATCATTCCTTCCAAAGAAATCCCAGGGCCGATCTCCTTCACAATGGACTGGTTGGATCTCCTTGCAGTCCAAGGGACTCTCAAGAGTCTTCTCCAACACCACAGTTCAAAAGCATCAATTCTTCGGCACTCAGCCTTCTTCACAGTCCAACTCTCACATCCATACGTGATCACAGGAAAAACCATAGCCTTGACTAGATGGACCTTAGTCAGTAAAGTAATGTCTCTGCTTTTGAATATACTATCTAGGTTGGTCATAACTTTTTTTCCAAGGAGTAAGCGTCTTTTAATTTCATGGCTGCAGTTACCATCTGCAGTGATTTTAGAGCCCCCAAAAATAAAGTCTGACACTGTTTCTACTGTTTCCCCGCCTATTTCCCATGAAGTGATGGGACCGGATGCCATGATCTTCGTTTTCTGAATGTTGAGCTTTAAGCCAACTTTTTCACTCTCCTGTTTCACTTTCATCAAGAGGCTCTTTAGCTCCTCTTCATTTTCTACCATAAGGGTGGTGTCATCTGCATATCTGAGGTTATTGATATTTCTCCCGGCAATCTTGATTCCAGCTTTTCCAGTCCAGCGTTTCTCATGATGTACTCTGCATAGAAGTTAAATAAGCAGGGTGACAATATATAGCCTTGATGTATTCCTTTTCCTATTTGGAAACAGTCTGTTGTTCCATTACCATAAGTAAAATAGACAGCCAACAGGAATTTGCTGTGTGTCAGGAAATTCAAACAGGGTTCCGTATCAATCTAGAGGGGTGGGATGGGCAAGGCGATGGGAGGGGGAGGTTCAAAAGGGAGGAGAAGCCTGGCATGCTGCAGTCCATGGGATCACAAAGAATCGGACACGACTGAGCGACTGAACTAAACTGAACCAGGTCCACTACCTCATCCATTACTCATTCATTTCCCTGTTCTCTGGATCCAATCCTGCTCTCCATCCTCTTAGCCCTTGCTCTATTAATATTCCTTCTCTCCCTTTATCTTCATGCTTTTATTCTCCATTTACTCCTTCTTTGTAGTTCATGAACATGCTTTATCTCTTCTATAATTGAAAAACAACTAACATTCCTAGGCTTACGTGCTCCCAATTCCTAGGCTATTTTTTTCTCTTGTCCTTCACAGTGAAATAGAGAAAAATTGGTCAAAAATGGCTACATCATCCCTGACTCCTCTTCGGAGCTTTGCAGTCTGGGCCTTTTCTTCATGTAGCCCCTGAAACCATTTTTTGCACTTATCACCAGTTATCTACCAGTATCTAGATTCAATGTACTCTTTTCAACTCTTATAAAGCTTGCCGTCCCTGGAATATCAAATACTCTTAATTTATTTACCATTCTTAGAATTATTTCATGTCTTGGTTTTGGTTATTACATCCCCTTGGTTATTTCTCTTCCTTATTTCTCTGGCTTCTCCTGGTTATTTCTCTGGCTGCTCCTTCTGATCACAATTTTAAAATGGCTATGTCCCGTTTACTCACTGCACAAACTCTGAGTACCCTCTTCAGCAACCACAGTTTATATTTGATTACCCAACTGCCTCCCACAAAAGCCAACTGAATAACCCATGAACTTTTACTTCAACATATCCAAAATTAAACTCAGTGTCTATCTTTCCACTGTCCTCGCTTGCCGCACAAATTCCTCCAATACACATACCTTATTTCCTATCATCCTGATGATTAGCAACTTCATTTACACAGCTGTCCAAGCCAGAAAACTGAGAACCGTCCAGATTCCTCCCTGTTCTTTTATTCTCCCATCTTTTATTCATCCCACCCTAACCCTAACCCTAGTCACGCTATCACTGTTAAGTCTTCGTCCTTGATACTTTTCAGATGTATTTTCTTCTCCCCATTTCCCACTGTCAATGTCTTAGCTCCAGCTTTCATATCTCTCACCTAGACAGCAGCAACTACCCTACAACTGGTGGTCTTTCCTCCATTCTGGCTCCATCATGCCACCATTAGAAAATATCCTAGCCCACATCTGTTCAGATTCTCCCTTGCTCAAACTTCCTTAATGGCTCCTCCCTGCATACCTGGCAGGCCCCAGGCCATGGGGTCACCAAGAGCGGACACGACTGACTAACACAACGACACTGCACACAGGACACACTTTAAACACGTTAGAAAGGCGTGCTCTTCATGGTCTGGCCTGCACATCCAGCCTCATCTCCTACCTCGATGCCTTTCTACTCTAATTTCCAACAAAGTCCTTGTCGTTGGTTTGCACCTGCTCTTCTCTCTGCCTGGACCCCAGTCCCTCCCTTATCTATCTATTACCCTTTGAATCTCAATACCAATATGAAATCCTCTCTTTCAGCTAAGATTCTTTAAGTGGAAAGAAATGCCTCTAGACTAGCTTAAGCCCAAGGGGATTTTACTGGGTTATGTAGCTAGAAAGTGTACTAGAAAATATTACAGACGTTGTTCAGCAATTCCTCAAAACCATGCCCCAGTCCAGCCTCTCACCCCAAAAGGTTATTCACTTCACACTTCTGCTTTACTTCAAAATTTGATTCAGTTTAATCTGCTTAAAGAGTATTTTTTAAGACAACAGCTGTAGCAATCTAGACACAGTAATGAGGTATAAAAAATTTTTCCACTAGTTAACTGTCCTATTACATCTATCAATAACTAATATCATTTTATGAGCTCTTTCTCTGTAACAGAAATAAGAGAAACAAATGAAAGAGTTTAAGCTGATCAAAAATAACTGATAAAATTAATGGAATAAGTAAATAAACATTTCTGTGATATCAGACTTAACAGAAGTAGTTGATAATGAAAATAATTGTTCCTAGAAGTGACTGTGGAATTTTCTCTAATCTAGTTTTAAATGCTTCAAGGACACTGTCCTAGCAATAAGAAAATTGAAAAAGGGAAAGAGACAGGGACTTCCCTGACAGTTTCGTGGTTAGGACTCCATCTTCTCACTGCCAAGGGCTTGGGTTCAATATATAGTAAAGTAAAAATCTCATACATAAGTCACATAACACAGCCAAAAAAAGATAAAAACAAAAAGCCAACAACAACAACAAAAAAAAGACTAAAGAGACAAATAACCTATGCAAAATCAATCAGTTGACCCACCCAGGGCAGTGAGAAGGCAAGGAAAACATCCATGTAGAAAAAATAAAAAAGCATTCACTCTTATCCATTTTTAAAGTTATCATAGAAAGATATCTTCCCAAGAAGCCCCCACTTTCTTCTACATAAGACATCTGCAAACTGGAGCCTATGGACCAAATTCAGCCCAATGCCTGTTTTTGTAAATAAAGTTTTATTAGAATGCAATTACATCCACTTTTTATATACTGTCTATGGCTGCCTTTGCTCTTGTATACAACTGCAGGGCTCAGTAACTAAAATGGAAACTCTGTGATTCACAATGTTATAAATATTTACTATTCAGCTTTTCATTGAAAAGTTGTTCATCCCTGCCTACACAAATAGAAATTTTTTTTTTCCATTTACTAGTGACTATGAAGAGGGGCTTTGGATCTATGACACAAGATTCTACAGTGCTACAAGATTGCAATTATTTTATCAGCTAAAGTCATAAATTTTTATGGAGTCTCTTATTGAGATACAAACCCCTCTCTTTGTCTTCTTCATTTTTGTAATTTTGGGCAGGGTGTGAGCGAGATAATACATAGTGACATTCATCAATATGGGTAGTAGATCAGAAACAATGACCTAGAACACAAATTAATGAGGTTAAAGGGGCTGAAGGAAATGAGTAAATCCACTTGCCTTCACTGTTCACATCTGTTTCAGAAAGACCTTGAAGGTTTGGGTAAATGCATTCCAACAGCAACATGCTAATAGGCCATTTTCAGATTGCTTCCTATCTTTAAATCTCCCAGATCCTATCTGTACTTCACTGGAGTTAAAGAAGAATTAGTTAATACTCAATTTCAATTGAGGAAAAAGAGTGGGAAAGACTAGAGATCTCTCCAAGAAAATTAGAGATACCAAGAGAACATTTCATGGAAAGGTAGGCACAATAAAGGACAGAAATGGCATGGACCTAACAGAACAGAAGATATTAAGAAGAGGTGTAAGAATACACAGAAGAACTATACAAAAAAGATCTTCATGACCCAGATAACCACGATGGTGTGATGACTCACCTAGAGCCAGACATCTTGGAGTTCAAAGTCAGGTGGGCCTTAGGGAGCATCACTACAAACAAAGTTTAGTGGAAGTGATGGAATTCTAGCTGAGCTATTTCAAATCCTAAAAGATGATGCTGTGAAAGTGTTGCACTCAATACGCCAGCAAATATGGAAAACTCAGCAGTGGCCACAGGACTGGAAAAGGTCACTCCAATTCAAAAAAAGGCAATGCCAAAGAATGTTCAAACTACTGCACAATTGCACTCATCTCACATGCTAGCAAATTAATGCTCAAAATTCTCCAAGCCAGGGTTCAATAGTATGTGAACCGAGAACCTCCAGATATTTAAGCTGGATTTAGAAAAGGCAGAGGAACAGAGATCAAATTGCCAACATTCACTGGATCATCGAAAAAGCAAGAGAGTTCCAGAAAAACATCCAGTTCTGTTCATTGACTATGTTAAGCCTTTGAATGTGTGAATCATGACAAACTGTGGAAAATTCTTAAAGAGATGGGAATACCAGACCACCTGACCTGCCTCCTGAGAAATCTGTATGCAGGTCAAGAAACAATAGTTAGAACTGGACATGAAACAACAGACTGGTTCCAATTGGGAAAGGAGTATGTCAAAGCTGTATATTCCCCAGCTTATTCAATCTATACACAGAGTACATCATGCAAAATGCCAGGCTGTATGAAGCACAAGCTGGAATTAAGCCTGCCAGGAGAAATATCAATAGCCTCAGATATGCAGATGATACCATCCTTATCGCAGAAAGCAAAGAGGAACTTAAGAGCCTCTTGACAAAGGTGAAAGAGGAGAGTGAAAATGCTGGCTTAAAACTCAGCATTCAAAAAACAGAGATCATGGCATCTGGTTGCATCACTTCATGGCAAATAGATGGGGATGGAAACAGTGACAGACTTTATTTTCTTGAGCTCCAAAATCACTGCAGATGGTGACTGTAGCCATGAAATTAAAAGACAATTGCTCTTTGGAAGAAAAACTATGACCACCCTAGACAGTATATTAAAAAGCAGAGACATTACTTTGCTGACAAAGGTCTGTACAGTCAAAGCTATGGTTTTCCCAGAGTCACAAATGGATGTGAGAGCTGGACCATAAAGAAGGCTGCATGCCAAAGAATTTATGCTTTTGAGCTGTGGTGTTGTAGAAGATTCTTGAGAGTCCCTTGGACTGCAAGGAAATCAAACCAATCGATCCTAAAGGAAATCAATCCTAAATAATCATTAGAAGACTGAAGCGCCAATCCTTTGGCCATCTGATGCAAAGAGGCGACTCAGAAAAGACCCTGATGCTGGGAAAGATTGAAGGCAGTAGGAAAAGGGGACGACAGACGATGAAATGGTTGGATGGCATCCCTTCCTCGATAGACATGAGTTTGAGCAAGCTCCGGGAGACGGTGAAGGACAGGGAAGCTTGGCGAGCTGCAGTCCATGGGATTGCAAAGAGTCAGCCATGACTGAGCGACTGAACAACAACATCATTTAGCCATGAGGACATGCAAACCAAAACCACAATGAGATACCATTTCCTACCCACAAGCCTGGCTACAATAAAAAAAAGACAAGTAATAACAAACGTTGGGAAGTTGAAGAGAAACTGAAGCTACATCTGCCACTGGTGGAATGTAAGGTGGTATATCTACTTTGAAAAACAGTTTGGCAGCTTCTCAAAAAATTAAAGATACAGTTACTGTATGACCCAGCAATTTCACTCTTAGATATATACCCAAGAGAAGTGAAAACACATGGCCACACAAAAGCGTGTACATGAATGCTAACAGTGGCATCATTGATAAAAGTTAAAAAGAAAAAAGGAAGCAATCCAAATGCCCACTAACCAGGCAAACAATGGAAAAACAAAATCTTGTTTATCTGTGCAATAGGACATTATTCAACAATGAAATAGAATGAAGTAGTGATAACATGCTACACCACAGATGAAATTTGAAACCTTACGCTAAGCAGAAGAAATGACCAAGACACCGTCCTTGACCAAACTTCAGTCAGGCTCCTCTAAGCCTCTCTTTTATTAAGCCTCATCTTAGTGCCCTGTCCTTAGACCTGCCTAACCCAGTGTTAGATGGATTCAGAGCCAGAATCCTCATCCTCAATATATGATCAACTTCAATATCTGATCAAATTCCTCACTCCCCACCATCTCTCATGTGATATTTGGTCACTGTGGTCTGCCTTCAGACCTGTTAGTTCAGTTTAGTAAGACACTTCCCTACCTTTGGTGGCTCCACTTGGTAATTTTCTGTCCACTAGTTCTCCCCAGCACCACCACAACCTGCTCCTTAGCTGTAAATCCCCACTGTCCAGGTTGCATTCAGAATTCAGCTTAGTTCAATACTGAGGCCTCTTTTCCCCTATTACAATTGTTCTTGAATAAAAGCCAGTTTTACTACTTGAACTATTATCTCTGGTTTTCTTTACGATAAGTCAATCAGAAAAGATCACATACTGTATGATTCCACTTACATGAAATATCCCAAAATAGGTGAATCTATAAAGACAGAAAGTCGATCAGTTATTGCCTAGGGATAGGGTACGTGGGGGGTTAATGGAGAGTCCACTAATGGGTACAGAGTTTCTTTTGGAGGGCGAGAAAATGTTCTAAAATTGATTCAACTCCGGGTGTATATTAAAAATCATTGAACTGTACACTTTAAAATGGATGAATTACATGGCATGTGGATCATATCTTAGTAAAGCTGTTTTTAAAAAAGCACTGGTTATAATCTTTGGGTTGTGAAAAAAGGAGAAAACTTCAAGTACTTTATGTGCAAGATTTTAAAAAATTAAAATAGGACAACATATTACATATGCATTATGATTCCAAAAAATACTAAATGGTATGAATAATATATACTATAGACTATAACAGTTTATAAAACATTTTTGGATCTTTATCTGATTGTGACAACTAGTAATTACAACTTCCATTCTAGAGCATGTACCAGTGGTTTGCCACAATATCTAATGACAGGCCTGTCCCACAAAGTAGTAATGATTATTCCTACTTTACAAGTGAGGCAACAGATTAAAAAAAAAGGTAAGTGGCTTGCCCATAACTAATACATTGTAGAGCTCAAGTTTAATACAACTTTCCATGTCTACATTCTAAGCTATACTCTCTGAATCAATATTTTTAGAGGTATGAGGGGAAAATGTGTTGATATCAAAACTCAAGGAAACATCTAATTTCCATCTACGTACTAAAACTAGAAATGAGACCACACTTAGTATAGGGTCTGGCATAAAATAAGCATGATAAATATCAGTTATCAGTATTATTACTATTATTCTCCAAATTTAGAAACCTTTTCATCTCATTCACCCCTTCTGAACTTTTTGCAGGCTTTAGTACTAGCAATCATCCTCTTCCTAAAAACGTTATTTTCCCTGGTTTCATGACTATGATTTCCTAGTTATTTTTTACTCATCTGACAGCTCCTCAGTTTCTTAGACATAACACCAAAAACATGATCTATAAAGAAAACAAATAATAAACTGGACTTTATCAAAATTAGAAACATTTGTTCTCCAAAAGATATCATTAAGAAAATGAAAAGGTTGAGAAAAAATGTTTGTAAATCTTATATCTCATAAAGGAGGTACAACCAGCAGTGTCTGTTTTTATATATGTATGTACATGTGTGTGTACATATAGCCTCATAATTCAATAAGAAGACAAACAACCCGACTAACAAATGGGCAAATGATTTGAAATGACACTTCACCAGAGAGGACACATGAACAGCTAATACGTAAAGATGCTCAACAATATTTGTCACTGAAAGTGTGAAAGTGTTAGTCGCTCAGTCGTGTCCGACTCTTTGCAACCCCATGAACTGTAGCCTGCCAGGCTCCTCTGTCCATGGAATTCTCCAGGCAAGAATACTGGAGTGGGTCACTAGGAAAATGCAAAATAAAGTGATAGTAACATACCATTACTAACTCATTAAAACAGCTATTGATGAAGACAACAACTGTTACCAAGGATGTAGAGAATGCTCCTACCGTGCTGGCAGGAATGTAAATTGGTACGGCAGCTTTGGAAAGCATTTGTCAGTTTCTTACAAAGTTAAGCATAAACTTACTATATCACCCAGCCATTCCACCCCTCCTATATACTTCAGAGAAACAAAACCATATGTCAATACATAGACTTTTATGTAAATGATCACAGCAGCTTATTCAGAGTAGCCCCAAACTGGAAATAATCCCAATTTCCATCATTGGTGACTAGATGAACATAATGCAGTACATAACAGAATCCCATTCAGCAACATACTGAGCAAATTTCTGATGTAGATAGACAGATATAGCTATCTGCAAAAACATAAAGGAGTTTCAGAAACATACTAAGTGAAAGAACTTAGACACAAAGATCACATATTTCATTTATATGATTCCACTTATATGAAATTTCTAGAAAAGGCAAAAATAGATACAGAAAGCAGATGAGAGGTTGCCTGGAGCTGGAGGCAGGATGGGGACTGACTGCAAATGAGCACAAATGCACTTCTCAAGATGATGGGCATGCTCTAAAACTGGGATATGTTGATGGTTTCACAACTGCAGAAATCTGCTAAACACCATCAAACTGTACATTTACAGTGGATGGATTTTACGGTATGTAAATTAGCCTCAATAAAACTGTTATTTTTTTAAGAAGTTAGAACTTTTTTACTATTACATGAACATTAATTATACTTTTATAACTAGTTTAAGGACTAAAGTGACCAGAAGATTTCATTACCTGAAAAGACATAGAAAAGACAGAGAATTGTCTGTGATTTCATCCAAGGGGCAGGGGAGCAGTAGCCCTACAGAAAAGTGTAACTATAGTTCAGAATGAGGGGAAAGAGAGAACAGATCGGAAGTGATATTTGAAGAGCTTATAGTTGAGAATCTTCCAAAACCAACTGAAGATTCATGACCTGCCACCAACTCCAAAATACATCTTCAGAAAACTTCTGAGAACCAAAGACAAAAAAGAAAATCCTCTTGAGAGAAGCCAGAGATATAAATTCAAAAAGAGACAAAACTAAATTGTTTAGGGGCGCATATCTACAGAGTATAACTTTTTAAAAAGCAAGGGATTATTTTAAAAGGTAAATATCTGCTATTTCTAAAGAGGAATAAATAGATACAATGGGGATGCAATGGGAAAGGAAAACACTGGAACTTCTTTGTATCAGCAGTGTTCAATTTCTTCACCTGAATGGCGGTTACCTGAGTTGCCTTATAAATACTCATTAAGCTGTGTACGCATGATGTGTACTTTTCTATATATATTTTATATTGCACAATAAAAGGATAAAAGCTTAAGTAATGCCTTTGTAAATATGTTTAATAAGATACTGATGACAAAGAGTACCAACTGGGGAAATGTTTTTCATATTGGTGATTTCATTAGCATCATCACAGTGTTATTTTGACCTCTACAAGCTTTCTCTCAGAACTTAAAAATGTCCACTTTTTGTAAATCACACCAATTAAGAAATTTGACTGACAGTATTTTCAAAATTAAAAGAACAGTTGATGAGAAAAAATCATTACCAAATATAATTGCAGAACCAATAGAAATGTACACTATCGATAAAGGATAATATTTTGTGTGCAGTGGGTGGCTAATTTATCTTCTCTGGCACTGAAATCTGTTCATTCAGTGTCTGCCTAAGAGCTATTTATTTTTTTAAATCAAAACAGATTTCAATGCATTATACATTTTTGTTGTTGTTATTTGAGCTTGCATAATTAGTGTCTATTTTTTCTTAAGCCAGCAGAAAACTGCTTTGTATAATAAACCTCAGGTTCCATACGTAAACACTCCATTTGAGCTCTGCTGCAGTGACTCACAGTACAGTTAGTGCCTTTTTCTTTTATTTCTCCAAGCTAGGCCCAGTCCTTGAGGTGTGCCCCGTTCTGAGTTTGTTCAGTTCCTATGACTCTGATGATGAAGTCAAGCTTCCAATACTCAAGTTTTGGTTGGGGCAGGCAGACAGAAGGTAGAAGATGATAATATTTCAGGAGCTATGTCACAGACTTATTAGGCTTGTCTTTACATTACCAAAAGGGTCATAGGACCTGGAGAATTATCAGAAGCCTTGATTTCCTTTGGAAACTGAATGTACCTTGAAAGTCAAGAAATAAGGAACCCATGGTTTTTCTCCTAGTCATGGGTGAACATTCAACTATAATTTAATGGAGCAAAGTATTATTACTTCTACAATCCCACTCTCTCCTCAACAAGGAGAGTTGCTTTCATCAGGAAGAATATTCCTCCAGCATTCCCTGGTGGCACAGATGGTAAAGAATCTGCCTGTAGTGTGCTGGACCTGGGTTTGATTCCTGGGTCAGGAAGATCCCTGGAAAAGAGAAAGCTACCCACTTCAGTATTCTTGCCTGGAGAATACCATGGACAGAGGAGCCTGGTGTGCTACAGACCATGGAATTGCAAAGAGTCAGATCAACTGTGTGACTAACACGTTCACTTTCAAGCAGCACCACTTGGTTAATTTTAATCTGCCTTCATTATGTGAATAAGGATCCACTAAATTTACTGATGTTCAAGTTGGTTTTAGAAAAGGCAGAGGAACCAGAGATCAAATTGCCAACATCTGCTGGATCATGGAAAAAGCAAGAGAGTTCCAGAAAAACATCTATTTCTGCTTTATTGACTATGCCAAAGCCTTTGACTGTGTGGATCACAATCAACTGTGGAAAATTCTGAAAGAGATGGGAATACCATAGCATCTGACCTGCCTCTTGAGAAATCTGTATGCAAGTCAGGAAGCAATAATTAGAACTGGACATGGAACAACAGACTGGTTCCAAATAGGAAAAGGAGTACGTCAAGGCTGTATATTGTCACCCTGCTTATTTAACTTCTATGCAGAGTACATCATGAGAAACGCTGGGCTAGAAGAAACACAAGCTGGAATCAAGATTGCCGGGAAAAATATCAATAACCTCAGATATGCAGATGACACCACCCTTATGACAGAAAGTGAAGTGGAACTAAAAAGCCTCTTGATGGAAGTGAAAGAGGAGACTGAAAAAGTTGGCGTAAAGCTCAACATTCAGAAAACAAAGATCATGGCATCTGGTCCCATCACTTCATGGGAAATAGATGGGGAAACAGGGGAAAGAATGGAAACAGTTTCAGACTTTATTTTTTGGGGCTCCAAAATCACTGCAGATGGTGACTGCAGCCATGAAATTAAAAGACGCTTACTCTTTGGAAGAAAAGTTATGACCAACCTAGATAGTATATTCAAAAGCAGAGACGTTACTTTGCCGACTAAGGTCCGTCTAGTCAAGACTATGGTTTTTCCAGTGGTCATGTATGGATGTGAGAGTTGGACTGTGAAGAAGGCTGAGCGCCGAAGAATTGATGTTTTTGAACTGTGGTGTTGGAGAAGACTCTTGAGAGACCTTTGTACTGCAAGGAGATCCAACCAGTCCATTCTGAAGGAGATCAGCCCTGGGATTTCTTTGGAAGGAATGACGCTAAAGCTGAAGCTCCAGTACTTTGGCCACCTCATGCGAAGAGTCGACTCATTGGAAAAGACTCTGATGCTGGGAGGGATTGGAGGCAGGAAGAGAAGGGGACGACAGAGGATGAGATGGCTGGATGGCATCACTGACTTGATGGACATGAATCTGAGTGAACTCCGGGAGTTGGTGACGGACAGGGAGGCCTGGTGTGCTGCGATTCATGGGGTTGCAAAGAGTCAGACACGACTGGACGACTGAACTGAAATTTCCTGAAATGTACTCTTTGGTGCTTTGCGGAAACAAAAGGTGGTTTTAAAAACAATAATACATCAGACTTACGGGGAGTATAAGTTTCAGGAGACACCACAAATTTTGTTTCCATAGTTCCCAAATGAAAGTTCTCAGATCTGTCCCTTTGGGGACTGACTTTGTCAGTTCACATCAAAACCACCCCTCACCCTACGATTATGACCATTTAAATTTACGTTAAAGGCTTTTTCCTTTTATGAAAATGAGGTTGATAAGAGACTATGGTGTTTTTAATGATCCTGTTTAGTTCCCTTAGTTATTGAAATATCATAGGTCTGTGAAATCTAACAGTCTGGAAACTGCACTTTTTAGAAGATCACTGTTTAATCCTATGTTGTTGCTGTTGTTTTTTCCACTGAATCACAATATTACAACCATCCAGTACCAACTGTCATTCTTTTTAACCAACACTATTGTATCATATGCATTCAACCACCCTGTTCTTCCTAAAATGAACAGGCTTCAATGGCCCAGACACCAACATCCCCCCGACAAAAAATCAACAAGCAGTTTTTCTCCTCTAATTGCTCCTCCATTGCTTTCCTTTTTGGCGATTCTATCTCACCAAACAAATAATTTTAAGTATGAGAATTCCTTAAGACATTTTCTTCCCCTCCTCCCTCATTTCTCTCATTCTCTCCCCCTTTCCTTCTTTCCCTCCCTCCCTCCTTGTCTTTCTCTCACTAAACTGTGGTAGGAATACTTAATCATGAAATCTGCCCTCTTAACACATTTTAAAGGGCACAAGCCCTGCTCTTCTCTTTATTTCTACCCATTCCTTCTGAGGACTGCTGTCTTCAGAATTTCATCACCACCTCCATGCTGATGACTTTCAACAGTTTAGATCTGAGAACTTAAACCATCAGAGTGCCAACAATCTATAAGCCATGTGCACCAACTCCAACTTTTCATCTTCCACAATGAACTCATTTTGCTCTCCAAGCTAGCTTAACCTCACAAATTTCCAGTTTTCATCAAGCGTTTTATTGACAACCCAAAACTCACTGTTCTTTTATCCCTCCTTCTCTTTCACCTTCTAAATCCGATCACTCCTCAAGTCCATTTTTCCAAAATTTTAACACAAACTTTGGAGTAAAAAACAACCTAGATTTTATTGCAGACTCTGCATTTATTAGCTATGAGAACTTTGGACAGATTACTTCTTGTTTATAGACTGAATGTTTGTGTCTCCTTCCACTCCACAAATTCATATGTTGAAGCCCTAACTCCTAAAGTGATAGTATTTGGATACGGGGCCTCAGGGAGGTAATTAAGGTTAGCTAAGTTCATGAGTGCAGGGTCCTCATGGTAGGATTACTCCCCTTATAAGAGGAAGAGACACCACAGAGCTGGCTTGCTTTCCCTCCCCCTTGAGTACACAGTGGCATGATGGCTGCCTATAAGCTGTGAGAAGAGGCCTCAGAACAAAACATACCTTGCCAGCACCTTGATCATGGATTGCCCAGCTTCCAGAACCATAAGAAGTAATTCTCTATTGCTTAGCCGTCCAGTCTATAGTGTTTTGTTATGGTTGCCCAAGGCAACTAAAACACATGCCTTGGTAAACTGTGACCAGTAATGACTAGCCTGCTGGAAAATATTAGTTTTCTTTTCTCCATCCCCATGACAAGCAACTCAACTGAGGTCTCTATCTGCTCAAACTAGCCCCTAGTCTCTCCTTAGTCTACTCTATCCTGCATACCACAACCAGATTAATAGTCAAAGAATCAAATCAACACGTCATTCCAGTTCCTCAGAGCTGTGAATGGTTCTCCACTTAATTACTGGATAAAGTTTCAACTCCTAGACCTAGCACTAAAGCATTTTGGACTACCTTTAATACTATCTGTTCAATTTTCTCTCCAAAAAACACTTCGCTGCTACCGGATGGTTTTTACTCCTCCCTTTCAAACCTAGCTTTCTCGGACTGGAAGGTACTTAATCTCCTTCTGTCTACCCAGATTCACTCCAAGATACCCCTCCTCCAGTAAATCTATCTACTAATTGCTGCTCCAGAGACTCTGACTTCCAGTCTTCCATTCCTCATTTTGATATCTTCTCTGGCTCAACTGCTTTATGTAAGGATGTTATCACATCACATAAGAAAACAGGCTTCTGGGGAGCAAGAAGCTTGTTTTGTTGCTTTACATAACTTACAGGTCATGTCATTTTTTTCTTACGTGACTTTTCTATCGTCCTCAACACCCAGCACAATCACACACAACACACAGAGTCAGTTCTCAAGAAACACTACTGAATTAATGCAGTATGTCATCTCTTGATACAGAAACAGCTCACATTCTTTTTGGTTTTAGTTTAAAACTGTTTCAAATATATAGCAAATTCTAGAGAATAAAAGTAAGCACCCTGAGTTTTAGACTGTCACGTTCACTTCTAAAGTTTTAAGAATACTTTGCAGATGCTGCTAAAGTCTTTTGTACTTCCAACTGATGTCTTTCCAACCTCTTCCCCCACATGTATTTATTTAGATATGTGTCTTTGCCATTAATGCTTTAATACTTTGATTACTCACATATATGGCCACAGATGCTACTTTTCGTGCTTTTTAATTTTCTGTGAGTGTTATACCATGTTTGTCCAACTACCAACTGTTCTTTTCAACTCATTATTAGATTTTGAGATTTACGCTGCTAAACTGAGATCTAGTTTAGTCATTTTACCACTCGACAATGCTCCATTGTATGACTGAACCACAGTTTGTATATATAGCCCTATATTAGAGAACATTTGAGTTGTTTCCAACTGTTTGCTGTCACAGACAACACTGCAGTCAACATTCCCAAGAATGTGAGGCAGCCTATTTTCAAAATGACTCAACCCACACATAGAGCCTGTAACTCCTCAACAGTGGGTCACATGTGTTCTCTAATTTTTAAACTTTCAAACAGTCTAACTAGACCCTTGGGCTGGTTCATAATATTCCACAGCTAACAGAGCACAAAAACCAGGATCCAGTCTCCCAGTCTCAGTACAGCTGCTTATTCCATTTTCTTGATGTCCACTCAACCTCTAAGTGTCAGTAATTACTACATCCCTCATTATTGATACATTGCAGCTAATATCATGAATTAAGGCAAATTGGAAGTGACTGAAAGGTTGCTGTTGAATCACGCAAAGACGCCGGGATTCTTGGCCCCCCCAGAGGTCACATGTGTTCTCTAATTTTTAAACTTTCAAACAGTCTAACTAGACCCTTGGGCTGGTTCATAATATTCCACAGCTAACAGAGCACAAAAACCAGGATCCAGTCTCCCAGTCTCAGTACAGCTGCTTATTCCATTTTCTTGATGTCCACTCAACCTCTAAGTGTCAGTAATTACTACATCCCTCATTATTGATACATTGCAGCTAATATCATGAATTAAGGCAAATTGGAAGTGACTGAAAGGTTGCTGTTGAATCACGCAAAGACGCCGGGATTCTTGGCCCCCCCAGAGGAGGGGGGATTCTTGGCCCCCCAGAGGAGAAGAATTCAATCCGGGGCCAGAAATGAGGCTTGATCACTCAGAGATTTTGGGTAATAAAGTTTTATTAAAGTATAAAGGAGATAGAGAAAGCTTCTGATATAGGCATCAGAAGGGGGCAGAAAGAGTACCCCCCTGCTAGTCTTCAGCTGGATGTTATATAGTCAGTAGCAGTCTGTTAATAAAAGAAAGGAATGTCTTAAAACTCAGAATGGCACCAGGCCCCTCACCCATAAGATGCATTTTGGGATAATCTTGGCACCAAATGGTTCATCGGGGGCGTAAAATGATTAACTTGAATCTTGAAGAAGGGCAGATCACCATACAAATAGTTTTGTTTACATAGATTAGGGGAACAATATCTGAATATAACATACTGGTTTGTTCAAGTAGGTTCTGAGCCAAGAGGCGGAAAAAACTTGAAGACGAGTTTGGGGTAAATCACAGTACATTAGCATAGCTTAAGATAAACATTTCCATAAGAGAAATGCATTGGTTATCTCTAGGCTTGAGAATAGTTAACTTCAGGTGAAACCAGGTGTCATTATGGCAACACAGTATTTTAAGAGAAACCTTTTAAATTTGTATAGAGAAGAAAAAAATATTGCTAGCTTGTTTCCTCCTGCCACTTAAGAGAGAGAAAAATGTCTGACACTTGCAGGCTACCTCCTCCATTTGGAGACCCCTGGCCTTCCTGCCTGTTACCCTCTCATGGTCAAGCAACCATGATTGGTCAAAAAAAAATGCATGATTTAAGGCAAATTGGAAGTGGTCAAACAGGAGATGGCAAGAGTGAACATCGACATTTTAGAAATCAGTGAACTAAAATGGACTGAAACGTGTGAATTTAACTCAGATGACCATTATATCTACTACTGTGTGCAAGAATCCCTAAGAAGAAATGAAGTAGCTCTTGTAGTCAACAAAAGAGTCTGAAATGAACTACTTGGATGCAAGCTCAAAATGACAGAATGATCTGTTTGTTTCCAAGGCAAATCACTCAATATCAAAGTCTATGCTCCAACCAGTAATGCTGAAGAAACTGAAGTTGAATGGTTCTAGCAAGACCTACAGGACCTTCTGGAACTATCACCCAAAAAAGATGTCCCTTTCATTATAGGGGACTAAAATGCAAAAATAGGAAGTCAAGAAACACCTGGAGTAATAGGAAAATTTGACCTTGAAGTACAGAATGAAGCAGGGCAAACCCTAACAAAGTTTTGCCAAGAGAATGCACTGTTCACAGCAAACACCCTCTTGCAACAACACAAAAGAAGGCTCTACACGTGGACATAACCAGATGATCAATACCGAAATCAGATTGACTACATTCTTTGCAGTTAAAGATGGAGAAACTCTATACAGTCAGCAAAAACAAGACCAGGAACTGACTGTGGCTCAGATCATGAACTCCTTGCCAAATTCAGACTAAAATTGAAGAAAGTAGGGAAAACCACTAAACAATTCACATGTGACCTAAATCAAATCCCTTACAATTATACAGTGGAAGTGACAAATAGATTCAAGGGATCAGATCTGATAGAGTGCCTGATGAACTAGGGATGGAGGTTTGTGACACTGTACAGGAGGCAGTGATCAAGACCATCCCAGAGAAAAAGAAACGCAAAAAGGCAAAATAGTTGTCTGAGGAGGCCTTAAAATAGCTGAGGAAAGAGAAGTGAAAGGCAAAGGAGAAAAGGAAAGATGCAACCATTTGAATGCAGAGTTCCAAAGAACAGCAAGGAGAGATCAGAAAGCCTTCCTCAGTGATCAGTGCAAAGAAATAGAGGAAAACAATAGAATGGGAAAGACTAGCAATCTCTTCAAGAAAATTAGAGATACCAAGGGAACATTTCATGCAAAGATGAGCACAGTAAAGGACAGAACAGTATGGACCTAACAGAGCAGAAGAGATTAAGAAGAGGTGGCAAGAATACACAGAAGAACTGTACAAAAAGATCTTCATGACCAGATAACCATGATGGTGTGATCACTCACCTAGAGTCAGACATCCTGGAATGCAAAGTCAAGTGGGCCTTAGGAAGCATCACTATGAACAAAGTTAGTGGAAGTGATGGAATTCCAGTTGAGCTCAGTTCAGTCACTCAGTCATGTCCGACTCTGCGATCCCATGAATCGCAGCATGCCAGGTCTCCCTGTCCATCACCAACTCCCAGAGTTCACTCAGACTCATGTCCATTGAGTCAGTGATGCCATCCAGCCATCTCATCCTCGGTCGTCCCCTTCTCCTCCTGCCCCCAATCCCTCCCAGCATCAGACTCTTTTCCAATGAGTCAACTCTTCACATGAGGTGGCCAAAGTACTGGAGTTTCAGCTTCAGCAGCATTCCTTCCAAAGAAATCCCAGGGCTGATCTCCTTCACAATGAACTGGTTGGATCTCCTTGCAGTCCAAGGGACTCTCAAGAGTCTTCTCCAACACCACAGTTCAAAAGCATCAATTCTTTGGCGCTCAGCTTTCTTCACAGTCCAACTCTCACATCCATACATGACCACTGGAAAAACCATAGCCTTGACTAGATGGACCTTTGTTGGCAAAGTAATGTCTCTGTTTTTCAATATGCTGTCTAGGTTGGTCATAACTTTTCTTCCAAGGAGTAAGTGTCTTTTAATTTCATGGCTGCAGTCACCATCTGCAGTGATTTTGGAGCCCCCCAAAATAAAGTCTGACACTGTTTCCACTGTTTCCCCATCTATTTCCCATGAAGTGATGGGACCAGGAACTCCCCAGGTCATTAGGTGCCCCATATGCTACTGGAGAGCGAAGAAATAACTCCAGAAAGAATGAAGGTATGGAGCCAAAGCAAAAACAATACCCAGTTGTGGATGTGACTGGTGATAAAAGCAAGATCCGATGCTGTAAAGAGCAATATTGCATAGGAACCTGGAATATCAGGTCCATGAATCAAGGCAAATTGGAAGTGGTCAATCAAGAGATGGCAAGGGTGAACGTTGACATTCTAGGAATCAGCAAACTAAAATGGACTGGATTGGGTGAATTTGACTCAGATGACCATTATATCTACTTCTGCAGGCAGGAATCCCTCAGAAGAAATGGAGTAGCCATCATGGTCAACAAGAGAGTCTGAAATGCAGTACTTGGATGCAATCTCAAAAATGACAGAATGATCTCTGTTCGTTTCCAAGGCAAACCATTCAATATCACAGTTATCCAAGTCTATGCCCCAATCAGTAACACTGAAGAAACTGAAGTTGAATGGTTTTATGAAGACCTACAAGATCTTTTAGAACTAACACCCAAAAAAGATGTCCTTTCCATTATAGGGGACTGGAATGCAAAAGTAGGAAGTCAAGAAACACCTCGAGTAACAGGCAAATTTGGCTTTGGAATGCGGAATGAAGCAGGGCAAAGACTAATAGAGTTTTGCCAAGAAAATGCACTGGTCATAGCAAACACCCTCTTCCAACAACACAAAAGAAGACTCTACACATGGACATCACCAGATGGTCAACAACAAAATCAGACTGATTATATTCTTTGCAGCCAAAGATGAAGAAGCTCTATACAGTCAACAAAAACAAGACCAGGAGCTGACTGTGGCTCAGTTCATGAACTCCTTATTGCCAAATTAAGACTCAAAATGAAGAAAGAAGGGAAAACTGCTAGACCATTCAGGTATGACCTAAATCAAATCCCTTATATAAGATTACACAGTGGAAGTGAGAAATAGATTTAAGGGACTAGATCTGACAGATGAGAGCCTGATGAACTATGGACAGAGGTTCATGACATTGTACAGGAGACAGGGATAAAGACCATCCCCATGGAAAAGAAATGCAAAAAAGCAAAATGGCTGTCTGGGGAGGCCTTACAAATAGCTGTGAAAAGAAGAGAGGCGAAAAGCAAAGGAGAAAAGGAAAGATATAAGCATCTGAATGCAGAGTTCCAAAGAATAGCAAGAAGAGATAAGAAACCCTTCTTCAGCGATCAATGCAAAGAAATAGAGGAAAAGAACAGAAGGGGAATAGATGCAGGGGCAGGAGGGCCACCGAGAGGAGCTACTCCACATTCAAGGTCAGGAGCAGTGGTGGTGAGGAGATACCCCTCATCCAAGGCAAGGAGCAGTGTTTGTGCTTTGCTGGAGCAGCCATGAAGAGATACCCCACGTCCACGGTATGAGAAACCCAAGTAATACAGTAGGTGTTGCAAGAGAGCATCAGAGGGCAGATGACACCATACTCACAGAAAACTAGTCAATCTAATCACACTAGGACCACAGCCTGTCTAACTCAATGAAACTGAGCCATGCCCTGGGGGCCACCCAAGACGGGAGGGTCATGGTGGAGAGGTCTGACAGAATGTGGTCCACTGGAGAAGGGAATGGCAAACCACTTCAGTATTCGTGCCTTGAGAACCCCATGAACAGTATGAAAAGGCAAAATGATAGGATATTGAAGGAGGAACTCCCCAGGTCAGTAGGTGCCCAACACGCTACTGGAGATCAGTGGAGAAATAACTCCAGAAAGAATGAAGGGATGGAGCCAAAGCAAAAACAATACCCAATTATGGATGTGACTGGTGATAGAAGCAAGGTCTGATGCTGTAAAGAGCAATATTGCATAGGAACCTGGAATGTCAGGTCCATGAATCAAGGCAAATTGGAAATGATCAAACAGGAGATGGCAAGAGTGAAAGTCGATGTTCTAGGAATCAGTGAACTAAAATGGACTGGAACGGGTGAATTTAAATCAGACGACCATTATATCTACTACTATCTATTCCTGCAGGCAGGAACCCCTTAGAAGAAATGGAGTAGCCATCATGGTCAACAAAAGAGTCCAAAATGCAGAACTTGGATGCAGTCTCAAAAAAAGACAGAATGCTCTCTGTTCGTTTCCAAGGCAAACCATTCAATATCACAGTAATCCAAGTCTATGCCCCAACCAGTAATGTTATATATATATATATATATATATATATGTATGCTCAGTATGTAATTATTCATTACACTTCAGTTGCAGAGTCGTGTCCAACTCTTTGCAGCCCTATGAATCACATCATGCCAGGCCTCCCTATCCATCACCAACTCCTGTAGTTCACTCAAATATATGTTCATTGAAATAATGGTGCCATCCAGCCATCTCATTCTCTGTTGTTCCCTTCTCCTCCTGATCCAAATCCCTACCATCATCAGAGATTTTTATGAGTCAGCTTTTTGCTTGAAGTGGCCAAAGTACTGGAGTTTCAGCTTTAGTATCAGTCATTCCAAAGAACACCCAGGATTAATCTCCTTAAGGATAGACTGATGGGATCTGCTTCAGCCCAACACCACAATTCAAAAGCATCAATTCTTTGGTGCTCAGCTTTCCTCACAGTCCAAATCTCACATCCATACATGACCACTGGAAAAACCATAGCCTTGACTAGATAGATTTTTGTTTGCAAAGTAATGTCTCTGCTTTTTAATATGCTATCTAAGTTGGGCATAAATTAATATCCAAGGAGTAAACATATTTTAATTTCAAGGCTGAAATCATCATCTGCAGGGATTTTGGAGCCCCAAAATTAAATTTAAGGATAGACTGATGGGATCTGCTTCAGCCCAACACCACAATTCAAAAGCATCAATTCTTTGGTGCTCAGCTTTCCTCACAGTCCAAATCTCACATCCATACATGACCACTGGAAAAACCATAGCCTTGACTAGATAGATTTTTGTTTGCAAAGTAATGTCTCTGCTTTTTAATATGCTATCTAAGTTGGGCATAAATTAATATCCAAGGAGTAAACATATTTTAATTTCAAGGCTGAAATCATCATCTGCAGGGATTTTGGAGCCCCAAAATTAAAGTCTGACACTGTTTTCACTGTTTCCCCATCTGTTTCCCATGAAGTGATGTAGTGGATGCCATGATCTTCATTGCAGAATGTTGAGCTTTAAGCCCAGGTGTTCACTTTCCTCTCTCATTCTCATCAAGAGGCTTTACAGTTCCTCTTCATTTTCTGCCATAAGAGTGGTGTCATCTGCATATCTGAGATTATTGATATTTCTCCTGGCAACCTGGGCTCCAGCTTGTGCTTCTTCTAGAACAGAGCTTCTCATGATGTACTCTGCCTACAAGTCAAATAAGCAGAGTGGCAATATACAGCCTTGACATCCCCATCTTTCTATTTGGAAAACGTCTTTTGTTCCATGTCCGGTTCTAATTGTTGCTTTCTAACCTGCATATAGGTTTCTCCAGAGGCAGTTCAGGTGTCTGGCATTTCAATCTCTTTCAGAATCTTCCATAGTTTATACAGATCGACCCAGTCAAAGGCTTTGGCATAGTCAATAAAGCAGAAATAGGTCTTTCTTTTAGTTGTTGTTGTTGTTTTTCTGGAATCTTCTTGCTTTTTCAATAATCCAAGATTGTTGGCGTTTGGATCTCTGGTTCCTCTCTCTTTTCTAAAACCAATTTGAACATCTGGAATTTCATGGTTCACGTATTGTTGAAGTCTGGCTTGGAGATCTTTCAGCATTGTTTTACTAGAATGTGAGATAGTGTAATTTTGTGGTAGTCTGAGCATTCTTTGGCATTGTGTTTCTTTGGGACTGGAAAGAAAATGGACCTTTTCCATTCCCATGACCACTGTTATATTCCAATTTGCTGGCATATTGAGTGCAACACTTTCACAGCATCATCTTTCAGGATTTTGAAATAGCTCAACTACAATACTATAATCCCCACTAGCTTTGTTAAATAATCTAAGGCCCACTTGACTTCACATTCCTGCATGTTTGACTATAGGTGACTGATCACTCCATCATGAATATCTGGATCATGAGGATCTTTTTTGTACACTTCTAGTGTGTATTCTTGCCATCTCTTCTTAATATTTTCTGCTTCTCTTAAGTTCACACCATTTTTATCCTTTATTGTGCACATCTTTGCATGAAATGTTCCTTTGGTATCTCTAATTTTCTTGAGGGGATCTGCAACCAGCGCACTAATCACAGATGGCTGTGAATGGTGCACTAAGCACAGCCGAGAAGAGCTATCCTGTGTCCAAGGGCAGAAGCCAGGAGAACCATGCCCAAAGGGCGGTGGCCAAGAGGAATTACCCCACGTCTGAGGTCAGGAGCAGTGGCCAAGAGTGCCAGGGTGTGATGGACCAGGAATGGAAGAGAGGAGCTATGCCGAATCCAAGGAGCAGTGGCTGCACGGGTGCAGGAGGGCCTAGAGCAGCTATCCCACGTTGAAGGCCAGGAATGGTGGTGGTGAGGAGATACCCTTCATCAAGTTAAGGAGCAGTGGCTGCACTATGCTGGAGCAGTCGTGAAGAGATACCCCACACCCAAGTTAAGAAATATCCAAGTAAAATGGTAGGTGTTGCAAGAGGTCATCAGAGGGCAGACACACTGAAACCATGCTCACAGAAAACTAATCAATCTAATCATACTAGGACCACAGCCTTGTCTAACTCAATGAAACCAAGCATGGCCCATGGGGCAACCTAAGTTGAGGCAGGTCATGGTGGAGAGGTCTGACAGAATGTGATCCACTGAAGAAAGGAATGGCAAATCACTTCAGCATTCTTGCCTTGAGAACCCCATGAACAGTTTGAAAAGGCAAAATGATAGGGTACTGAAAGAGGAATTCCCTGGAATGGTTGGTGCCCAATAAGCTACTGAAGATCAGGGGAGAAATAACTCCAGAAAGAATGAAAGGATGGAGCCAAAGCAAAAACAATACTGAGCTGTGGATGTGACTGGTGATAGAAGCAAGGTCTGATGCTGTAAAGAGCAATATTGCATAGGAACCTGGAATGTCAGGTCCATGAATCAAGGCAAATTGGAAGTGGTCAAACAAGAGATGACAAGAGTGATTGTCGACATTGTAGGAGTCAGTTAACTAAAATGGACTGGAATGGGTGAATTTAACTCAGATGGCCATCATATCTACTACTGTGGGCAGGAATCCCTCAGAAAATGGAGTAGCCATCATGGTCAACAAAAGAGTCTGAAATACAATACTTGGATGCAATCTCAAAAATGACAGAATGATCTCTGTTCATTTCCAAGGCAACCCAATCAATATCATGGTAATCCAAGCCTATGCCTCAACCAGTAATGCTGAAAAAGCTGAAGTTGTTCTTCAGTTCTATGAAGTTCTATGAAGACCTACAATACCTTTCAGAACTAACACACAAAAAGGATGTCCTTTTCATTGTAAGGGACTAGAATGCAAAAGTAGGAAGTCAAGAAACACCAGGAGTAACAGGCAAATTTGGCCTTGGAATGTGGAATGAAGCAGGGCAAAGACTATAGAGTTTTGTCAAGAAAATGCAATGGTCGTAGCAAATACCCTCTTCCAACAACACAAGAGAAGACTCTACACATGGACATCACCAGATGGTCAACACCAAACTCAGATTGATTATATTCTTTGCAGCCAGAGATGCAGAAACTCCATACAGTCAACAAAAACAAGACCAGGAGCTGACTGTGGCTCAGATCTTGAACTCTTTATTACCAAATTCAGACTAACATTGAAGAAAGTAGAGAAAACCACTAGACAATTCAGCTATGATATATAAATCAAATCTTTTATGATTACACAGTTAAAGTGAGAAATAGATTTCAGGGACTAGATCTGATGGATAGAATGACTGATGAACTATGGAATGAGGTTCGTGACACTGTATAGGAGGCAGGGATTAAGAACATCCCAATGGAAAAAAAAATGCAAAAAAGCAAAATGGCTGTCTTGGGAGGCCTTACAAATAGCTGTGAAAAGAATAGAAGCAAAAAGCAGAGGAGAAAAGAAAAGATATAAACATCTAAATTCAGAGTTCTAACGAATAGCAAGAAGATATAAGAAAGCCTTTTTCAGCAATAAATGCAAAGAAATCAAGGAAAACAACAGAATGTGAAAGACTAGAGATCTCGTCAAGAAAATTAGAGATATCAAGGGAACGTTTCATGCAAAGATGGGCTCCATAAAGGACAGAAATGGTATGGACCAAACAGAAGCAGAAGATATTAAGAAGAGGTGGCAAGAATACACAGAAGAACTATACAAAAAAAAAAGACCTTCATGACCCAGATAATCACGATGGTGTGATCACTCATCAAGAGACAGACATCCTGGAATGTGAAGTCAAGTGGGTCTTAGAAAGCATCACTACGAACAAAGTTAGTGGAGGTGGAATTCCAGTGGAGTTATTTCAAACCTGAAAGATGATGCTGTGAAAGTGCTGCACTCAATATGCCAGCTAATTTGGAAAACTCAGGG
Organism: Aepyceros melampus; assembly: GCA_006408695.1. Lineage (NCBI taxonomy): Eukaryota > Metazoa > Chordata > Mammalia > Artiodactyla > Bovidae > Aepyceros > Aepyceros melampus. Next base: position 182,232 of record SJXQ01002907.1, read on the forward strand.
GAGGTCACAGAATTGGAAAAAGTCAGTTTTCATTTGAATCCCAAAGAAAGGCAATGTCAAAGAATGCTCAAACTACCACACAATTGCATTCATCTAACATGGTAGTAAAGGAATGCTCAACATTCTCCAAGCTAGGCTTCAGCAATATATGAATGATGAACTTCCTGATGTTCAAGGTGGTCTTAGAAAAGACAGAGGAAGCAGAGATCAAATTGCCAACATCCGCTGGATCATGGAAAAAGCAAGAGAGTTCCAAAAAAACATCCATTTCTATTTTATTTACTATGCCAAAGCCTTTGATTGTGCTGAAAACAATAAACTGGAAAATTCTGAAAAAGATGGGAATACCAGACAACCTGACCTGCCTCTTGAGAAATCTGTATGCAGGTCAGGAAGGACAGTTAGAATTGGACATGGAACAACAGACTGGTTCCAAAAAGGAAAAGGAGTACTTCAAGGCTGTATACTGTCACCTGCTTATTTAACTTATATTCAGAGTACATCATGAGAAACGCTGGACTGGAAGAAACACAAGCTGGAATCAAGATTGCTGGGAGAAATATCAATAACCTCAGATATGCAGATGACACCACCCTTATGGCAGAAAGTGAAGAGGAGCTAAAAAGCCTCTTGTTGAAAGTGAAAGAGGAGAGTGAAAAAGTTGGCTTAAAGCTCAACATTCAGAAAACGAAGATCATGGCATCTGGTCCCATCACTTCATGGGAAATAGATGGGGAAACAGTGGAAACAGTGTCAGACTTTATTTTTTGGGGCTCCAAAATCACTGCAGATGGTGACTGCAGCCATGAAATTAAAAGACGCTTACTCCTTGGAAGAAAAGTTATGACCAACCTAGATAGCATATTCAAAAGCAGAGACATTACTTTGCCGACTAAGGTCTGTCTAGTCAAGGCTATGGTTTTTCCTGTGGTCATGTATGGATGTGAGAGTTGGACTGTGAAGAAGGCTGAGCACCGAAGAATTTATGCTTTTGAACTGTGGTGTTGGAGAAGACTCTTGAGAGTCCCTTGGACTGCAAGGAGATCCAATCAGTCCATTCTAAAGGACATCAGTCCTGGGTGTTCATTGGAAGGAGTGATGCTAAAGCTGAAACTCCAATACTTTGGCCACCTAATGCGAAGAGCTGACTCATTGGAAAAGACCCTGATGCTGGAGGGATTGGGGGCAGGAGGAGAAGGGGGCGACAGAAGATGAAATGGCTGGATGGCATCACTGACTCGATGCACATGAGTTTGGGTGAACTCCGGGAGTTGGTGATGGACAGGCAGGCCTGGCATGCTGTGAATCATGATATTGAGAAGAGTTGGACACAACTGAGCGACTGAACTGTACTGAACTGACGAGTAACTAGTTATAAAAATATTATTTTTTAATCTTAAGATTTTTTTTTCTCAAATACATGTACTCATACATGTATCTACAGATTTTTTATGCACTTCATTTCAATCGTTTGCACTGTAAGATTCTAATACAATTGAAAGAACATTAAATTTTACTTTGCACTTATTGCTCTGGTAACCTTTGGAAATTAATTCAGCCTTGGTTAATTGGCCTTGGTCTGTTAACTTGTAAAATGGGCATAATGCCTGCCTCACAACATAACTCTGACTATCAAATATACAGTAGACTTAGCACATGACAAATAGTGCACTTTATTTCATTTTCTTATTTATATTAAAACCTAATAAATATATACTTTGATATATGCCTTATAGATTACCTTTTAATAAAATTAAGCTCTAAAATAGGAAGAAAAATCTTCCTATCATATCAACAATTTAATGTGTTCTTTTTCATTTTTTCTGTATACATTCAGTTTTAGATATGATCAGAGTACAGATAGTTTATGTTTTTCATTTTTAACATTAATTGATAACTGTTTATACATTGTTATATTATAACCTTTATAATATCAACTAAATGGCTTCATAAGTTGAAGGATCATTATTATTACCCTGATATTGAACTTCTGGTGTTTTTCAGTGACTAGGATGTGTCCAACTCTTTGTGACATCATGGACTACAGTGATCCAGGCTTCCCAATGTTATTTTTATATTTTGTCTTAATTTAGTAATAACCAAAAGAGTCTGTCTTGAGAGTATCTTACACAAACACACACACATGCATACCCACATGTACATAAAAGCTTTTCTCTTCTAAATACTTACAATAGACACAAGCACCCTGCACTGAAAGATTTATGAAGTGGTGCATCTCTGCACAGAAAAATGACAAGTTTGCTCAAAGGTTTGTCTCTAAAGCCCCCAGACACTCTGAGATTTTCATGCTCATCTGTAATGCTAACTGTAGTTTCAGCAATAGGAGCAACATCTGATTTGGAATTTTACCACTGCCTAAATGCAGGCTATCACTGGATCTTCCTTTGCCTTAACAGGAATTGTCAAAACCCCTGTGAAAATTATCCAGTCCACCATTGTACAAAGGCTGGAGGTTGAATGGGAAGGAAATAACTGACAGCACTAGATTGAATAGCAGCCCTTCATTCTGTAGACCAACAGACTTCAACTCTAAAAAGCAACTGATGAAGTTGTTAAAAGACACATGATGCCATATGCTACCTCACTAGCTGAGCATTCGTTCACAATACCCTTCCCTAAGTGCAAGCACACTGGGGTTCACCTGCAAGGCCTCAGACATCTGTGCATTAGTAGGAAGAGACTGAGGATATCCAAATGGCCAACCAGGCAGCTGGGCCTTGTCTGCAGCTGACACACTTAGCATTCCCAGTTAAGCAAGGGTCCTTTGGGTTAAAAATAATTAATTTCCTTCTCAGCGTGAGGATTAGGACGGTTGCATGTGTTTTTTAGCAAGACCATAACAAGGACAAGATAATGCAGTAAAGAGTAGATTTAATCAGTTATAAGGGCCATGGAAATACAAAGAGAAGGCCTTATTGAATAGAGACTAGAGAATATGTAGAAAGATATAAGAACATCCCATTCGTATAGCATTTTACTTGAAAAAAAAAAAAAAAGCTGTAAAAGCACCTAGAGAGGTTCCAAAAATAGTTTCCATCAGCAATAGAAAACAAACTCCCTAAGAAAAAATATCTGACTTTTATAACTATAAAGTAAAACTGTTTTAATTTTAATTACTGTTTTAATTTTTATGTACTTATAAACTTTTAAAGTTAAGAACTATGCCCTCCATCCCAGACAAACTATCCAACAGAATTTTTTGAGGTGGAAGTAATTGGGAAATAACCTATTTCCAACTCCAAACACATTTTTAGAGCTAAAAGGCATCTGAAGTTCAGAAATTTATAATTGGTTAGATGACTTAAATAGACTAGAGCTGAGAATCCAAATATCTTGAATCTCAGTCATATACATACTTTTTTTTTTTAGAAAAGTTGTACAAAATTTACTTTTAAAATAAAATATTGTTCAGTCACTAAGTTGTGTTCAACTCTTTTCAACTGTAGCATGCCAGGCTTCTCTGTCCTCTACTATCTCCTGAAGTTTGCTCAAATTCATGTCCTAAAGATGGTCTAACTGGGAAAAATTTTCTGTCATTTTTCACAATGACCTCACTTTTTAAAATTACAGTTTTCACTGTTTACCTTCATGTAGTGTTTGTCCCCATATGCACATGGGCTGAGAAAGACTGGTATTATTTTTTCTCTAAATGTTTGATAGGATCTATCATTATTAGCATTGGGTCTTAGACTTTTATCTACTGGAAAGTTTTTGATTACTAATTCAATTGTAATTGATCTGTTCAAATTTTCTCTCTCTTCAGTGATTTAGTTTTGGTAGGTTGTATGTTTTTAGGAATTCATCCATTTCTTCTAGGTTATAAGGTTTGTTAGTGTATAATTGTTTATAATAATCTTTCATTATCCTTTGTAATTCAGTGATATCATTCGTAATATTTCTTCTTTCATTTCTGATTTTATTTGAGTCTTCCTTCTTTTCTGAGTCAAGCTAAAGTTTTTTTTTTTATTTGTTCATCTTTAAAAAATAGCCTTTAGTTTTATTAATAGTTTCTATTGTTTTGCTGATCTCTATTTAATAATTTCTTCTTTGATCTTTGCCAGTTCCTACTCTGTGCTAACTTGGGGCTTATTTATTTTCTTTTTCCAGTTTATTGAAGTTCTTCATTTGAAATCTTTCTTTTTCTTAATGTTGGTATCTATTCTAATGAATTTCAGTTTCAGAGCTGTTTGTGAATCATCCCATAGGTTTTGATATGCTGTGTTTCCATTTTATTTTGTTTCAATATATCTCTTATTTTCCTTTCAATTTCTTCTTGACTCATTGGCTGGTCAGGAATGTGTTGTTTATTTTCACTCATTTGTGAATTTTCCAGTTTCCTCTTGTTGCTGATTTGAGTTTCATATTATTGTGACAAGAAAAGATACTTTATATGTTTCCAGTGTTCTTAAATTTCTAAGACTTGTATTGTGACCTATCATATGATCTATCATGGAGCTTAGTCTGTGTGTGCTTGGGGGGGGGGGGAATGTGTATTCTGATCCTCTTGGATGGAAGTGTTCTGTATGTCTGTTAGGTTTATTTGGTATAAAGTATGGTTCAAATCTAATGTTTCCTTGTTGATTTTCTGTCTGATTGATCTATCCATTATTGAAAGTGTAATATTGAACTCCCCAGCTAGTATTGTAGTTTATTTGTTCTTTCAGATATATTAGTTTTTATTTAACTTATATTTAGGTACTCCAATGTTGAGTACATATATATTTACATTTGTTATATTTTCTTAAAGAATTGACAATCTTATCATTATATAATAACGTTTTTTGTCTTGTACTGTTTCTGACTTAAAGTCTATTTTGTCTGATATAGATATACCCATTCCTACTCTCTTTTAGTTTCTCCTCTCATGATTTTTTTTTAATCCCTTCACTTTGAGCATATTTGTATTCTTAAAGCTGAAATAAGTCTCTTGGTGTCAACACATAGTACATAGTCTCGTTGTTTTTATTCATTCGACCACTTCATGTCTCTTAATTGGAAAATGCAATGCATTTACAGGTAGAGTAATTATCAGTAGGTAAAGACTTACTAATACTGTCTTACTAACTACTTTCTGGGGATTTTTATTTCCACTATTCCTTTCTTTCTCTCTTGCTGCTTTCATTTGTGAATTGATTATTTTTTTCCTTAATAGGGTGTTTTGATTTTCTTCTGTTTATCTTTTATGAATTACTATACACTTTTACTTTGTGGTTACAGTGAGGCTTACATAAAAGTTATTAAAGTTATAACAGTCTATTTTATACTAATAACACTTTAGCTTGATTTGTATCTAAAAACTTCACTATTTTATTCTTCTCTTTTGTTTTTGATGTCATGATTTACATCTCTTTATGCTGTGTCTCAATTAATAATTATTACAGATATAGCTATTTTATACTTTTGTTTTTTAACCTTTATATAGTGAAATAGTTAACCAACACCATACTGAGGTATTAGAGTATTCTGACTCTTACTATAGGCTTACACTTACAAGTGTTGTTGTTTATTTTTCTATGATGTCATTATTATTAATTATTGGAGAGTTTACACAATCTATACTATAGATTAAATTAAGGCTAGTGTCAAAATTTTCTAACAAATCCTTGACTCAAAAGTTTGGGAGATATCTTGGCAGGTAGAATTGGTCATTTTTATAGAAATAGTCAATTTTCTGAGCATGTGGACAAATTCTAAGCCAGTTAATTTCATATAGGTCTTAGTTTCTAAATATATACATGAATGGTGTCAGGAAAAAATTATATGAGATGCTAGACACATAGTGAGAATGAAATAAATATTTCTTTAATTTAATTGGATTTTAGCCAAAGGCAGATATCATGTTCAACAACAGGAAAACGAAACCACTACATTGCTTGGAGCATGTGAAAGGTTGACCTGGCAACTCTCACCTGTTTAGTGGTCACATTGATCCTACATCATGTTGATTTTGTGCCAAGTTAATTTCTCACTTTTTTTCATATTTTATTGTCAGCACAGTTGTACATCTTTCTGCTTCTTACCTAAGAATATCATCAGAGTTGTTATCCCCATAGCTAAAATACATAAAACCTATGAATCAATTGAAACTGTTCCATTTTGACAATTGTAAGAAAGGTTAATAAGTTAGAAAATTGCTTTGCAATATAGCTTCAGTTCAGTTCAGTTCACTCGCTCAGTCATGTCCAACTCTTTGCAACCCCATGAACTACAGCACACCAGGCCTTCCTGCCCATCCCAGAATTTACCCAGACTCATGTCTATTGAGTCAGTGATGCCATCCAACCACTTCATCCTCTGTAATCCCCTTCTCTTCCTGCCCTCAGTCTTTCCCAGTGTCAGGGTATTTTCCAGTGAGTCAGCTCTTCGCATGAGGTGGCTAAAGTATTGGAGCTTCAGCTTCAATATCAGTCCTTCCAGTGAACACCCAGGACTGATCTCCTTTAGGATGGACTGGTTGGATCTCCCTGCCATCCGAGGGACTCTCAAGAGTATTCTCCAACACCACAGTTCAAAACCATCAATTACTTGGCACTCAGCTTTCTTCACAGTCCAACTCTCACATCCATACATGAATACTGGAAAAACCATAGCCTTGACTAGACGGACCTTTGTTGACAAAGTAACGTCTCTGCTTTTTAATCTACTGTTTAGGTTGGTCGTAACTTTCCATCCAAGGAGTAAGCATCGTTTAATTTCATGGCTGCAGTCACCATCTGCAGCGATTTTGGAGCCCAGAAAAATAAAAGTCAGCCACTGTTTCCACTGTTTCCCCATTTATTTGCCATGAAGTGATGGGACCAGATGCCATGATCTTAGTTTTCTGAATGTTGAGCTTTAAGCCAACTTTTTCACTGTCCTCTTTCACTTTCATCAAGAGGCTCTTCAGTTCCTCACTTTAAGGTTGTTTTATTTTATATTATTGCATAAAGAAGTACAAAACAATGATAAAGTTTGATACTTAGGCTATGAGAGTAGAAAATGCTTCTAGACTAGATTAAAGAGGTGATAACAGAGATTACAAGATTTAGTTGAGAAGGAAGATTTGAGAATCAACAACTCTTAGGAATCCTAAAAAAATCTAGCCTTTCCCCTAATCAAGTCCATTTTCATGTGATTTTAGAACTGCAAGCAGAAAGTTGTATGATCTTTGGAAAATTATGACTTTTCTGGGCATGAATTTCAACTACTTTCAAAGAAGCACAAACCTCCAGATTATTGTGAGAATGTAATAAGATACCCTTCTTATCAGCCAAAACACAATAGAAAATAAGAATAATAATATGACTAAAGTTGCTGGTAAATATTCATAATGCCAAGCCCTCTCAGTGTTTACCTCCATCCTCTGGTCAAGTGCACTTTTCCCTGGGGACTCTTCCACCTAATCACTGTGCATAACCAAGAATTGTTCAACATTGTGATTATTACTTCTTTACAACAATGCAATATACATAGTATATACCCAGTGAATGATTGTTTGCTGGTTAGTAATCCACATGGAAGTACTTTCAATAGTTAAGCATGACATAATTACTAAACATTATTCTATATTTTCAAATATGTCATCATTTTGAAATTGTTTTCCTTTAAAAATGTAGTCTAATTAGTGTGATTTTTCTTTTTTTGCAAATATATATGAAGAATTAATGAAAAAACATAAGAACACAGGTCACACTAACTAAAATACAGAATTTCAGCCATTTGCTAGATTTGGAGAGTGCCATGGATCTGCCAAAATAGCTTTTAAAAATCCAGGTGTCACTGCTGGGGAAACAGTTTCCACTTCTGCTCATTTAATTCTTATATTACTAATTAGCTTTAACCCACAGAGAACTAAAATTATTCACTGAGAAAATATGTCTTGACTTTCAGTTATATTTAAATTTCACACTTTTTGCTACTACTTTTGTTGGTACATCCTTTCTTCCTGTGTGTTCTTCCTCTCTGTTTGCCTGCCCTCTACTCAACATTCATGTATAGAGTTAGCCAAATGTCCCTGCCTCCATTTGGATGTCAGCAGTCACCTCAAATTTTCCAAGTCCAGATCCCTATCCTTGTCCTGGATTGTTCCCTCCCTTAATAAACAACGGGGGCTTCCCTGGTGGCTCAGACAATAAAATATCCGCCTTCAATGTGGGAGATCCGGGTTTGACCTCTGGGTCAGGAAGATCCTCTGGAGAAGGAAATGGCAACCCACTCCAGTACTCTTTGCCTGGAAAATTCCATGGATGGATGAGCCTGGTAGGCTACAGTCCATGGGGTCTCAAAAAGGCAGATACGACTGAGCAACTTCACTTTCTTTCTTTTATTAAACAACTGTATTTTCATTCCTAGTTTTCAGAAACAGTGTTAAATAAATTAAAATGGAGGTAGTCTTGTTCAGGCTTCAGAAGTAGGGGAGCGACCTCCAACTGACTTCTGACTTTGCCTAAGCCCTGCCTGGACTACATGCCTGCCTGCAAGCACACCAATTGTTACCAGCAAGTCAAGCATCACCTTAGATAGGAAAGGGAGTGGGTCTTGGAATTTTTTAAGCCTGGCCAGTCCCCAGGATCTAAGAAATCTTATGACTAACAAGGTGGAACAAATAACACTGTAAAAATTAAAGAAAACCAGAACAGAGTTTTTGCTTGCAAATTGATGATGATATCAGTTTGCAGCCTGAGATTATAAGCAGGAGTCCCCAAAGCTACATTGTGAAGTCTACCCACTGAGTGGATGCATGGTCTGGGACTCTTTCCCAGTTGGGACTCCAGATTGCAGTCATTCAAGAATTCCCAGAGCTGTTCAAGTCTGGATATACACATCACCAATTCGGAGTATAAGCTGCTACTTAGGGCTTCCCAGGTGGCACTAGTGGTAAAGAACTGGCCTGCTAATGCAGGAGACATAAGAGATGACAGTTCAATCCCTGGATCAGGAAGATCCCCTGGAGGAGAGCATGGCAACCCACTCCAGTATTCTTGCCTGGAGAATCCCATAGACAGTGGAACCTGGTGGGCTGTAGTCCATGGGGTCACAAAGAGTCAGACATGAGTGAAGCAACTTAGCATGCATGCACACACATTGTTACTTCTTTCTATTGTTTCTATCTCTTTTCTTTTAATGACTGCATATTGAAGTCAAATAATCTACAAAAATTGAAATTGTATATATGTGTATAATGAATAGTTTCTTTGGTTAACAAATTATTTGAACCTAAAATGAAAGTAAAACTTTCAGCAAAACAAACAGTAACTCTCTTAAAGAATCCTTGCTTTCTCTTTTCTTCCCAATCAACAGAACACATCGAAACATTTGACTCTGCAAAGTATTCTCGAAACTGAAAACTTCTTTTGCCATGACCCGTGAACTCCCTGATGTTCAAGTTGGTTTTAGAAAAGGCAGAGGAACCAGAGATCAAATTGCCAACATCTGCTGGATCATGGAAAAGGCAAGAGAGTTCCAGAAAAACATCTACTTCTGCTTTATTAACTATGTCAAAGCCTTTGACTGTGTGGATCACAATCAACTGTGGAAAATTCTGAAAGCAATGGGAATACCAGACCACCTAACCTGCCTCTTGAGAAATGTGTATGCAGGTCAGGAAGCAACAGTTAGAACTGGACATGGAACAGCAGACTGGTTCCAAATAGGAAAAGAGTACGTCAAGGCTGTATATTGTCACCTTGCTTATTTAACTTCTATGCAGAGTACATCATGAGAAACGCTGGACTGGAAGAAACACAAACTGGAATCAAGATTGCTGGGAGAAATATCAATAACCTCAGAGATGCAGATGACACCACCCTTATGGTAGAAAGTGAAGAGGAACTCAAAAGCCTCTTGTTGAAAGTGAAAGAAGAGAGTGTAAAAGTTGGCTTAAAGTTCAACATTCAGAAAACAAGATCATAGCATCTGGTCCCATCACTTCATGGGAAATAGATGGGGAAACAGTAGAAACAGTGTCAGACTTTATTTTTGGGGGCTCCAAAATCACTGCAGATGATGACTGCAGCCATGAAATTAAAAGACACTTACTCCTTGAAAGAAAAGTTATGACCAACCTAGATAGCATATTCAAAAGCAAAGACATTACTTTGCTGACTAAGGTCCATCTAGTCAAGGCTATGGTTTCTCCTGTGGTCATGTAGGGGTGTGAGAGTTGGACTGTGAAGAAGGCTGAGCACCGAAGAATTGATTCTTTTGAAGTGTGGTGTTGGAGAAGACTCTTGAGAGTCCCTTGGACTGCAAGGAGATCCAACCAGTCCATTCTGAAGGAGATCAGCCCTGGGATTTCTTTGGAAGGAGTGATACTAAAACTGAAACTTCAGTATTTTGGCCACCTCATGCAAAGAGTTGACTCATTGGAAAAGACTGTGATGCTGGGAGGGATTGGAGTCAGGAGGAGAAGGGGACGACCGAAGATGAGATGGCTAAATGACATCACAGACTCAATGGACATGAGTCTGAGTGAACTCCAGGAGTTAGTGATAGACAGGGAGGCCTGGCGTGCTGTGATTCATGGGGTCGTAAAGAGTCGGACACGACTAAGTGAGTGAACTAAACTGAACTGAACTTGTCTGGATTATTACAAGAAGATCTTTATTGAATTCCCATACACTGCCCTCATGCTCCAGCATCTACTCTCAAAATATCAGCCTTTGAATATTTCGGTGCCTTCACCCCATTCCTCTTCTCACAGTCCTTACTTGGCATCCCTTCTCACTGAAAGGAGGGATCAAATCCTTTATCATTGTCTATGAGACTCTCTCTGCTGTCTCTCACTAGCTTTCTTTCCTTTTGTAATGTCTCTTTGTTCTTCCTAAAACTAGCTAAGCACAATCCTTGGTACTTATTGTTTTCTGTATTGGATATTCTTCTCCAAAACAGTCATTTCTCTGGTATCCATTTAAATGTCAAAGTTAAGGCCTTTATTTTCTTCCTATATAAAACAGCAATCTTCACATTGAACATGGATCACCTTCCCCAGAATTTATCTTTTCTTCAATACTTATCACCATCTGAAATATATAGTCAAGTCGCTCAGTCGTGTCCAACTCTTCGTGACACCATGTACTGTAGCCTACCAGGCTCCTCCCTCCATGGGATTCTCCAGGCAAGAGTGCTGGAGTGGGTTGCCATTTTCCTTCTCCAAGTACTGATAATTAAAAAAAAAAAAAAAACAAAAAAAAAAACCTCTCTCCTCTAACAGAAGCCCAAGAAAGTCCAGCTATATATTGTTAAATGCCTGAGTCAAGTGTCTATAACATATTAAGCACATTCCTTGATACTATTCATACAGATATTTTAGAAAATGACTGTCTCTCTCAAATTCTCATAGATTTCTCTCCCTAGGCCTGGACTTGGAACAGATGGAATATATCTTACTATACACTGAGTTAGCTTTCTCAAAGTACATTTACCTTCATGTATATTCTCTCAAGTAAGTAGGACTGAGATTAGATACTGTTCCATCATAAAAGTGAGTAAGAATCTTGGATAATTCTAAAGTGGCAAAATGGGAAAATGACTAAATTCATCCTTTCTTACAAACATGTTCATAAAATTGATTAATTCTAAATATGCTCAATAATAGTCACTAATTAGAAAAATAGTTCAGAAGATTGGAATAAATGAAAAGTGCATGTTTATTTACAAAGAAAGTTAAAAGGGAAAAAGAAATGTGAATGCTTAATCCTGGCTCTGAATGTTCTTTTTCACAAAGTTTTAATCTATAGTCACTGACAGTGATTGTAGGGAATTTCAACTTAAAATACTAGAAGGTTTGTGGGGGTAATAGGTTGTATAGAACCAGAAAGAACTGGACCCAGTTGCACATGTAGAAGTCACACCTAAAACACTTTAATTTGTCATCCAATGTTTGAATTTGTATTAGTAGATCTATCAAGAAATATGTCTTAAAACCCACCAGTGATGACAAACCATTATTTTTATTTTTTTAAAAGAAATGTGAATGCTTAATCCTGGCTCTGAATGTTCTTTTTCACAAAGTTTTAATCTATAGTCACTGACAGTGATTGTAGGGAATTTCAACTTAAAATACTAGAAGGTTTGTGGGGGTAATAGGTTGTATAGAACCAGAAAGAACTGGACCCAGTTGCACATGTAGAAGTCACACCTAAAACACTTTAATTTGTCATCCAATGTTTGAATTTGTATTAGTAGATCTATCAAGAAATATGTCTTAAAACCCACCAGTGATGACAAACCATTATTTTTATTTTTTTATTATTTTTTAATCTCTTTTTCTAAAAAAATTATTAGAGTACAATTTATTTACAATGTTATGTAAGTTTCAAGTGTATAACAAATTGAGTCATATATATATCTCCAATTTTTTAGATTCTTTTTCCATATAGGCCATTTCATAGTACTGAGTAGAGTTCCCTATGCTATACCGTTGGTTTTTATTAGTTATCTATTTTATATGTAATACTGTGTATACATCAATCTAATTTCCCAGTGTTCATTTTTTTCCTAAGCATTTTCACCAAATAGGCAATGTCTGAAACAAGCTTATGCAACATAAATATTAATCTGGAAGATAAATTTTCTTTGTCATTATTCCTAAGTGAAGATTTATAAAATTGCCATTTTACATTGCCAGTGAATTCTACAAATCAAAATAAAATTACTTGAGATGCAAATGTTATTCAGTATTCCTGATTAAGTCAACCAGATTAATTTTTCACTTATTTGCAATTTATAGCAAAATCTGTATTCATTTTGGCCTCTCAGTCTACTTGATACAGTTGCTAAACATTCCTATCAATATTTCAGACAAGATGGAGCATCTGATTAATCCAAATACCTAAACATAATTTGCTTGATCTTAGCTAATGCAACTTGCATTGACAAAATCAAAAGTACTTAAGAAATAAGCATACAAAATGTTACTCACCATCTTGTAAATGTCAACCTTATCAGAAGGCAATATTATGTGTGAAATACTTGCTTGATTTAAACTTCCCAGCATAATTGAGAAAATGGTTTAATAAATCCTACATATTAAAAATAATCTGGTTATAACAGGACAAGAATCATTTGATAACATTTTCATTTAAATACTTAGTACTGTGCTTGTATTCAATGATTATATCAAGTAAATCCTCCAAATTGTCAGTAAAAATGTAATTGCCTGAGAAATAATATAATACTGAACAACAAATATATGAAGTCTACATAATAATTCCAGAACAAATCAATAACAAAAAATGGATAGTGCTTTGTTCTTGATATTTCAGAGTTATCATTTGAGACTGTTTATGTTGCAGCTATGTAAATTGATGGCTTAGTATAAAAAATGCAGTGTTGGAGAATTCACTCTTTTCTTTAGCTTAAAAGCACAGAATAAAATTATAAAATCAAATTCTTTGTTGTGAATTAATTAAAGAAAAGAGAATTTCCCTGGGAAAACATAGATTCAATACAATTCTCTGTATTTTCTCTAATTCTAACCTATGTATCTGTTCCTTGATCATTGCTTCTCATGGCAAAAGAGACTCATTTCTTATCAACACTTGGAAAGCAGATTTCATTCTCAGTTTTGACTGCTTTGCTAATCTCACTTTACAACTGGAGTTTGGGTCAACAGTACATCCCTCAAACCTTTCATTTGATCTTTTCAGAGAGAATCACACCTCTTTATTGACTCTGTAAAGGTGCAATTATTAAAGTTCCATTTGCACATTAAAAAAAATAAGGTGATCTATTTCTTCACTTGACAGTGAGATCTTTGAAAGTGTGGATCAAGCGTTCATCATCACTGAAACCACAGAACCTCAGTTTCTGACACATAGAGAAGATTCAATACATACTTGCTGAATTTAGTGAAATACAATAGAATTGAGCTTACAAAGCAGGAAACTTACTTTATCACACTCTAGAAAACTCCTTAATTTCTATTTACCCATTTTAACTTCACTGTGCCAAAGACTGTGGGCTCATTACAGTGAATAGGCATCCTGCAGACTCAAGTGATAGAATGAAAAATTGCAAGGGAAAACTGTCCATAAGGACCACTGTCATTCACTCGTATATCTATTTATAAAGCTTTTGCCAGTAGCTAATATATGCACGACACTTAGCTCATTTCTGGCAATACAAAGATGTCCCTTTCCTCAAGAATCTTCAAACCTAGTAGGCTGCTTGCAGTCATATTACAGTAGGGATACTGAATTTCTTCTACCAAACAGTTGTGTCCACAGTATCTCATTTCTTACAACCTTGTAGTACAAAATAATGGGAAAAAACTAAATTAATGAGATGTGTGTTAGTTGCTCAGTCATGGCCGACTCTGCACAATCCCATGGACTGCAGCCCAACAGTTTTCTCTGTCCATGAGATTTTCCAGACAAGGATACTGGAGTGGGTTACCATTTCCTTCTCCAGAGGATCTTCTCGACCCAGGGATCGAATTCAGGTCTCCTGAAATGCAGGCAGATTCTTTACCAACTGAGCTACAAGGGAAACCCCAAAATTAATGAAGACAACACATTAATAAGGACATTAAATACAACATAAATGCATAGCCTGATTGTAGAAGTGACAATCCCCAGTGAAGTTTTAAGTTTTCAATAACCATTGGCTTTGCCAACACATAAGCTGAATCGGCATATGCTGCCTTTTTTATTTCTGGATCAGAAGCTCCCAGCCATCTGGTTGGCAGGAACTGGATCATAGTCAGCACCATCTCAACATGAAGCTCTCTTTGACCTTCTAGTTGATCTTACAGAGGGAGAAAGAGAGTATCCTCAAATTTCTCCCCTAACCCTCTACCCCAAAGACACTTTATCTTCATGCTAGAACATGGCCTCTGATGCTCTGATACTTGGAGCAGTGGTTGGTGTTATGATTTGGGAGCAGTTTTCCTACAGATGTCTTATGTTTGTTACCAAACATTCACTATTTCCATCCTCACTCTGTGCATCCACATATCAGATCACTTGTCCTTTTCATCCATAACTGGGTATCGTTTTTGCTTTGGCTCTATCCCTTCATTTTGTCTGGAATTATTTCGCCACTGATCTCCAGTAGCATATTGGGTACCTACCAACTAGTAGATATAATAGTCATCTGAGTTAAATTCACCCATTCCAGTCCATTTTAGTTCGCTGATTCCTAGAATGTTGATGTTCACCCTTGCCATCTCCTGTTTGACCACTTCCAATTTGCCTTGATTCATGGACCTGACATTCCAGGTTCCTATGCAATACTGCTCTTTACAGCATCGGATCTTGCTTCTATCACCAGTCACATCCATAACTGGGTATTGTTTTTTCTTTGGCTCTATCCCTTCATTCTGTCTGGAGTTATTTCTCCACTGATCTCCAGTAGCATATTGGGTACCTACCAACCTGGGGAGTTTCTCTTTTGGTATCCTATCATTTTGCCTTTTCATATTGTTCATGGGGTTCTCAAGGCAAGAATACTGAAGTGGCTTGCCATTCCCTTTTTCAGTGGACCACATTCTGTCAGACCTCTCCACCATGACCCACCCGTCGGGTTGCCCTGCAGGCATGGCTTGGTTTCATTGAGTTAGACAAGGGTGTGGTCCTAGTGCGATTAGATTGACTAGTTTTCTGTGAGTATGGTTTCAGTGTGTCTGCCCTGATTCCCTCTTGCAACACCTACCATCTTACTTGGGTTTCTCTTACCTTGGGCATGGGGTATCTCTTCACGACTGCTCCAGCAAAGCACAGCCACTGCACCTTACCTTGGATGAGGGGTATCTCCTTACCGCCACCATTCCTGACCTTCAACGTAGGATAGCTCCTCTAGGCCCTCCTGTGCCTGCCCAGCCACCACCAATACCAATATACTGCAGTCTTTAGTACCAGGCCTCTCCGTGCCCTTGAAATATTTTTTCCCTCTGAAAGTATCTTACCGTCAGGACGTCCTCAGTGCCAGCTGCCTTCCCGGTATGCTACCGGGGACTCAGCCTCACGCTGGACTTGTCTCTGCACTCACACCCAGATGCCTCCCCAGTACGATACTGGGCCCGGACTTAAATTGGGCCTCCTCAACGCTAACACTGGTGTTCAGAGTCCGTACCTCCTAATGAGGCCACCTCCCTTTTACCAGGAGAATTGCTTTACCCAGCCAAATGGAGATCCCGAACGCGCCCCCAAATGTTTTGCTCCCAGTCCAAGTCGCCGTACCGACTGGGGGAGAACAAGTCTACACCAGTAATGCAAAAGCAAGAAGGGAGTTTATTGCTAGCTCGAGCCAGGGCACTCTGCCGTCTCTAGCGCAATGGAGTGAGGCAAGAGGGCCCCAACTACAGAATTACAGGAGTATTTATACACTTAAGACAAAGGCAGATAGTTGGCATAAGCTGATTGGTTACATAATATGCATGCGCGGGTTTTAGGGCTTTGTGTCTTATGCGGATAGGTTCTTTTTAAGAGCAGGGGGAGCAAAATTTCTGATTAGACTTCTATTATGTCATCTTTCTTTGTCTCAGTAACAGGGTAGCTGGCATCTCTCTTTCGATTGGCGCGCACGGGGTAGACAAAGGCAGATAGTTGGCATAAGCTGATTGGTTACATAATATGCATGCGCGGGTTTTAGGGCTTTGTGTCTTATGCGGATAGGTTCTTTTTAAGAGCAGGGGGAGCAAAATTTCTGATTAGACTTCTATTATGTCATCTTTCTTTGTCTCAGTAACAGGGTAGCTGGCATCTCTCTTTCGATTGGCGCGCACGGGGTTTTTACCTAATTTGGTCGAGGAATGTAGGAATGCTATGCTCAGGAAACATGACTCAGGTCTTGGCCTAGTACACCTCGCTGAGCCTGTCATGGCCAGAGTCTGGCCCCTAACAATGTGAAGAGCTGACTCATTGGAAAAGACTCTGATGCTGGGAGGGGTTGGGGGCAGGAGGAGAAGGGGACAACTGAGGATGAGATGGCTGGATGGCATCACAGACTCAATGGACATGAGTCTGAGTGAACTCTGGGAGTTGGTGATGGACAGGGAGGCCTGGCATGCTGCGATTCATGGGGTTGCAAAGAGTCGGACACCATTGAATGGCTGAACTGAACTGAACTGAGACTACTATGAGAGGATATTTAATACTTTAAACCTTTATGATATGTAGAAAAAGAAATTCTTTTGCCAGAAAATTTCTTTGTTAAATGTTATGAGGATTAAAGTAAATGATATATGTAAAATACCTAGCATAAAGACATAGAAATATGTTCAGGTGCATGTGTGTGTTTCAAGCACCACACTACTTTCACATGGACTGCTGGTGCTAAGTTGCTTCAGTCATGTCCGAGTCTGTGCGACCCCAGAGATGGCAGCCCACTAGGCTCCCCCATCCCTGGGAATCTCCAGGCAAGAACACTGGAGTGGGTTGCCATTTCCTTCTCCAATGCATGAAATTGAAAAGTGAAAGTGAAGTTGTGTCCAACTCCTAGCGACCTCGTGGACTGCAGCCCACCAGGCTCCTCTGTCCATGGGATTTGCCAGGCAAGAGTACTGGAATGGGGTGCCATTGCCTTCTCACATGGACTACAATTCCCTAAAACAACACTAATTGTGATTATTATATTGATTTGAAGTTCAAGTCAGAAACATTTGTTTCTTTTTCACTGAGAAAATACAAATACTCAAAAGAAATTTCTTTTCCTGCCATCAAATCTGTAGTCCACTCTCACCTGAATTCCTAAACTCTTCTCTCCTGTTAGAGCAAATGAACTTTTCATCCTTTTTTTTCAAAGACCTGCCTCCACTGGTGCAATGGTTCCCATCCTCTCTTGCTTACTCAAGTTCTTTGTTTCCACAATTATACCTCTCTCTCCTACAATGCCATCAGTTTTTCTCTCTGTGCTACAGCATTCCCAAGAACAGAAAACATTATTTCTAATGTCTGAAAAGATCCTTTCCTACTATGTATTTCTCAGGAAATCAGTATATTTTGTATAGGTTGTACCATATTCCTCAGAAAAAGGTATGTTGAAGTCCTCCTAATTCCCAGTAACTCAGAATGTGACCTTGTTTGAAAATAAGGTCATTGCAGATGTAATTTAGCTGGAGATGGGTGTATCCCAATCTGATATGACTGGCATCCTTCCTTGAAGATGGACATGTGAAGACACAGAGAAGAACATCATGGGACAATGAAGGCTGGTAGTGGAGATATGCAGCGGCAAACCGAGGGATGTCAAAGATTATCAGCAAACCACCCGAAGCTGGGAAGATGAAAGGACAGTTCCCCCTCAAGGTTTCAGAGGGAGTGTAGCCCCACCAACAACTTGTTTTCAGACTTCTAGCTTCCAGAACTGTATGTGGGACAATAAATGTTTGTTGTCTCAGCCACCCAGTTTGTGGTACTTCATTACGGCAGCCCTAGAAACTAACACATCATTTGCACATTGGACTAAGTTATTCCTAGTGAGCAGAAAATATTATCTCTTATCACTTAACAATTCCCTTGACCCTAAAGCTAGCACTGTATTCCTTCACTTCATTTTTATAGCAAATATCTGTTAAGAGTTACTTTTAACTGTTGTCATCACTTACCCACTCCCCCTTTCTCTAATGGTCATATTCTGGTCAGGACCCTCACCCCTTCCACTAGTCCCCAAAATCACTTCTGTCAAAGTAACTTATTGTACATTTTTCTTCTAAACAAATAATGTTTATTTCTTAATTTTGCTACTTTCCATCTTCCTCACTGAAATCTAAGTTCCAAAAAGACAAAGAATTAATGTATTTTTTCACTACAGTGTATTTTTCACTACAGTGCAGGTCCTGGCACTTGGCAGGTTCTTTTGTGGAACCATGCAATTCACTTGCTTTTAGATTATTAATTCATGTGATACATAAAATTTCCATTTGGATATAAGCACTCTATTTATGGATGCTATAAATTTTACAAGTATTTTGTTATAACTTTTCAAGTATTTAAAGATTACCAGTAAAAAAAGGTTTTTATGTTTTGCAAGCATACAAAACATAATTTTTAATGTTTTATCCTAATATTTATCCCAAGGTAAACTGTTATGCCTTTATTTTATACTTTCCAAAGCTATCAGAAGATAATAATCTTCATATATTCAGCCTATGTATTAAGGAAAGGGTGTTGTTGTTTTTTAACTTTTATCTTGCACATTTAGAAACTAAATGACTTGAAAACCAAAAGTCCTTCCTGTGACATCTAAGTGGGTAAATGATAAAATGCAAGCTTTGGTAAAAGCTTTTCACTATCACATAAGTTTATTTCTTGCATCACCAACTCTATCCTATAATTTTATTTAAGATTATTATCTTAAAATATTAAATGAAAAATAACTTCCTGAAAGATATAAAGGCAATTTACAAATGAGGAATATTACATCAGAGATATTATGCAAATAATACAATGAATGAAGATTCCTTGCTTAGTTCAAGGCTCTGAGGAGCAGCAGAAGTTTTACACAATGAATTGAGTTAAAAGAGAAAATTAGGCAGCACTATTAAATGTGCTTATAGAATGCATTATCTAAACGTGAACAAGACTATGATCACATTGGTCCATGATGTGACAGTACACAGTAATAAACCACCTATATCCACATAAACTTGTCTTTCCATTTTTCCATTGCTCTCCTTATCAGTAGTAAGCAATGTAGCTTAACAGCCAGATAAGGCAGCATATTAAACACATTGAAATTTTGCTAACTGCTGATATTGGGGCTACATTGTTTCACTTCTTGTCAAGTCCTCGATAAAAGAAGAGCACTATGTATTTTATTCAAGCTATTTTTAGGAATAGTGTAACATAACAATATTATTTAATCATCCATGTATGGACACAATAAGAAAAATTGTATGAAAACTGTTTTATCTTTGAACAAACTCTGACAAAATATGTCAGTGTTCTGATTTCAAGAAGAAAATGGTTTCCAGAAATTTCAAGACCAAAAATGATACTAGATTGAACATAAAAATATTTATAAAAATATATCTACCTGCTGTTTTATGGAATCTTATTTCAACCCTTTGTTTAACTCAAACTATCTTCTCTCTCCCCAAACTCTGCTTTCCCAACACTCCTCCTTACTTTCCAATCATTTTTCCCACCACTTCTTCCCTGCACCCTGGACAAATGGAAGTGCTGCCTCTGCACTTATCTAAGGCCAGTCTTGTACATGAACTATGAATCCTTTCCTCTTCCTCCACCTCAGCCATTGCTCACCTATCGCCTCCTCTCTCTCCTCTACCCCCAGCTCATCTTCCTTGTTGGTTCTTCCCAGTAGCACTGAAACCCATCCATTTACGCCATGCTCCACTGGCGCTACTGCACTATTTCACTCTTCTCTCAGCCATAGTTTTGCAACTTCTCTTCGATGATCAACTCATGGGCTCAGCAACCTCATAGCTTCTCTCTTTTTCTGTGTCTCTGAGCAGCCTGTAGCATTGGCTGCTTACTCTTTTCTGGAAACAATTCAACCCCTTTCTTGCATGAAGCCACACTCTCCTGGTGGCCTCCTACTTTTCTAAACTCCTTATCAGTCTGTTTTGTTAGTATTAAAGGTTAGCCCTGTTTGTGCTTGTGTTAATCCTGTTAAATGATAGTATCCCTTCAAATCCTGTTCAAGAACATTTCCTTCTTATTCCTGCTTCTTAAACAAGCTTATCTGTTCCATTCCTGTCTATTACTACCTATTGTATGGGATGAATTGTGTCCTGTCAAAATTCATATGCTGAAGTCCTAACTGCAGTACCTCAGAATAAGACTACATGTGGTGAATACATAGGGTCTTTAAAAAGGTAATTCAGGAAACAGAAAGAGAAATTAAGGAAACAATTCCATTCACCATTGCAATGAAAAGAATAAAATACTTAGGAATATATCTACCTAAAGAAACAAAAGACTATATATAGAAAACTATAAAACATTGATAAAAGAAATCAAAGATGACACAAATAGATGGAGAAATATACCATGTTCACGGATTGGAAGAATCAATACAGTGAAAATGAGGATACTACCCAAAGCAATCTATAGATTCAATGCAATCCCTATCAACCTACCAATGGTATTTTTCAGAGAACTAGAACAAATAATTTCACAATTTGTATGGAAATACAAAAAACCTTGTGTAGCCAAAGCAATCTTGAGAAAGAAGAATGGAACTGGAGGAATCAACCTGCCTGAATTCAGACTATACTACAAAGCCACAGTCATCAACACAGTATGGTACTGGCACAAAGACAGAAATATAGATCAATGGAACAAAAGAGAAAGACCAGAGATAAATCCATGCACCACCTATGGACACCTTATCTTCGACAAAGGAGACAAGAAGATACAATGGAGAAAAGACAATCTCTTTAACAAGTGATGCTGGGAAAACTGGTCAACGACTTGTAAAAAGATGAAACTAGAACATTTTCTAACAGCATACACAAAAATAAACTCAAAATGGATTAAAGATCTAATTGTAAGACCAGAAACTATAAAACTCCTAGAGAAAAACATAGGCAGAACACTCTCTGACATAAATCACAGCAGGATCCTCTATGACCCACCTCCCAGAATACTGGAAATAAAAGCAAAAATAAACAAATGGGACCTAATTAAACTTAAAAGCTTTTGCACAATGAAGGAAACCACAAGCAAGGTGAAAAGAAAACCTTCAGAATGAGAGAAAATAATTGCAAATGAAGCAACTGACAAAGAATTAATCTCAAAAATATACAAGCAGCTCATGAAGCTCAATTCCAGAAAAATAAACGACCCAATCAAAAAATGGACCAAATAACTAAACACATTTCTCCAAAGAAGAAATACAGATGGCCAACAAACACATGAAAAGATGCTTAACATCACTCATTATCAGAGAAATGCAAATCAAAACCACAATGAGGTACCATCTCACACCAGTCAGGATGGTACTATCAAAAAGTCTACAAACAATAAATGCTGGAGAGGGTGCAGAGAAAAGGGAACCCTCTTACACTGTTGGTGGAAATGCAAACTAGTACAGCCACTATGGAGAACAGTGTGGAGATTCTTTTAAAAACTGCAAGTAGAACTGCCTTATAACCCAGTAATCCCACTGCTGGGCATCCACACTGAGGAAACCAGAACTGAAAGAGACACGAGTACCCCAATGTTCATCACAGCACTGTTTACAATAACCAGGACATGGAAGCAACCTAGATGTCCATCAGCAGATGAAAGGATAAGAAAGCTGTGGTACATATATGCAGTGGAATAGTACTCAGCTATTAGAATGCATTTGAATCAGTTCTAATCAGGTGGATTAAACTGGAGCCTATTATACAGGGTGAAATAAGCCAGAAAGTAAAACACCAATACAGTATAATAATGCATATATATGGAATTTAGAAAGATGGTAACGATGACCTTATATGCCAGACACCAAAGAGACACAGATGTGAAAAACAGACTTTTGGACTCTGTGGGAGAAGGCAAGGGTGGGATGATTTGAGAGAATAGCATTTAATCATGTATATTATCATATGTGAAGCAGATTGCCAGTCCAGGTTCAATGCATGAGACAGTGCACTCAGGGCTGGTGCACTGGGATGACCCTGAGAGATAGGATGGGGAGGGAGGTGAGAGGGGAGTTCAGGATGGGGGACACATGTACACCCGTGGCTGATTCATGTCAAGGTGTGGCAAAAACCACACAATATTGTAAAGTAATTAGCCTCCAATAAAATAAATTAATTTTAAAAAAGGTAATTCAAATGAGATCACAGGGGTGGACAGAAACCAACATAACTGATGTTCTTACAAGAAGAGGAGACTCTGGCACAGATAGACACAAAGGAAAGACCATGTGAAGATGCAGGGAGAGGATGGTCAAAGAGAGAAGCCACACAAGAAACCATCTCCGTTGACGCTGTGGTCTTGGACTTCTAACTTCCAGACCTATGAGAGTCCTGTGTTTCAGCCCCTCAGTCTATAGAACCTGGCTTTGGCAGCTTAGCAAACTAATACAAGACCTGTGAATTGGCCTACAGCTCCTAAATTCACTGGGCTGTCCTGGTGACTCAGATGGTAAAGAATCTGCCTGCAATGCAGGAGACCCGGCTTTGATCCCTGGCACGGGAAGATTCCCACTACTGTGG
The DNA here is from genome assembly GCA_006408695.1 of Aepyceros melampus. NCBI lineage: Eukaryota > Metazoa > Chordata > Mammalia > Artiodactyla > Bovidae > Aepyceros > Aepyceros melampus. The sequence goes on from SJXQ01002907.1 coordinate 205,345, forward strand.
TATCAGGTCTAACCACCAAATTATATCCTACTACCTACTGGGTCTCACCACACAGATGTCTCAAAAATATTTCAAGAACTATATGCTGTTGCATCTAGTTGCCTGAACACGAAACACCTTCACTGTAGTAGACTCTACTTAAGCGCCAAGTCAAATCTGCTGATCCCACTTCTAACTCCAGTTTTACCTCAAGCAATTCTCTCAGATTTTCTGCCTCAGGGTTTTATCCAAAGTTCTAAGAACTTGTTCAGCAGCTATGAGTTAGTGTCCCTGGAGTCAACAAACTAAAGAGATAGGAGAACTGAGGACTAAAGGCCCAGTCTACATTTTTCCAGAGAGACCCTGCTGCGAGATTTCAGTATGGTTCCTCAGAGGATCCCCCCACAAGATTGTGCGCCAGTTTCTGCAGCAATGAAGAGCTCAGTGGTGCACACTTGATTGATTTTTCTCCTTCCGAGAATCAGCTTTTCTCCTTTCCTGACTCGGTCTCTCCACTTCCTTGCTCTTACTTTCTAGGATCTTCTCTAAATTAAACTTCCTGAACCCCAGTCCTTGTCTCAGACTTGTGTGTAGGGGAACTCACACTAAGACTGTCAATATCATTCTCTTAGGTCTCTCCTTTATTCATTTTATCTGGCCACCAATTAGTAAATTCTGGTGATTCTACCATGGCTTTCAGGTCAACCTACTCTCTCAGGATAAAAGCCTATTGCCTTTATTCTAGGTTTGGGCCATCATCAGCTATGACCTGGACAATGTTACAGTCTTCTAACTAACCTCTTTGCCTTGTGAATCACCCCTTACCAAATGGTTCTCCAGGGGAAAGTCAGTGTGTG